>NIVC01000404.1:200000-235000 GCA_002269645.1 Macrostomum lignano
ACTCTGTCTACCTACATCTCACTGTTTCTAACTCCATCTCCTATTCTCTACCTCCATCTCACTCTGTCTACCTACATCTCACTGTTTCTAACTCCATCTCACTCTGTCTACCTCCATCTCACTGTCTCTACCTCCATCTAACTCTCTCTACCTCCATCTCACTCACTGTACCCCAATCTAACTCTCTCTACCTCCATCTCACTCAGTCTACCTCCATCTCACTGTCTCTTTCTCCATCTCACTCTGTCTACCTCCATCTCACTGTCTCTACCTCCATCTCACTGTCTACCTCCATCTTACCCTGTATAAACCCATTTCACACTCTCTATGCCTCCATCTCACTGTCTCTTTCTCCATCTCACTCTGTCTACCTACATCTCACTGTTTCTAACTCCATCTCCTATTCTCTACCTCCATCTCACTCTGTCTACCTCCATCTTACCCTGTATAAACCCATTTCACACTCTCTATGCCTCCATCTCACTGTCTCTTTCTCCATCTCACTCTGTCTACCTCCATCTCACTGTCTCTACCTCCATCTCACTCTGTCTACCTCCATCTCACTGTCTCTACCTCCATCTCACTCTGTCTACCTCCATCTTACCCTGTATAAACCCATTTCACACTCTCTATGCCTCCATCTCACTGTCTCTTTCTCCATCTCACTCTGTCTACCTCCATCTTACCCTGTATAAACCCATTTCACACTCTCTATGCCTCCATCTCACTGTCTCTTTCTCCATCTCACTCTGTCTACCTACATCTCACTGTTTCTAACTCCATCTCCTATTCTCTACCTCCATCTCACTCTGTCTACCTACATCTCACTGTTTCTAACTCCATCTCACTCTGTCTACCTCCATCTCACTGTCTCTACCTCCATCTAACTCTCTCTACCTCCATCTCACTCACTGTACCCCAATCTAACTCTCTCTACCTCCATCTCACTCAGTCTACCTCCATCTCACTGTCTCTTTCTCCATCTCACTCTGTCTACCTCCATCTCACTGTCTCTACCTCCATCTCACTGTCTACCTCCATCTTACCCTGTATAAACCCATTTCACACTCTCTATGCCTCCATCTCACTGTCTCTTTCTCCATCTCACTCTGTCTACCTACATCTCACTGTTTCTAACTCCATCTCCTATTCTCTACCTCCATCTCACTCTGTCTACCTACATCTCACTGTTTCTAACTCCATCTCCTATTCTCTACCTCCATCTCACTCTGTCTACTTACATCTCACTGTTTCTAACTCCATCTCCTATTCTCTACCTCCATCTCACCCTGTCTACCTCCACCTGAATCTCTTCTTCCCTCTATTTGCATTCCTTCTTTCATCTCTGCAACTATCTTATTTCATTGTTCCCCAGAATTCAACCTTTCACTTCTACATTTCATTATCTGCATGCTCATATTACGCCTCCTCACTGCACAGCTCTCAAAAGCCCTTTGCACTCTTCACTGAACTTCACTTGCATTCATTCACTACTTACTCTTCTAGCAGGCAGTCGTCAGTTTCACCGTCTTTGCAATCTTTTAACATCCTTGAGGCGGTGCCGGCACTCTCGAAGCTGCCTTCAGTTGAAAGTTGTTGCTGCTGTTGTTGTTTTTGTTGTGGCAGCAACATTTCCTGTTGCTTCTGTTGTTGCTGCTGTTGTCTTTTATGACTCATAAGGAAACACAATTGTACTGAATTGCTATAGCGATTTAAAACTTTACATTGCAATGACGACATTCATTAAGCGAACTCAGTGAAATAATTTATACAGAAGTCTTTGAGTCAATTGGGGTGGCGACTCTCAACCAATAATATTCTACTGAGCTGGAGAACTTTTGCCTAATGCCTGTACGTCTGCATGTGGGCATCTATAGTGACAGCTGACTGATCCTGTATGTACTTTAATCTCTGGATCTGGTTGAGCTGGAGAAGTCAACTTGGGGTGTCTTCTTGACCAATTGGGGGTCTTTTCAAAAATAGGGTGTCTTCTTGACCAATTGGGGGTCTTTTCGAAAATAGGGTGTCTTCTTGACCAATTGGGGGTCTTTTCGAAAATAGGGTGTCTTCATGAGTTGGGGTGTCTTTTTGAATTGGGGTGTCTTTGAATTGGGGTGTCTTCTTGAGTTGGGTTGTCTTCTTGAGTTGGGTCGTCTTCTTGAATTGGGGTGTCTTCTTGAATTGGGGTGTCTTCATCACCAATTGGGGTGTCTTCTTCACCAGTTGGGGTGTCTTCTTCACCAGTTGGGGTGTCTTCTTCACCAGTTGGGGTGTCTTCTTCACCAATTGGGGTGTCTTCTTCACCAGTTGGGGTGTCTTCTTCACCAATTGGGGTGTCTTCTTCACCAATTGGGGTGTCTTCTTCACCAATTGTTGTGTCTTCACACTAATCGGGGGTCTTCTCGGAATTTGCTGTGTCTTTTTGAATTGGGGTGTCTTCTTTTCGAAATTGGGGTGTCTTCTCCTATTGAAGTTTCTTCTTCCACTTTAAGTCCGAACTCTTAGTTCTAGGCTGGAGTGTTTTACTCATTCATGACAGGGCTGTCTGTGTAACTCTAAGATTGTCTTCTCTAAGTTCGATGTATATAATCAAGAGACAAGGGGCGCCCACCAAGAGACATTGGCGCTAACCAAGAGACAGGGGGCGGCCAAGAGACAGGGGTTGCCCACCAAAAGAGACAGGGGCGCCCACCAAGAGACAGGGGTCGCCAACCAAGATACCACAAGACCAATACCAAAAACGATACAACTTGAAGCAACACGCAAAGCACCCGATGCACTTTTTGTTTGTGCTCAGCGCAGTGCCATGCTTGAGTGGACACAGGAGAGTCCAACTTTCAAGAGAGTTCACAGCCTTCAAGACCGAAAATCTACTTATACGCAGCAATTCAGCGTAACCGCTAGCACGACTTGATAATTTTATCTGGCAATTGAGCTGATGCAATTATTGCAGATCAATAAAGCGAAGAAGACCTCGCAGAGTGCCTCATGAATTAATCGAATCCGCGCAAGACAGACAGACAGGACAGGCAGATACACAGATAGAGACAAGTCAAGGATGTCCTACATGGCCAACATGCAGCTTAGTTTGGGCTTTCTATAGCCCCGTTAATTACCTAACTATACACAAGCATAACAAACATTTATCTGTACATTTGTATCTTTTGTAAAAAGCACTTCCGGATGGCACAGGCTTTAACTTAGAGAAGACACGTTTGATACTTTGCACATGTTATTATGTCAAATAAGCTTAATATTGTAATTTTTAACTTTGTTTGCGATTATCACCCTCACTTCAAGCATATATAAAAACATTAACTAAATATTTCATATTACCTAGATAATAGCTTATTAATGACCAAAATTTATGCTGCTTTATGACCAAAACTCATGTTTCTCAATCATGAACTACCGTGATGTCTTGCTCTTTTACAATATGACCGAAATTCATGTTGGTTTATAACCAAAATTCATGACCAGAATTCATGCTGTTTTATGACCGAAGTTCATGTTGGTTTATGATCGGTATTCATGTCCTTTATGATCAAAATTCATGTTGGTTATGACCGAAGTTCATGCTGTTTTATGACCGACGTTCATGTTGTTTATGCCCGGAATTAATGTTGGTTTATGACCGAAGTTCATGTTGGTTGATGACCAGAACTCATGACGTTTTATGACTCAAACTCACAAGAAACGACCGAAACAGCAGCAACATTTCTTTTGCATGGATTTCGGTGAAAGAATAAAATTGCAACTTGCTTCAACTGATTACAAATTGTCTAATAATAATTGTATTTTGATGCGAAATTTTAAATAACAATTTGTAATAGGCGGATATGGCTACATTAATAAATATTACTATATGTAATAACCAGTATCAAGTAAACAGTTTCGTATAAAAATGAATTTTCATGCCCTAAGAAACACACAAAGTACGCCTTGATTTCTTGGAATAGATATAGATTCAATTATTTATTTAAGCGCAGGACAGTTACAACATAAAACCAAACACTGATTATACTAGATTATACTACTAAAAGATAAAATAATAAAAAAACCTAAACACCCAACGATCAGCAGTTATTGTTGCAAATTTTACCGAGGACCAACTACTTACAGTAGAGTGATAACGTAAATTAAAAGTTTCACTAAGCTACTAACAAATGTTTTTTTTATTAAAACTAAGCTTCTATAATCTAACAGTGATCCGATTTTGTAAGCAATAAAGTTGCAAATTTAAAACTGGAAAATATTATTTATAAAAAAGTCTTTACAAGTTGCTAAGCTAACTGATGTGCCATGTTATAATAAATTAATAATAATTAAACAAACATAAATGATAGAGTTATCACAGACTGACACCAAACAAATGACAAACAATCGGGTTGAAAATAATTTATGAAATATTAATAACACAACAGAGTGCAGACAGTAAGACACACTCAAACACACACAAAAAGCTTGCAAGACTCCCAAAGCGATTGGAAAAGGAAACAGACGTACTTGGATAAACACAAATGATAAACGAGAAAGAACAAACAAAAACAGTGTGTGTTAACTATATATATGCCAAGAGTAGTATTGGATGCGTATTATGCATTAGAGGTGTGCAACAGTTACATAACTTGTATAGGTAGGCTTATACAAGTTATATATAAAAAAAACACAATCTGGACCAGATGAAGTATCGCAGTTAAAAATAAATAACTATATGACAGTTATTTTATTAGCACTGCCATTGACTTTAATTGCTATAGGTTGTATTCGCCTGGCTTGACTACTAGAACCTAAAACAGTAGCAGTAGTGTAGCTGAAATGTTTTCAGTCTTCGGAATCATCTAATTTAGTTGCGTCAGCAGTTGTCTCAGTTAGAGGTAGGTCTGAAATAAAAATATGGTTGAAAGTTGGATTTTAAAATGTTATAAATAATGCTTCTCTATTTTTAGACGACAAAAGTACAAATCGAACTCGAAAAACATTGGTCTGTACTATACTATGTAAATTATTTGTGGGTGACGACTGGCTATGCGGCGAGTGTACATTGGTTTGGGGTGGTGGGTGAGGACTGGCTATGCGGCGAGTATACATTGGCTTGGGGTGGTGGGTGAGGACTGGCTATGCGGCGAGTGTACATTGGCTTGGGGTGGTGGGTGAGGACTGGCTATGCGGCGAGTGTACATTGGCTTGGGGTGGTGGGTGAGGACTGGCTATGCGGCGAGTGTACATTGGCTTGGGGTGGTGGGTGAGGACTGGCTATGCGGCGAGTGTACATTGGCTTGGGGTGGTGGGTGAGGACTGGCTATGCGGGGAGTAAACACTGATTTGGGCATCACAAATTATTCTTTAATAATAATCAATAACGTACAAAAGTTGAAAAAATGCTTCTAGTGATACAAAACATTATTAAGCAGCAGATAGTTAGCTGAAAAGTTTACTATATCTATAGGCACTGCACCGAACTAATGATAGCTAAATTTCTACTACAAATTTAGAATTGATTTTAGATTTAATTCGTGCAAAATGACTCATTGTACTGTGATCAAAAAGTAGAAAATTAGAAAAGATAAGCGGGATTAATTAATTAATCAGATTAGATAAGCATTTTAGCAGCAAGCCAGTATAGACAAAGTAAGTATGTGAAAGTGCAAATCGTTTGTGATTAATTGATTACATTGTAGACAAAGCCTTTAATGGACAATTAAAAATCGTTTAAAGCACTCCAACTGCTTTAACTAATCTTACACCTTGATACCCAAAGTCAAATACAAAAGAAACCGTAAAAAATTATTCTTGTGTTTTCATTCAACTACCTTATTATGTGGTGGATGCCCGACCAATAAGAATCAAGGATGGGCGGGTGGGTTTGCTGACTAATAGGAATAAAGAATAGGGCGGGTGTGTGTCTCGACCAGTAGGAATGAACGAGTGGGGCGGGTGGGTGTCCCGACCAATAAGAATAAAGGATAGGGCGGGTCGGTGTCTCGACCAATAGGAATGAAATATGGGGCAGGGTGGGTTTTCTGACTAATAACAATGAAGGATGAGCGGGGTGGGTGTCATGACCAATAAGAATGAAGGATGGGGCGGGGTAAGTGTCCCGACCAATGGGAATGAAGGATGAGCGGGGTGGGTGTCATGACCAATAAGAATGAAGGATGGGGCGGGGTAAGTGTCCCGACCAATGGGAATGAAGGATAAGCGGGGTGGGTGTCCTGACTAATAGGAATGAAGGATGGGCGGGGTGGGTGTCCTGACCAATAGGAATGAAGGATGGGCGGGGTGGGTGGCCTTATCGATAAGCATGAAGGATGGGGCGGGTCGGTGTCTCGACCAATAGGAATTAAGGATGGGCGGGGTGGGTGGGTGTCCTGACTAATAAGAATGTAGGATAGGGCGGGTGGGTGTCCCGACCAATAAGAATGAAGGATGTGGCGGGGGGGGTGTCCCGACCAATGGGTGAAGGAAAGGTCAGTCCTCTGATTTAAATTAAAATTACAAGTTTACTAAGAGTCTTTCGTCAATATAAAATAACATCGTTTGTCAACAACTTTTACCGTGTGTATTCCAGATGCTCCAGCTCCAATTCCAACCACTGTTGATTATAGTATTAAAGAAAAATATGCAAATGCACACATTTAGCACCGCAAATGCGATAATGACAACAAAAAATGAATAAACTGTTGGCGTGGCCTAAATGATAACACCCTAAACTAGATTAAAAACTAATATCCAATTGAATTTGAAAATATTTTTGTGCAATATTTCGTGCAGATAGGAGGGTATATGAAGTTATTAAGTATGCATTTAACAGCTTACTACCTTATTAGTAGCACTACTACATATATAAGATTAACTTTAGTAATTTGAGTAGCTACTAAATATATAATAAAATTTCTATACCATGTTATAATTACATGTAAAGGTAGTTAGTAAGTTTATAAATGCGCGAAATTCATACCACTACTACTTTTACTACTACTAATGCTGGAATTTAAGTAGAATATTATGCATGCGGCATACTAAGCATTAACTTATATAGCTGACCTAAATATATTAATCAAAAAGAAATTGTTATTAATCAGACAAGATAACATTTAGGCAACACAGACGAATGAAAACAAGAAAAACAATTTAAAAAACTGGGGGAATCTACAGAGTTTTTAAAATGAATGTTGGATTTATAATTTGTTAATAGATAATAAAAATTACGCCAGACGAAGAAAGCAGAGGAGAGACGTGAGACATAAGAGAGTGAGACAGGAGAAGGAAGAAAGGAGAGAAGAGAGACTGGAGTAGGGAGACAGGAGAGAAGGGAGACAGGAGAAGTGAGACAGGAGAGAAGTGAGACAGGAGAAGGGAGACAGGAGAAGTGAGACAGGAGAACGGAGACAGGAGAAGGGAGACAGGAGAAGTGAGACAGGAGAACGGAGACAGGAGAAGGGAGACAGGAGAAGGGAGACAGAAGAGAAGGGAGACAGGAGAAGGGAGACAGGACAGAAGGGAGACAGGAGAGAGGGAGACAAGAGAAGGGAGACAGGAGAAGTGAGACAGGAGAGAAGGGAGACAGGAGAAGTGAGACAGGACAGAAGGGAGACAGAAGTGAGACAGGAGAGAAGGGAGACAGGAGAGAAGGGAGACAGGAGAAGGGAGACAGGAGAGAAGGGAGACAAGAGAAGTGAGACAGGAGAGAAGGGAGACAGGAGAGAAGGGAGACAGGAGAAGGGAGACAGGAGAGAAGGGAGACAGGAGAGAAGGGAGACAGGAGAGAAGGGAGACAGGAGAGAAGGGAGACAGGAGAGAAGGGAGACAGGAGAAGGGAGACAAGAGAGAAGGGAGACAAGAGAAGTGAGACAGGAGAAGGGAGACAGGAGAAGGGAGACAGGAGAGAAGGGAGACAGGAGAAGGGAGACAGGAGAAGGGAGACAAGAGAAGTGAGACAGGAGAAGGGAGACAGGAGAGAAGGGAGACAGGAGAAGGAAGACAGGACAAGGGAGACAGGAGAAGGGAGACAGGAGAAGGAAGACAGGAGAAGGGAGACAGAAGATGGGAGACAGGAGAAGGAAGACAGGAGAAGGGAGACAGTAGAAGGGAGACAGGAAAAGGGAGACAGGAGAAGGGAGACAGGAAAAGGGAGACAGGAGAAGGGAGACAGGAAAAGGGAGACAGGAGAAGGGAGACAGGAGAAGGGAGACAGGAGAAGGGAGACAGGAAAAGGGAGACAGGAGAAGGGAGACAGGAGAAGTGAGACAAGAGAGAAGGGAGACAGGAGAAGGGAGACAGGAGAAGGGAGACAGGAAAAGGGAGACAGGAGAAGGGAGACAGGAGAAGGGAGACAGGAAAAGGGAGACAGGAGAAGGGAGACAGGAGAAGGGAGACAGGAGAAGTGAGACAAGAGAGAAGGGAGACAGGAGAGAAGGGAGACAAGAGAGAAGGGAGACAGGAGAGAAGGGAGACAGGAGAGAAGGGAGACAGGAGAGAAGGGAGACAGGAGAGAAGGGAGACAGGAGAGAAGGGAGACAGGAGAGAAGGGAGACAGGAGAGAAGGGAGACAGGAGAAGTGAGACAGGAGAAGGGAGACAAGGTGTGCAAGGGTCGCACACTAAAATTAAAGCCAGTGTTAAAAACTACATTAAAACGCCAGCTACAAAGTAGCAGAGATTAGGGGCAGCAGAACGTGAAGCACGGCAGCAAATAGCCCAGTAACTCACCGTTCCCGTGGCTGCCAGACCTGATCAACAGTCTTGGTGTCGCAGAGTCCCACGGGGTCAAGTCGCGATCGTCGATGGCGCCGGCTGGCTGCGACTGCGGCAGTGCGGCGGCGGCGACTGTCGAGAGGGCGGAACCGCTGCTGTCTGTTGCGATGGGAGAAGGGAGATGAGAAACTATAGAATGGAGATAGAGGGATAGAATGAAGGGGACAGGGGGATAGAATGAAGGGGGACAGGGGGATAGAATGAAGGGGGACAGGGGGATAGAATAAAGGGAGACAGGGGGATAGAATGGAGACAGAAGGATAGAATGAAGGGAGAACTGGAGAAGGGATGAAAGTATGAAAGGAGACATACATGTACGATTCAGACAGAGTCAGACACAGGAGAACTGGACACAGAGAGAGTCAGACACAGGAGAACTGGACACAGAGAGAGTCAGACACAGGAGAACTGGACACAGAGAGAGTCAGACACAGGAGAACTGGACACAGAGTCAGACACAGGAGAACTGGACACAGAGAGAGACACAGGAGAACTGGACACAGAGAGAGTCAGACACAGGAGAACTGGACACAGAGAGAGTCAGACACAGAAGAACTGGACACAGAGAGAGTCAGACACAGGAGAACTGGACACAGAGAGAGTCAGACACAGGAGAACTGGACACAGAGAGAGTCAGACACAGGAGAACTGGACACAGAGAGAGTCAGACACAGGAGAACTGGACACAGAGAGAGTCAGACACAGGAGAACTGGACACAGAGAGAGTCAGACACAGGAGAACTGGACACAGAGAGAGTCAGACACAGGAGAACTGGACACAGAGAGAGTCAGACACAGGAGAACTGGACACAGAGAGAGTCAGACACAGGAGAACTGGACACAGAGAGAGTCAGACACAGGAGAACTGGACACAGAGAGAGTCAGACACAGGAGAACTGGACACAGAGAGAGTCAGACACAGGAGAACTGGACACAGAGAGAGTCAGACACAGGAGAACTGGACACAGAGAGAGTCAGACACAGGAGAACTGGACACAGAGAGAGTCAGACACAGGAGAACTGGACACAGAGAGAGTCAGACACAGGAGAACTGGACACAGAGAGAGTCAGACACAGGAGAACTGGACACAGAGTCAGACACAGGAGAACTGGACACAGAGAGAGACACAGGAGAACTGGACACAGAGAGAGTCAGACACAGGAGAACTGGACACAGAGAGAGTCAGACACAGAAGAACTGGACACAGAGAGAGTCAGACACAGGAGAACTGGACACAGAGAGAGTCAGACACAGGAGAACTGGACACAGAGAGAGTCAGACACAGGAGAACTGGACACAGAGAGAGTCAGACACAGGAGAACTGGACACAGAGAGAGTCAGACACAGGAGAACTGGACACAGAGAGAGTCAGACACAGGAGAACTGGACACAGAGAGAGTCAGACACAGGAGAACTGGACACAGAGAGAGTCAGACACAGGAGAACTGGACACAGAGAGAGTCAGACACAGGAGAACTGGACACAGAGAGAGTCAGACACAGGAGAACTGGACACAGAGAGAGTCAGACACAGGAGAACTGGACACAGAGAGAGTCAGACACAGGAGAACTGGACACAGAGAGAGTCAGACACAGGAGAACTGGACACAGAGAGAGTCAGACACAGGAGAACTGGACACAGAGAGAGTCAGACACAGAAGAACTGGACACAGAGAGAGTCAGACACAGGAGAACTGGACACAGAGAGAGTCAGACACAGGAGAACTGGATACAGAGAGAGACACAGGAGAACTGGACACAGAGAGAGTCAGACACAGGAGAACTGGACACAGAGAGAGACAGACACAGGAGAACTGGACACAGAGAGAGTCAGACACAGGAGAACTGGACACAGAGAGAGACAGACACAGGAGAACTGGACACAGAGAGAGTCAGACACAGGAGAACGGGACACAGAGAGAGACACAGGAGAGCTGGACACAGAGAGAGTCAGACACAGGAGAACTGGACACAGAGAGAGTCAGACACAGGAGAACTGGACACAGAGAGACACAGGAGAACTGAACACAGAGAGAGTCAGACACAGAACTGGACAAGAGAGAGTCAGACACAGGAGAACTGGACACAGAGAGAGTCAGACACAGGAGAACTGGACACAGAGAGAGACACAGGAGAACTGAACACAGAGAGAGTCAGACACAGGACAACTGGACACAGACTATCAGCAGTCCTCACCATCCAGTCCAGCAGAGACGGCCACGGCAGCCATCATACTGGCAGGCCGGAGACCATCGCTGCCGCTTAAACAACCAGAATCGTCGATAGTGGATGATCGACCGCGCGTCGCCGCGCGTCGCCTGCTGGGCGCCGATTTCATAGCTGGGCGAGGGCGATGGTAAAATAGCATGATAATTATATCAGTGTTGCCTTTAAAATTACGCTCAGTTGAGCAGATATCAAATAAGTGAGATCTATGTGAATTAATAATTAAATAATTACACGTATATACGCGAGTGAACACAGCCAGCGATAAAACATATCTTATCTTATTTGAACAAGTAATTAACTGGCAGTTGTGGCAGAAAAATAATTTCTAGAAAATTTGTTAATTACGAGTATAATTACAGACATTTTGTAATAAACAGGTAAAGCGATATTTAATAGGCCAATAAAAACTGAGATTATTTCTCTATTTTATTACCTTGACATTTATAGGTAATATTTATATAGTAAGCCGTCAGAAAAAAAGTTAACGCACTACTGACTAAAGCAAATCTAATTCAGTAGTATAGATATATACGTCAAATTTTAAATATTAGAATATTTTTTAAAGAAAATAGACTCTACGCAGTTAAACGCACAGCGGTAATTCAATTAAACATTAATTTTGTATTGAAAAAGTATTAATCAAAATCTTACCAATCGCAGCTGAGGCTGTTTATGTTAATTTGAAAAAATAGGGCAATATTAACATTTTTATTTCTCTTTTAAAAAAGGCGGCAATGTTCGATTATTCTACTTGCGCCCGCACAGTAGTTTAAGGCAGTAGTATACTATTTCTTCAATAAATTACTTACACGAAGACAATAATAAAGTGCAGCTAAATTAGCCCAACAACCAAAAATTTAGAAAACTATCTGACACAACAGTTACTGGAATAAACTTACGAAATATCCAATAAATGCAAATATTTCTACGAAGCATATAACTAAATTTAATACCCCTGTACATTGGAAAAACAATTCAGTTCTAATAAAAACAATACAGGTTTTTTGTCTGCCTGTCTGTCTGTCTGTCTGTCTGTCTGTCTGTCTGCCTGTCTTGCTGTCTGTCTGTCTGTCTGTCTGTCTGTCTGTCTGTCTGTAGGGATGTATGTTTGTCTGTCTGTCTTTGTGTCTGTCTTTCTGTCTGTCTTTCTGTCTGTCTGTCTGTCTGTCTGTCTGTCTGTAGGGATGTATGTCTGTCTGTCTGTCTGTGTGTCTATTTTTCTGTCTGTCTCTCTGTCTGTCTGTCTGTGTGTCTGTCTTTCTGTCTGTCTGTGTGTCTGTCTTTCTGTCTGTCTGTGTGTCTGTCTTTCTGTCGGTCTGTCTGTCTGTCTGTCTGTCAGTCTGTCTGTCTGTCTCGCTTTTTTTAGATAATTTATTCTCTAAAAATCAGTGAAAAGTACCTCAACCATTTGTGAGTGTGATACCAAACACTCCCACTGTATACTAACAGAAAGAGACGATAACTGATGGTCAGACAACCAGCATCCTATAGAAAGTACACACATTTAAAAGTGCCACAAATTAGGCTTAAATAGGCATGGAACCTGATGATATATTAATTAAGAGTGTTCAATAATAGTACTAATAGTAGTAGTGCTAGAAGAAAGTCAAGGAGTAAAAGAACTCAAAGTGAAAAAAACAATAAATAATAGCGACAAAAAACGATGGTGAAGTATATATCATTGCTGAACAATATTATGATTATTATGCCGTGTGCCACTGATAATCCATAATTGAAATATAAACTATATTGATGGTGTAAAAACTAAAGGTTTATTAACTAACTTTATATCATGATGCTACTAAAGACAAACACACTCTCGCGATGAATATTTTTATTACCGAGATTAACGATACGCCGGAATCGGAGCGCATTTGGTCCAAGCATGTGCGGCTCGTCCACTTGGAATTGAATTTCAAAATTAATAATCATAAACACTACTGAGCTAAGGATTTCAATCAGATGGCAATTATGAAACAATGTGAAAAATTGTGGCAGGAGAATGGCACAAGAGAATGGCACAAATGTTGTGTGTTAACTATTAACGATATACATATTAGTATAATTATTATTTATTTTAATTTTTATTCTAGATGCTTGGGAGGTTGGTAGCCCAGCAACTGAGGATCTAGGAGGCTGGCCCAGCAACTGAGGATCTGGGAGGCTGGCCCAGCAACTGAGGATCTGAGAGGCTGGCCCAGCAACTGAGGATCTGGGAGGCTGGCCCAGCAACTGAGGATCTGGGAGGCTGGCCCAGCAACTGAGGATCTGAGAGGCTGGCAGAGCAACTGAGGATCTGAGAGGCTGGTGGCCCAGCAACTGGGGATCTGGGAGGCTGGTGGCCAGCAACTGGGGATCTGGGAGGCTGGCCCAGCAACTGAGGATCCGGGAGGCTGGCCCAGCAACTGAGAATCCGGGAGGCTGGTCCAGCAACTGAGGATCCGGGAGGCTGGTCCAGCAACTGAGGATCCGGGAGGCTGGCGCAGCAACGGACACTCTGGGAGGCTGGCAAAGCAACTGAGGATCCGGGAAGCTGGCCCAGCAACTGAGGATCTGGGAGGCTGGTCCAGCAACTGAGGATCCGGGAGGCTTATTAGCATTGAGGTGGTGCAATTTGGAAACGAATAGGTTTTAATATAACAACTCTGATTGGCACAAAAGTATTTAGTGATTCCTCACTATTTTATAATATACATTTAAGCTATATTAGTTAAATAAAAATCTTGTAGTTACAAGACTCACACCAAAGTCACGTACACTAACGCTCATTAACTCTTGCCAAAAATGTGCCAATTTTAGCACTTTAAATAACATTCAAACAACTCAACAAAATCCAATTGTGATTAGCTTGACAATTTAACATTTACTATTCTGATGAACTAACAAAAAACAGAAAATTGAAAATCAAATTTGTTAGTAAAATTATTTTACAAAACACTTTGATTACATCAAAGTACTTACAGCTTTCAACCTTTTTGAAGACGTCGTTCTTCAGATACAATTGAAATCTTTCAGAGTAGAATCTAGGATTGTGCACGCTCACTGTGTCCTGGATAAAGTTATTGTAGAATAAACTATAGAAACATAACCATACTGACAAAAAGCTTTTATTACGGTTAGTTAAAAAACAGCCGCCAAAAAACCCAATAGCAATATCATTAGCCTTTAAACTGTTGCGATAACAACCCTTTGATCCATGCCGCCAATAACAACTCTTTGATCTATGCGGCAAATAATTTTTTTTGATCTATGCCGCCGATAAATTCCTTTGAACTATACCGCCAACAACTTTTGATCTATGCCGTCAATAAAAACACTTTGATCTGTGCCGCCAATAAGAACATTTCAATTTATGCCACCAACAAAAACCCTCTGATCTATGCCGCTAAAAACACCTTAATTTATTGTAGAGTGTTCTACCTCCCGCAAAGAAGTAAATTGACAATCGTAGAATGTTACTATAAGTAAATAAGTGCACGCATGCGCACCTAAACTTTAAGGATGATTCATGTTACTATCTATAGCAGCAGAATGATTCATGTTACTATTTATAGCAGCAGAATGAATCATGTTACTATTTATGGCAGCACCATGGGTCATGTTACTATTTATAACCACACGATGAATCATGTTACCCCTTATAGCGCAACGCGTGAATCATCATGTTACTATTTTTGGCCCACAAAATCGTCTATAAATACAAGCGGTCCAAAGCGGTACCGGAGTTATTTTCCCCACGGAAGAGGAGCGCTCCGAAGAGGAAGCCCTTAGCGAGACTTCCTGGTTACCAAGTCAATCGAGACTCGGTCGAGTTGTTGCGGTAAGCCTTTCTCATTTGCGCCTGTGTTTGAGACGTCTCGCTCAAGTCTAGTGTGACTTGACTCTTGAGTCCATTGAGACTCCATTGGCAGTAGTCGCCCGAAGTACTACCCTAATAGATCTTAGAGATAACCGGAGCATTACCTAGAGTGCAGAGAGGCACTACTAGAAGGAGAAGGCTAACGAGAAACCGCTATTCGGCGCAGGGATCCCATTGTTTGATACGAGGCTGGTCCTGACTGAAGATACCCGCCGGAAGGAACTTCGTCGGAAGTGGAAGAAAACCTGGACCAGAAGCGACTGAAGAATCAAGGCGCCTGATCTACAAGATCACAAAGAGATCCACGCGAGATCTACTCGAAGTATACAGAAGGGATATCTCCAAACGACGTCAAGGTAAGAAGTACCTTTAATTGATAACTTCATTATGCCACCAACGAAAACTCTCTGATCTACGAGTATGCCGCTAACAAAAACCATATAATCAAGGCCACCAATAATAACTCTAATGAATGCCGCCATGAAATTAGCAACCTGTATTATTGCAATTTTATAACTCACCCCGTCAGTAATGATACTCTTCATGGCATGTTCCATCTTCTTGAACAGGCGATAATTCTGCAGGATGTCAATGATGCCCATGTATAGGAATAGGCGCTCGCCTTTGGCGTTTCTAGCTGGAATGCCGCCAACCCTGAAAGCAATAGCGATAAAACTATTGTTACAAAGTGATTATCCCATATGTGACATGAAAATATACCTAACTGAGGATCAAATTAACAGTCAGTGGAAAATCCCATCACAATGGAAAATACCGTCACAATGGAAAATATCATCACAATGGAAAATCCTATCACAATGGTAAATACCATCACACTAAAATCCAATCAAAACGAAAAATCCCATCATACGAGCTAATGAGAAATCCCACTATAATGAAAAATCCCACCATAATGAGAAATCCCACCATAATGAGAAATCCCACCATAATGAGAAATCCCATCATAATGAGAAATCCCATCATAATGAGAAATCTCATCATAATGAGAAATCTCATCATAATGAGAAATCCCATCAAAACGAAAAATCCCATCACAATGAAAATCCCTTCATAATGAACAATGCCTCACGGAGTAATGTCCATCTCGTCAGAGTGCAAATCGATGGGCGCCGTGTTCTCAGCATTGATTGACTCAATCGGCGTATTGAACACGGAAATCTTCTTTAGACTCCAGCCTCGTTGAAGGCCTTCAACGCTGCCGCCGCGGCCAGCGCGTCGCTGCTGCTGCTGATTGCCGTCGGATTCATCGAAGCTGGCGGAGGCGGCCGCTGCAGAGGCGGTCAGTGCCGATGCGGATGTTGCTGCGCCTGCGCCGGAAGTTGACGGCGCGCCGCCTGCGAAGCCAACTGTTGCAGCGGCGCCAACGGAGCTGGTGGGTCGCTGACGCTCCTGTTGATGATTTGGCGACCCATTTTAAAGTACATCACTATTGGTGAAAGTGGAAAATCTTAAGGTAGGGAAATCCCATGGTTAGCCCAGGTGTGCCAGCGACCCAGGCTCGATTCCAAGTGCAGTCACAGTTTATTGGGAAATCCCAGGGTAGCTTATTGGGAAATCCCAGGGTAGCTTATTGGGAAATCCCAGAGTTGTTTATAGGGAAATCTTAGGGTTGATTTTGGGAAATCCAAGGGTTGTTTATAGGGAAATCTCAGGGTAGTTTATTGGGAAATCCCGGGGTATTTCGTGGGAAATCCCGTGTATTTTATTAGGAAATCCTGGTTATTTTTTGGGAAATCTCAGGGTAGTTTATTGGGAAATTCCGGGGTATTTTTGGGAAATAATGGGTATTTTATTGACAAATCCCGGGGTTGTTTAGAGGAAAACCCCGGAGCTATTTATAGGGAAATCTCAGGTAGCTTGTTGGGAAAATCCAGGGTAGTTTAGTGGAAAATCCTGGGGTTTTTTCATTAGAAATCCCAAAGTAAATTGATGGGAACTCTCATAAAAACTAAAAAGATGGGAGAGGTTTTAAATCATAAGTCATAACTCAAATCAATAGCTCACCCTTTCTCGAAGAGTCTGATCTAAATTATAAATGCCCAACAGTAGCGAGTAGTCCATAATTCGAAACGATTCAAGTACCAGACAGTCTCGACTAATGCATTCGATTAGGCTGGTGTAGATGTCTGCCTCAAGCGACAGGCCCGTCTCGTGTAGTGCTCTGCGGACAATGCGGATGAGACTTAGGGAATGGAGTGCTTAAATGTATGGAGTGCTCTAATGGATGGAGTGCTCAAATGGATGGAGTACTCAAATGGATAGAGTGCTCAAATGGATGGAGTGTTCTAATGTATGTAGTACTCGAATGTATGGAGTGCTCAAATGTATGGAGTGCTCAAATGGATGGAGTGCTCAGATGGATGGAGTGCTCAAATGGATGGAGTGCTCAAATGTATGGAGTGCTCAAATGGATGGAGTGCTCAAATGGATGGAGTGCTCAAATGGATGGAGTGCTCAAATGTATGGAGTGCTCAAATGGATGGAGTGCTCAAATGGATGGAGTGCTCAAATGGATGGAGTGCTCAAATGGATGGAGTGCTCAAATAGATGGAGTGCTCAAATAGATGGAGTGCTCAAATGGATGGAGTGCTCAAATAGATGGAGTGCTCAAATGGATGGAGTGCTCAAATGGATGGAGTGCTCAAATGGATGGAGTGCTCAGATGGATGGAGTGCTCAAATAGATGGAGTGCTGAAATGGATGGAGTGCTCAAATGTATGGACTTCTCAAATGGATGGAGTGCTCTAATATATGGCTCATGGAGAGCTCAAACAGAAGAACTGTCTTTAGGACACAGTTTCATATTGAATATTATAAATAATAATCTTGCTCACTTAAAATCCAAATCTTTAAACGTAGGCGAAGATTTCGCTCGCTCGGCATTGCTTGCCTGGCGCTTATAAGTGGAGCCTTTCAGGTCGTACTTCTCCGTTAGCCGTATAGTAGAGGGCAGCAGGTTGTTCATCACTACGAAGCGAATGTTTTTACTGCCGCACTGTTCGGGATAGTTAGATAGATATTGATTTTAATAGTATATTATGTATGTTCAGTCCGAACAGACTACTCACTGAATAAATTAAACAGTAATATAAGTAGCGTTTCATCTTCTGACAATGTAAGACACAAGGTGAAAACGAATCTGTTCAGACACTCTACAAAGATTAATAACGATGCGTACACAAACTGCATTCTGCGTAAGCACCTCCCGCAGGGTCCCAGTGAGCTTAGTACTTTAATACTGCTTTAAGTCCCAATAAAATCTTCGACCGACTGGAGTGTATTTGGGAAATAAGGAATTCTGTTTGATCCTTTCTTAACCGTCTGCTTGTAACTCGCTTGCTATTTTTGTCTGTTTTAGTGTCTGCCGGTCTGGTTTAGTGTCTGCCGGTCTGTTTTAGTGTCTGCCGGTCTGGTTTAGTGTCTGCCTGTCTGTTTTAGTGTCTGTCGGTCTGTTATAGCGTCTGCCTATCTGGTTTAGTGTCTGCCTGTCTGGTTTAGTGTCTGCCGGTCTGGTTTAGTGTCTGCCTGTCTGTTATAGTGTCTGCCTGTCTGGTTTAGTGTCTGCCTGTCTGGTTTAGTGTCTGCCGGTCTGTTTTAGTGTCTGCCGGTCTGGTTTAGTGTCTGCCGGTCTGGTTTAGTGTCTGCCTGTCTGGTTTAGTGTCTGCCTGTCTGGTTTAGTGTCTGCCGGTCTGGTTTAGTGTCTGCCGGTCTGTTTTAGTGTCTGCCGGTCTGGTTTAGTGTCTGCCGGTCTGGTTTAGTGTCTGCCTGTCTGGTTTAGTGTCTGTCGGTCTGTTATAGTGTCTGCCTGTCTGGTTTAGTGTCTGCCTGTCTGGTTTAGTGTCTGCCTGTCTGGTTTAGTGTCTGCCGGTCTGTTATAGCGTCTGCCGGTCTGGTTTAGTGTCTGCCGGTCTGGTTTAGTGTCTGCCTGTCTGGTTTAGTGTCTGCCGGTCTGGTTTAGTGTCTGCCTGTCTGGTTTAGTGTCTGCCTGTCTGGTTTAGTGTCTGCCGGTCTGGTTTAGTGTCTGCCGGTCTGGTTTAGTGTCTGCCGGTCTGGTTTAGTGTCTGCCTGTCTGGTTTAGTGTCTGCCTGTCTGGTTTAGTGTCTGCCGGTCTGGTTTAGTGTCTGCCTGTCTGGTTTAGTGTCTGTCGGTCTGTTATAGTGTCTGCCGGTCTGGTTTAGTGTCTGCCTGTCTGGTTTAGTGTCTGCCTGCCTGTTTTAGTGTCTGCCGGTCTGGTTTAGACTCTGCCTGTCTGTTTTAGTGGCTGCCTGTCTGGTTTAGTGTCTGCCTGTCTGGTTTAGTGTCTGCCTGCCTGTTTTAGTGTCTGCCGGTCTGGTTTAGACTCTGCCTGTCTGTTTTAGTGGCTGCCTGCCTGTTTTAGTGTCTGCCGGTCTGGTTTAGTGTCTGCCTGTCTGGTTTAGTGTCTGCCGGTCTGGTTTAGTGTCTGCCTGTCTGGTTTAGTGTCTGCCTGTCTGGTTTAGTGTCTGCCGGTCTGTTATAGCGTCTGCCGGTCTGGTTTAGTGTCTGCCTGTCTGGTTTAGTGTCTGCCGGTCTGGTTTAGTGTCTGCCTGTCTGGTTTAGTGTCTGCCTGCCTGTTTTAGTGTCTGCCGGTCTGGTTTAGACTCTGCCTGTCTGTTTTAGTGTCTGCCTGTCTGGTTTAGTGTCTGCCTGTCTGGTTTAGTGTCTGCCGGTCTGGTTTAGTGTCTGCCTGTCTGGTTTAGTGTCTGCCTGTCTGGTTTAGTGTCTGCCGGTCTGTTATAGCGTCTGCCGGTCTGGTTTAGTGTCTGCCTGTCTGGTTTAGTGTCTGCCGGTCTGTTTTAGTGTCTGCCTGTCTGGTTTAGTGTCTGCCTGTCTGGTTTAGTGTCTGCCTGTCTGGTTTAGTGTCTGCCGGTCTGGTTTAGTGTCTGCCGGTCTGGTTTAGTGTCTGCCTGTCTGGTTTAGTGTCTGCCTGTCTGGTTTAGTGTCTGCCGGTCTGGTTTAGTGTCTGCCTGCCTGTTTTAGTGTCTGCCTGTCTGGTTTAGTGTCTGTCGGTCTGTTATAGTGTCTGCCGGTCTGGTTTAGTGTCTGCCTGTCTGGTTTAGTGTCTGCCTGTCTGGTTTAGTGTCTGCCGGTCTGGTTTAGTGTCTGCCGGTCTGGTTTAGTGTCTGCCTGTCTGGTTTAGTGTCTGCCTGTCTGGTTTAGTGTCTGCCGGTCTGGTTTAGTGTCTGCCTGCCTGTTTTAGTGTCTGCCGGTCTGGTTTAGACTCTGCCTGTCTGTTTTAGTGTCTGCCGGTCTGGTTTAGACTCTGCCTGTCTGTTTTAGTGTCTGCCGGTCTGGTTTAGTGTCTGCCGGTCTGGTTTAGTGTCTGCCTACCTGTCTGTCTGCCTATCTGTCTGTCTGTCTACTTGTTTGTTTTAGTATCTGTTTATCTGTCTGTCCATCTGTCTTAATCACTCAAAAGCACACATTTTCCCCAAGACCCTTCTCTCACAATCTGCTGGGCAAAAATATTTAATTAAAATTTTCCGCCTCAAGAAGACTAATTATATTTACTCGAATAGAGGAAGCTGCAAAAAAGTTAAATACAATTTTATACCCGCCTCTATTAATCAGTCTTCTGCAAAGAAACACTGAATCAAGTCCATCATTGAGCAGAAAGCCCATATTTCTAAGAAATTCAAGCCAGAGTAAGCTGCGCAAAACTGCTTGTGCAACACGCAAAAGCAGCAACAGGAAAAAATTGCCTATCCAACCCGCTCGTACTGGTTTTGTTGCAAGCAAGCAAAAAGGCAACACACCCGAAGGAATGTACGGAGAAGTTTATTACGAATTAATTTGATGACTACATAGTAAAAGCACTGCAGGATATTATTTAACTATTCGAAAAATATCATTACGTCGGATCTGCTTCTTTTTTAGACTAGTCTAGAATCTAGATTGCATGACCACCTCAAGGCTTCGGTCTTCTTCTAACTAATGGCCATAGAATAGCAATTGATTGTAAATGCCATTCAACCACTGTTTTAGTAGGCATCAACTACAGTGACTCAAGACTGTCTAATCAAACAAACAATATGATCACAATCATTATGACCATTTACCATATGACACTAAAGATCCTGACCAGAAGCATATAACTTTTAAGGTAAAACTAAGACTTTAATCTAAATGGCGCATAATATTTATGACCATTAACAATATGACCGACCCTACAGACTATGACCATCACCCATATGACACTTACAAACAGACTATGACCATTTAGCATATGACCCTAACAATCAGACTATGACCGTACCCTATATGACCCTAACAAGCAGACTATGACCATTATCCATATGACCCTAACAAGCAGACTATGACCAGTATCCATATGACCCAAACAGACTATGACCATTTTGCATATGGCCCTAACAAGCAGACTATGACCATTACCGATATGACCCAAACAAGCAGACTATGACCATTACCTATATGACCCTAAGAAACAGACTATGACCATCACCCATATGACCCTAACAACCAGACTATGACTATTATCCACATGACCACATGACCCAAACAGACTATGACCATTTCGCATATGACCCAAACAAGCAGACTATGACCATTATCCATATGACCCTAACAAGCAGACTATGACCATTATCCATATGACCCAAACAGACTATGACCATTATCCATATGACCCTAACAAGCAGACTATGACCATACCCCATATGACTCAAACAGACTATGACCATGAAAAAGTAAACCTATCAATTACCGAAGAACACGCACCTGATAGCAGTACAGACCATAGAACTTGGGCAGCAGAGTTCGGGGTTCTGAGTCAGGGTCAAATAGTACTGCAGTAGCAATCGCTGCAGGTACTTGGCTTCCTTGTGCTGCACAGTTTTAATAATGAAATTATCATCCGCAGTGCGATAGAAGATGGAGCCGGAGGCGCCTGGATTTGATAATTCTTCCAATTCTTCGCCGCAAATGGATGCCAAAAATTGCGATATGTCAATATTGTACAGCTTGCGAAAGTGCCTGAACGCCAGTGGGGCGTACGTTTTGAATGTGAAGCTGCTCATGGTGTGCGCCATGGTGAGCTTGCCGCCCTCTCTGCGGGTGGGCGAGCAGCAAAAGTACATTTGGTTAGATTGTAGTGAGTATAGCACAGACAGACCGACACTAGGACAAACAGACATAGAGACAGACAGACACTAAGAAAGACACAGATCGCCAGACACTAAAAGAAACACATACAGATAGCCAGACACTAGGACTAAAGCAGACACATACAGATAGCCAGAAACTAACAGAAACACATACAGATAGCCAGACACAAACAGTACAGACAGACACAGATAGCCAGACACAAACAGACACATACAGATAGCCAGACACAAACAGAGACACATACAAATAGCCAGACACTAACAGTACAGACAGACACAGATAGCCAGACACAAACAGACACATACAGATAGCCAGACACAAACAGAGACACATACAAATAGCCAGACACTAACAGTACAGACAGAAACAGATAGCCAGACACAAACAGAGACACATACAAATAACCAGACACTAACAGTACAGACAGACACAGATAGCCAGACACAAACAGAGACACATACAAATAACCAGACACTAACAGTACAGACAGACACAGATAGCCAGACACAAACAGAGACACATACAAATAACCAGACACTAACAGTACAGACAGACACAGATAGCCAGACACAAACAGAGACACATACAAATAACCAGACACTAACAGTACAGACAGACACAGATAGCCAGACACTAACAGAGACACATACAAATAGCCAGACACTAACAGTACAGACAGACACAGATAGCCAGACACTAACAGAGACACATGCAGATAGCCAGACACAAACAGAGACACATACAGATAGCCGGACACAAACAGAGACACATACAAATAGCCAGACACTTAACAGTACAGACAGACACAGACAGCCAGACACTAACAGTACAGACAGACACAGATAGCCAGACACTAACAGAGACACATACAAATAGCCAGACACTTAACAGTACAGACAGACACAGACAGCCAGACACTAACAGTACAGACAGACACAGATAGCCAGACACTAACAGAGACACTGACACATACAAATAACCAGACACTAACAGTACAGACAGACACAGATAGCCAGACACTAACAGAGACACATGCAGATAGCCAGACACAAACAGAGACACATACAGATAGCCGGACACAAACAGAGACACATACAAATAGCCAGACACTTAACAGTACAGACAGACACAGACAGCCAGACACTAACAGTACAGACAGACACAGACAGCCAGACACTAACAGTACAGACAGACACAGATAGCCAGACACTAACAGAGACACATACAAATAGCCAGACACTAACAGTACAGACAGACACAGATAGCCAGACACTAACAGTACAGACAGACACAGATAGCCAGACACTAACAGAGACACATACAAATAGCCAGACACTAACAGTACAGACAGACACAGATAGCCAGACACTAACAGTACAGACAGACACAGATAGCCAGACACTAACAGAGACACATGCAGATAGCCAGACACTAACAGACAGACACAGATAGCCAGACACTAACAGACACATACAGATAGCCAGACACAAACAGTACAGACAGACACAGATAGCCAGACACAAACAGAGACACATACAAATAGCCAGACACTAACAGTACAGACAGACACAGATAGCCAGACACTAACAGTACAGACAGACACAGATAGCCAGACACAAACAGTACAGACAGACACAGATAGCCAGACACAAACAGAGACACATACAAATAGCCAGACACTAACAGTACAGACAGACACAGATAGGCACACTAAGACTAAGGCAGACACAGAGATACAAGCACAACAAACAAATCACGCACAGCAGAGGCCGCTCACCTGGGAAAATCCACAATCTCACAAACGCCAAAGTCCTGAGTCAGCAGGTCCCTACTGGGCTTTTGCGCCTCGTTGCCGACAGAATTCTGTATGCCCAGCTGGATCGCTCGCATGATCTCGTTGGTTGGTCTCTGCCAGTGTTAATTGTGGCCGGCTTTGATGTCCAATCCAATTTAGTCTTGAAATAGCTGAATCAGATAACTCCGATTTATTCTTAAATCCTAAGTTTTAAACTTTTAGTTTCGTTTGAAATAACACAACCTAAATCTTTGTTGTTTTCAAGATTCCAAATCCCAGTGTCTTCACAATTCACAAATCCCCAAATCCGTGTCTTCCTAAGTCCTCAAATCCCAGTGTCTTCCCAAATCCCCAAATCCCAGTGTCTTCACAAATCCCCAAATCCGTGTCTTCCTAAGTCCTCAAATCCCAGTGTCTTCCCAAATCCCCAAATCCCAGTGTCTTCCCAAATCCCCAAATCCCAGTGTCTTCACAAATCCCCAAATCCACGTGTCTTCCCAAAACATCACATCTCAGTCTCTTCCCAAATCTCCAAATCCCAGTCTCTTCCCAAATCTTCAAATCCCAGTCTCTTCCCAAATCTTCAAATCCCAGTCTCTTCCCAAATCTTCAAATCCCAGTCTCTTCCCAAATCTTCAATTCCCAGTCTCTTCCCAAATCTTCAAATCCCAGTCTCTTCCCAAATCTTCAAATCCCAGTCTCTTCCCAAATCTTCAAATCCCAGTCTCTTCCCAAATCTCCAAATCCCAGTCTCTTCCCAAATCTCCAAATCCCAGTTTCTTCCCAAATCTCCAAATCCCAGTCTCTTCCCAAATCTCCAAATCCCAGTGTCTTGCAATCCCCAAATCCCTGATTCCCTGTGTCCTCCCAAATCACAAGTTTCTTTCCAAATCCCCAAATCCCGGTTTCTTCCCAAATCCTTAAATCCTGGCTTCTTCCGAAATCCCTAAATCTCAGTTTCTTTTAAATCCCTAAATCCCTAACTCTTAAGTTTTTTCCCCCAAATCTCCTAATTTCTTTAAAAGTCCCAATAACCAGTTGTTTTCTTCAGAATTACATCAAACAAGCAGTTTTTTTTTGAATCAACACGAGACAAAGCTTCGCTTACCTTCTTATAGGTCACCTGACCCTCATCGTCGACGCGTCGGTGGCCGAGTTTTTGCTTTTCCCGACGACTTAAATTAGCGGCGGCGGCAGCTGCAGCGAAGGAACCGGAAGCGGAAGCAGCTGTTGCCGATTGTAAGAAGTTCGCACCGGCAGCCGGTGGCAGCACCGAGGGATTGGAGGCTGCTGCCCAGCAGCTGCAGAGGAATTACTGGGTCCACCAGCCGCTGCACCGCCGCCACCGCGACTTTGGGCGCCAGCGCCCTGCAGCATGACTTGTTATTATTGCAAATAAAAACCAATAGTTGACTTGAGAAATAGGAGGGAATGTTAGGCTTGAAAAAAGATGGAAACTTAGATAAAAATACTAATTAGACTAGACTAGAAAATATTTATTGGAATTGGACT
Source organism: Macrostomum lignano (assembly GCA_002269645.1). NCBI lineage: Eukaryota > Metazoa > Platyhelminthes > Macrostomidae > Macrostomum > Macrostomum lignano. Next base: position 225,316 of record NIVC01000404.1, read on the forward strand.
CAAAGATAGTGCAGGGTGAAGTTAAAATTGTATGCAATGAAGTAGAGGCAACAGGAAAAGTCCGGTTGACACATTTGTACTTTTAAAGGCTGGTTCAGTTGTGGCATGCATAAAATGGAAGCTTTATAATAGTTTTAACCTTGACATGGTAGCATTTTTAAATATTTAATAACAAAACTATTGGGTTTCTATGGCAAAATTGAAATATATATTCACAAATTTGTTTTTCAATTCAGATACCAACTTTTAAGCATTAGAATTTCAGTGCCATTTTAAACAAATCGAAGATGTCAAATAAAATACTGTTGCCAACTAGCATTAGTCAAAAAGTAAAAATTAAACAATATACCAACATCTTTTCAGTAGATACTCCATCTAATAAGCTTAAGTTTATGTAATAATTGTCCCTAATTATCCTCTTGCTTGTTTTCTCCTATCCCAGGTCCAATTTTTTGTCACTTTTTTATCCAAATCCAGCTTCCTAATATCACTGTGAGCAGAATGACATATCTATATATAAATATAAAAATATATATATAAATATATAAAAAAATTAATAAAATATAATAGTGCTTCATAACTTTGTGTAACTATAAGTTGTAAAGGAGAAATAGACAAGACTTATTTCGTTATAATATACATGTAAATTTCAAATGTAACAATGTAAAAAAAATCCATCATTGTCATTAATAAAAAAGGTAAAGTAACATAATTGTGAAATTTTGGTATATATGATAATCACATTTCTAATTTTTGGTATACTTAGTAGACTATACCTAAAATTTACCTAAAAAAACTTTGGCATATACTAGACACCAGAAATCCTCTAGTTTTGCATGTTTAATTATTTTTCAAAAAATATTGACTTTGTTAGTTACCGCAAATAAATATTTAAACTTGTGCAAGTATAAGATGTGGCAGTAATGTGGCAGACATCGATTTTATGTCTATGATCACTAGTTTGAGATAGCTAAAGGCATGCTTGGGTGCAACCTAAGAATTCACCCAGCCATTTCTATTGGCAACACACACATGTAAGTTGCTTTTGGATAGAATAGTAGTCACGTGACTGCTTTCAGCCAATAGCATTAACAATTTACATGTGTTGCCAATAGAAATGGCCAAATGATTCTCAAGGTTATGCATATATGGCTAAAGGCTGTCTATGGCCTTTAGTAAATGTCTAAGGCAAAACCCTGCAATAGCTCCCTGTTTTTTAAAAGGGACTAAGCTAGGAAAGACTGGGATTCTGAGAGATTTCTTGCCTTGCTTTTTTCTTATATCTTAGGCAACACAACAAAGCATAATTCTAATTGTGGATGTTCAACCTGCAGTAGATCTATGTAACTTCAACCCTATGATATGTGAGCTTACTATAATAAAAGCTATCAATGAAGCAATGGTCCATTGGCTGGCCATGTACCACTTGCTGGTCAATCAATGTTAATGTGGCACTTGTCCTAGGCAGCCAGCTATGCATTTGCAGAAATGGCAAGGTGGACACTTTGTCAATGACTGCTGCTAAGCATGTCCACAATGTTGGACTCAGGCCTCAATCCAAAAGGGCTCCTTTTTTGAGGCTAGCCATCTACCCTTGACCCAGATAATTGACATAATGTACTGGTGGGCAGTGCAGGCCAAGCAGGAAGATGCCCGACAACAGTGTAGAAACATTGCCATCTAGACCATTGTGGATAGGCAAAACTTTATCTGCAACATCAGTAGCCAATACTTGCAAGACTATCCACTGCAGCTGGGAAGACCTGGTGTCAATGTTGAAATCGACAAAAGCTATTTCTTTCACTGTAAATACCATCAAGGCCAGTATCAGCCAGGCCAATAGGTTTTAAATATGGTTGAATAAGGCTTGAACCATTGCATAGTGGCCATACTAGATTGCAGTGCAGCCAGTATCCTGCCCCTAGTGCAACAGTATGTATTGCCATGCATGACACATTTAAGTCCCTATTTGATAACCCACCTAGATGGTACTGTAGATTCTATGGTACCATTGCTACCTGCGCAACATCTTCAACAATATATGTTTCCCATAGTCAGGAAGGAGGCAAGTACATGCCAATTTTTCCCCTAACTTCTATGTGTATGCTAAGTGTATGCCAAAATTTGAGCCTGCAAGTTTTTATATGCCAAAAAATGAGTGTCTTAAACATATATACTGTTATTCTCTAGATAAGCCACTTTTTATTAAAACAATGTTAAAATTTGGAACCAAAAAAGCAAGAAAAATATATTTAAGCTGTCAAGCTGACCACAGTTGCTTAAAGTTTAAGTTTAGTAGCTGAGAGACATAGACATTATTTTTTGTTTTATTTATATAAATTGTACAATAAAAAATCTGGGGTGGGAAAAGTTCTAACATTCAAAGGTTTATCACGCTGTATTAATTATATTACATTAAATTCAAATGAATTATTTTCTTTATTTGTAAACTCGAGGAGTTGTAATTTATAATGGTCAAGTTCATACATGTGCAACTGCTGGCCAACCTGGCTGATCAGGCCACCATAAATTGTGGTGGACCAGGAGTAAGTTGCAAAAATGCCTATCCCAAAGAATACAGACGTAGTGCTAATTAGATATTGAGGCATTTAGCCCTTATAAGAGAGTCAAAGTTACTCCTGCTGTTTACCCAAAATTGTGTTATGTTGCTCTAGGGTTTCTTTCATAGGTAAGTTGCATTTTTGGTCAAAAAGTAAGTTGCATGGCCAGTGTAAATCAGGGGGGTTGCACATGTATGGTCAAGTTAGGATAGTGAAACCTAGTTATATCATTGATGCCAAATGCCAAAATTGGGTACAAGGTATGCCCCATAGTCAGGAAGGTGGCTTTTTTTCTCAAAAATTCCAGCGTGCATTGGCATAGTCAAAGATATTTGGCGTACATTTGGCATACATGGCATACCACGGTTTAGAAAAAGTATCCCATGGCATGCAATGGCGTGCACGACACACAATTATATGCCACGCCACGGCGCGGTATTGTGGGTGGGGCCCTGCCCTGCCCACCCACAATATCCCAAATCCTGATGCATAAAATTTATTTTTAAAAAACTGTTTTTTTAAAACTGAAAAGGAAAGAAAAAATGTTTTTTCTGGTGCTAATTTTCTTTTGTTAAAGTCATTGAAATTTCAAGACAAAAGAAAACTTTGTTAAAGTTTGACTTTTATATTATTTTAAACTTCCATTATTATTTAAAAGATTATTATCGAAACTTCTGTTCATATGCACTACTACCCCCTACCCCCCAGTCTGTCGGCATACCACTTACCTACTGGATTCTGATCTCAGCATACACGGCGTACCACTTTTTTACCAACTTTTTATTCCGGCGTACCCGTGCCTATGGGCCATACATTACTAGGCCGATGATATTTAGTGCAACCAAAAATAATATAACAGTCTTTAACTTTGTTTTGCATTGTTAAAACTTCATTCAAAATTTGTTAAATTTGAAAAATAATTAAATGTACAAAAGTAGAGGATTGCCTAGACACCTTCCTGATAGTGGCAAATTTATAACAATGTTTAGTTTAGGCCTATATAATGATTATATTAAATTCAAAAAAGTATTTTATAGCAATAATAAATCTATAAATATAAACATATAAATATATAAATATCTATAAATATACTAGACATATATGCATTTTACATTATTATGAGAATCATGAGATCATATTATATAATTTATAGGCTTATTAGGCCTAAAAATAGGCCCCATATCAATGGCTATCATCATGGCATGTTTTAACTTTTAAGCAATCAAATAGTTCAAATTCATTTCTATAGTCATTAGGAATTATATAGGACTCCTAGCATCATTAGAAGTGTCTCATGTATTTTAGCGATTGGTATTAAGTTTTAAAGGTAAAACCCTGGCGAAACCGAAGCCGAAGTTATGCCTGATTTCAAAATCAATAGAATCTAGTAGAAGTAGGTGATCCAACTTTTTCTACTTAGCATACTGACATTATGAATTAAATATATAATTTACTGGGCTTTGCAACAGTCAAGAAAATGCATATATGCATATATGTAAATTAAAACTGACATATACCCTCACGGTTTGGGTTTGGTTTGGTAACGATTTGTAACGCATTCGATTTCTTCGATGTTATGCAATCTGAAAGGGTGCGCTTATTGGTTTAGATTAAAACAAGCTATTAATTTGAAGGTAAAAAATATACAACTTAATTTTACAAATAGACTTAAGAAGGTTAAATATTTTTATATTATTTATCTTGCAAATTTTGATAGCTAACACACTACGTTCGTATACCCATTACACTCATGTAAAGCACGGTGCAATCCGTGTTATTGTGATATACGCGATGCTACAGAATATAAAGTAGTATTTCAATATTTCTTTGGTTAGGGTAGAATTTTTATAGTTTATTGACTGTGTATCAAAATTTGTAACAGAATGACGAAATGATTGAATAAAACCAAATGAATGATTCGAGCTGTGCCTTTTTAGAGTTTTACTAGGACTTGTACGATTGTACCAATGATTATAAAATTACCAAATTATCTTAACTTTATAAACAGAAAAGCGCTATGAATAAGAGCTACATGTATAGAAGAAGGCAAGACATATCTAGAAGATGAACATTGGGTCTGCAGCTCCCACCAAAACATGATAACAATTTTGAACTAAAAATGAAAACTCCCTATCTCCGTAAGTATTTTTGATAAAGCCTACCACCTAAAATTTCATAGAAACATAGTTTCCCGTCAATAGCTTCCCCTGATTCTTTCCTATCCTCTGATCCCTTCCCATCCTTCAGATTTCTCTCACTATATAGGATCCCTCTTCTGGTACGCTCGTAGTTGCGTCTTAGACTTTGCTCACATATATATATACATGTGCATGATAACATGAGCAAAGTACATGTAAAGTTGACAATGATACTACATGTACATGTACTAGACATGCAGTAACACCTGCACTCCAAGAGCTACTATAGACATGCAGCTAAGGATATTAAAACCACATTTCAAACTGCACATCATTATTCATTCAAGTAGTTCCATTTTGCACTGCAATCGTTATTAATTCATTTCAAATTTGAATGATTTCGAGAGAACAGAAAAATTGCCAATCTTTATTGTCAACCGCAGCTAATGTACCGCGAGCTGTTTTATCAAGCAGCTGTGCTTTGATTGATGAAAATGCCAACTGAAGACGGCATTTGAAGTTATTACATTTTAATTAAATTCTGTATTCGAATCTTACAGAAGAGAATGCATGGGTGAATGCATGAATGCATGAACTAGCTGCATGGGTGACTTTTTACATGTACATGTAGAGAAAAGATTTGAAGTTATTTATGCTTGTAGATGCTTATATAGCTAGTTATATATAGGTTCGACCAGTGCTGCATGACCACACATGCAGGCTTGAAATAAGCTCTGAGATTGAGAGGCAATTAAGCTCGAGTGGCGCGCGCGCGCTCACATGTGATGGAAAGAAGAGATGTGAGTCATCCTGGTTCTTCGGAAAGTTGAGCAAGAATTAAGGGATCTGTACGTGCGTCACCTCTGCATTGCTCTGATTTACAGCTGCGCATGACTGGAGTGTACAGCTGCTCCATTTCAGCCTTAATTTAGCATGAAAAGGGGCTATAATATATTGCCTATGACGCGCGCTTGAGAAGTTTTTTTGGCTTGATCAATTAGCTAATATATTAATTGGGGCAAGAAGGCTGAATGGACACTAGCGGGCACGCTTTGATCAATTCGGAGCTATATAAATGGGTAAAGGCGATTAGGGATATTCGGATATCTGGATAGCTAGGAGGATCATCATAACTACAGGTAAAGTCGAATTAGAAAAGTCAGTTCGGGAAAATATAGAGAAAAATGGAGTGACTGAGTGACGGAGTACGTGAGTGAGTGAGTGAGTGACTGCGTGAGTTAATGAGCGTGTTAACGAGTTCATAAATGCAGAATGAGTCACTTGAGTCAGTCAGCTGTCAATTCATGAGTAAATTCAAGCCAGATCTCATGAGTCATAGTTGATGAGGCCGATTCATGATGCGGCGTTTTCTCCTGAGATCAGACATGGCTAAACCGCTCGTATAAATAATTTTACCAAGCATCCTTCAGTATTTATTATTCGACCAACGAACGTACACAACTAACAATATAATCTCATAATCCTTCTTGGGTGTACAGGCACGCATCAAACGGTTGAGTATACTATATACTAGCCCAGAAGGCACGATCCGAAATGCCACTCATGTGGAGGAGAGATATGATGGTGCAGGTTCCGGGGCTGCAGCATCTCTGCTGTTGGCTTGATTAAGTTACACTTCACTGTGGAAACTCCTGCGTACAAAAATAGCTCTGAATTCGTCAGATAATGAATCCAAATGACATTTTGATAGATGCAAGCATGAATTAATGTTGCACTGGCGAAAGTTGTAAATGGCTTGAAACCCATCCTATCCCATCTCATCTCTATCATCTCCATGAGGTGGAAGGCGCCAGCACCAGAGGCGCCAGCACCAGAGGCGCCAGCACCAGAGGCGCCAGCACCAGAGGCGCCAGCACCAGAGGCGCCAGCACCAGAGGCGCCAGCACCAGAGGCGCCAGCACCAGAGGCGCCAGCACCAGAGGCGCCAGCACCAGAGGCGCCAGCACCAGAGGCGCCAGCACCAGAGGCGCCAGCACCAGAGGCGCCAGCACCAGAGGCGCCAGCACCAGAGGCGCCAGCACCAGAGGCGCCAGCACCAGAGGCGCCAGCACCAGAGGCGCCAGCACCAGAGGCGCCAGCACCAGAGGCGCCAGCACCAGAGGCGCCAGCACCAGAGGCGCCAGCACCAGAGGCGCCAGCACCAGAGGCGCCAGCACCAGAGGCGCCAGCACCAGAGGCGCCAGCACCAGAGGCGCCAGCACCAGAGGCGCCAGCACCAGAGGCGCCAGAAGTCGGAGTTCTCAAGAAAATTTTTACAACCAGAAAGTCTTGCATGTAGTTCTGATTTAAAGGGGTAAATAACATTCAATAATTGTGTAGCTAACAACTTTCCATCAGTACAGAACAATATCCATTATTATATTTTTTACATCGCTACTATGTAAGGTAGCAATTTCTAAACGAAGTGCCTCGCTTTGCTTTTACATGTACATTCCTGCATTAGAAGTCCCTGAGACTCCCTGGGAGAATTTCTACAGTATGCCAGTAGCTATAGTAGCAGTTAATAGCGCTTAGCAAAAGCAGCACACATGCACACAATGGCATGTTGATAAAGGTACAACAATAAAATCGCTTAACAAGAGCAACAGTGACGGCAAAACAGAGAGAGGAAAGACAGACAGAGAGAGAGAGGGACGAATGGAAAGCAGCTCAAACCAAGGAGATCTTAAATAAATAGAAGTCTGGATTGTCAACGCAAAAGGTTTACTAGCTCAATATTATTGGATTTGATTCAGCCTAGCTTTTATTAACTTTGAATTCCACTGACTCTTTTTATGCTGAGTAAACTCACCATGGACTCATTGGATAAATTTGTGATTGGTAGTCTTGATATCAAAATAAAACTAAAAGTCTAAAAATTTTGATACTTTCACCCATTCACCGATTTCTCACTGATTCACTGAGTTCTCACTGATTCACTGAGTTCTCACTGATTCACTGAGTTCTCACCGATTCACTGAGTTCTCACTGATTCACTGAGTTCTCACTGATTCACTGAGTTCTCACTGATTCACTGAGTTCTCACCGATTCACTGGTTGATCACTGATTCACTGATTTCTCACCGATTCACTGATTTCTGACTGATTCACTGAAATCTCACTGATGCACTGATTTCTCACTGATTTCTCACCGATTCACTTTGATCATAGATTCACTGGTTTCTCACCGATTCACTGAGTTCTCATCGATTCACTGATTTCTCACTGATTTCTCACTGATTTCTCACCGATTCACTTTGATCATAGATTCACTGGTTTCTCACCGATTCACTGAGTTCTCATCGATTCACTGATTTCTCACTGATTTCTCACTGATTTCTCACCGATTCACTTTGATCATAGATTCACTGGTTTCTCACCGATTCACTGAGTTCTCATCGATTCACTGATTTCTCACTGATTTCTCACTGATTTCTCACCGATTCACTGATTTCTCACTGATTTCTCACTGATTTCTCACCGATTCACTGATTTCTCACTGATTTCTCACTGATTTCTCACTGATTTCTCACTGATTTCTCACTGATTTCTCACCGATTCACTGAGTTCTCACCGATTCACTGAGTTCTCACTGACTCACTGAGTTCTCACCGATTCACTGAGTTCTCACCGTTTCACTGAGTTCTCACCGATTCACTGAGTTCTCACCGATTCACTGAGTTCTCACCGATTCACTGAGTTCTCACCGATTCACTGAGTTCTCACCGATTCACTGAGTTCTCACCGATTCACTGGTTTCTCGCCGATTCACTGGTTGATCACTGATTTACTGAGTTGTCACAGATTCACCGATTTCTCATTGATTCACAGATTTCTCATTGATTCACTGATTTCTCATTTATTCACCAACTGCTCACCCTATACTTACATGTAATACTATTTTTCCAATAAACAACCAAAAAACATTTCAACCAATCTCACAATTCACCAAGTATGTCCCAATTGACCAACTATACAATTAACAATGGTTTTTCTGTACGAACAAACAAAATTTTGTGTCGGGGGGGGCTTTTGCTGGGTGTGGGGAATTAAAAGACAGACCTGCTATAACTAGACATTTATAAAAAGGTTGGCCTTGGCCATACCAATGAATGATTGGTACTCGTATTGGTAGCGACCGCTCGCTGTATAAAAATAATCGATATTTATAATTTCTATACGTAGAAGAGCTACGGTTTATCGACCAATGGGACGCCCTCCCACCCCAACTACCCCGATTGAAAGACGCGTATTAACTCCTGCTCTAGGAGGGGGAGAGAGAAAACTGCCTTGGAGTCGAAAATTCAACCCAATTCCAGACACGTTCCTTAGTGAAATACTCGCAGTGAGCACTAGCTGTGTTGGTTGAAACTCTATATATTTCCAAACTTCAATTCGAAAAATTAATCCCAATTCGGGAATTTCTTGAAGAGAAAAATCCCCATAGGGATATATATCTAGGCATCGAGACAGGCTTCACAGAATCCAAAGCTTTTCGAGGCTTAACTTTCTAAGAAAACCTGCGTATTATAAAAGTGAACGAAGCGAATTCGTCATGATTAAAAGTAGGTCAACTTTGGCTATTCAACCAGCGCGGCCGAGAAGAAGTGAGTCACTGATTTCTCACATCGATTCACTGATCTCTCACATCGATTCACTGATTTCTCACATCGATTCACTGATCTCTCACATCGATTCACTGATTTCTCACATCGATTCACTGATTTCTCACACCGATTCACTGATTTCTCACACCGATTCACTGATTTGATTTCTCACATCGATTCACTGATTTCTCACATCGATTCACTGATTTCTCACATCGATTCACTGATTTCTCACATCGATTCACTGATTTCTCACATCGATTCACTGATTTCTCACATCGATTCACTGATTTCTCACATCGATTCACTGATTTCTCACATCGATTCACTGATTTCTCACATCGATTCACTGATTTCTCACACCGATTCACTGATTTCT
>NIVC01000404.1:240000-250487 GCA_002269645.1 Macrostomum lignano
CTTGATCAGAGCAGTTATTCATTTCCCAATTTTATACCTGGCCATTGTGTTTCACAGTGCCTCATGCCAGACTATTAAAAGTGCTTTCCGAAAATCTAAGAAGTTGTGACAGATCCGTTTTTTTCACCGGCTCTTAGTCCAATTCTCAAGGTTGTTATCTAGCGTTCTGATCGATACTTTATTTTTGGATAAATACAGAAATAAAATTTGTTTTGCAGCCAGCCGAGACCCCATCGCTGGCCAGGGTGACTTCGGTCGCGAATGGGATCCGATCAGGAAGTACGCCGGCAGGCCCAAACCTCTGCCGTCGGCTCCGGTCAAAGACGGTATGTACTTTAATTCATTGCATTAAATTATAGCCGTAGCGAATGTTCCTAAGAGTAATAAGATCGAGAACTCTTCAATCCAGTTAAGTCTTTAATCCATCCACACTGATTATTTATTTTCATTGCGTCCATCAATGTTTTGTCTATTTTAACGTATATATGTACATTGTAGTTAATTTAGTAAAGCAAGCCAGTCAAACAAAACTCAAAATGTTATTTTCGGTAGTTTTTCGGTCGTCAACCTTTATGTACACTTAATCTACACGTACACATGTACTTATGGTATAACATGTACAAGATTGCCTCGATTTCTAAAAGTTCTAATTTAATTACCATGCACACTTCCCTAATATGCTGTGATTAGGCCTAGGGAAATAGTTAAATCTGATAGAACTCTCGTTTATTTTAAAGCTTCACTCAAGCAAACATACGTTTTGGCTTCAATTTAAAATAAAAAACAATTAAAAATGTTGCATGCTGATTTTCGGGGCCAATAACGAACCGATCGCCTCTCCCCAAAGAGCGCAACCCGATCACTGGCAGCGGCATTCCCAAGAAGTCCACCATCGAACTGTGGCATCGACCGCCAGACTATCCGTTTAGAGAATATCTGGACCGACCGTTGACCCGGTCCAACTCTGTCATGGTTCACAGTAATGCTTGCTATCTGATTAAATAACCTGTTTTTACATGGTGATTGTAGTTGAAGATTTGTTAATTTATAACTGGTAGCTGGTGACCGATGCAACAGTGTGCAACTTTTTTCCAAGATGTAAATGTTGAAGTCTAAATTTTTATATCCTTGTATACTTCGATGAGTTTATCCGAATCCAAAAATAATACAAAAGATTTATCTTGAAGGCAGTTGAAGAAATCTTTGTCTATTTATCCGCAAATCGTGAGTTAACTTTCCACGAAATATCTGCCGAAATTTCATGAGCATTGATATTTATAGACATTTCTAAGAGATAGAATTTGTACGAGTAATTGGTACCCTAATCGAAAGTCAGCTAAGATCTCTCTGAATGATGATATTCTAAGAAACCACATTGCAGGCCGGAAGATATCTCAAATTAACTTTTTTACTTACGAGCGAGGCTTTAAATGTATGAATTTTGGTTATTTTCAGTTCCTCTAGAGATAAACTCTGTCCTCAGTAAATTTAAAAAAACTTCTCCAGCTAAAGTCCAAATATATGAACCCATTTGAATATAATTCTAAGAAATGTTAGCCGATCATTTTTTAAAGATATATGTTTGCGTCAAAGTTTACACTTGATACTATTAGGACACTTTCGTGGTGACGGTGAATTCTGTATTTACTCTGTGGATTCGTTTTAACTACTGGTGCCAGTTAGGCGACATCATTTTCAGGTTATCTCAAATGTTATTTTCACGTTGTTTATTTACAGGAATCCTAGCCTGATTACGCTGAATAAAAAATAATGTATTATAACAAATATATTTACAATTATTATTATTGTTCTTTAGGTATTTTTACAATTTTAACTAATATTAAAAATAGCAACTTACATTTAATAGTATGAGGATATTGTATTGTTATCATTATTGCTACTGTTAGTTATTGTTAATTCTTATTAAAAACACGTATATTGACCCTGCATGAACAGATCGCAGCCGAGTTAACCGCAACCCCCTGACGGGAGAGGACTCGAAACCTACAACTCCTCGACGAGTCATTAGTAAGCGAATTGTTGCTTTGTTGAAACGAAAAGCCACTTCTCCATAATGATTCAATAAAACTGCAGAGAAGACCAACCCACTGACTGGGGAGAACTGCAGCAGCTTCAGCGTAAAGCCGGAGGAGCGACCGCAGAGAAGCAGAGCGGCCAGTGGCTCGTCGAAAGGTTGCAATTGGATGCTTAATCTTTAATAGTTATGAGATATTTAGTTGTCAATCAGCTGTCCTCAGTTCCTAATCCAGCTGTCCTCAGTTCCCTAATCCAGCTGTCCTCAGTTCCCTAATCCAGCTGTCCTCAGTTCCCTAATCCAGCTGTCCTCAGTTCCCTAATCCAGCTGTCCTCAGTTCCCTAATCCAGCTGTCCTCAGTTCCCTAATCCAGCTGTCCTCAGTTCCCTAATCCAGCTGTCCTCAGTTCCCTAATCCAGCTGTCCTCAGTTCCCTAATCCAGCTGTCCTCAGTTCCCTAATCCAGCTGTCCTCAGTTCCCTAATCCAGCTGTCCTCAGTTCCCTAATCCAGCTGTCCTCAGTTCCCTAATCCAGCTGTCCTCAGTTCCCTAATCCAGCTGTCCTCAGTTCCCTAATCCAGCTGTCCTCAGTTCCCTAATCCAGCTGTCCTCAGTTCCCTAATCCAGCTGTCCTCAGTTCTCTAATCCAGCTGTCCTCAGTTCTCTAATCCAGCTGTCCTCAGTTCCCTAATCCAGCTGTCCTCAGTTCTCTAATCCAGCTGTCCTCAGTTCCCTAATCCAGCTGTCCTCAGTTCTCTAATCCAGCTGTCCTCAGTTCCCTAATCCAGCTGTCCTCAGTTCTCTAATCCAGCTGTCCTCAGTTCTCCAGCACGTTGAATCCCAGGTTCGAATCCGCTCACGGGCGAGGGCTACAACTCGTCGGATTCGAGACCTTCAACACCGCGCAAGCAGCTCGCCAACGGAGGCGGTGGCGGCCGTGTTGGCAACCCGCTGACAGGGGAAAACTGTCAGTCGTACGATCTCAGCGCCGAATCTCGATCAAAAAAATCAAGCGAGAAAGGTAAACAAAAGGATAATAAAATGGCAGGTGTAATTAAATTTGTTCCAGACACTTATGGTAATGAAAAACCATTACATCGGTTACTTTTTCATCAAGGCGAACCGAAGAATCCTCTAACTGGAGAGAATTGTGAAAGCTACGATCTGACAGCTGAAAGTAAATCGCGACCGTCTACAGCTCGCGAAGGTGAGAATTAGCTCGTAACTTTTAATTGCATCAAAGATGAATTTAGCGACTTACGAATAATAAACTACAGTAAATAATTTGCCACTATATATATAACTTGCATCACGAAGTCAATTAGATTTTTAGAAGCTCATCGAAGCCATCGAGCTCAATGACGTCAGTTCTATTTTTAGCAACATCTACTGAAAGTACATCGCGTCAGATCTATGTTTAGCAGCATCTATTGCAACTGTATGGCGTCAGTTCTATTTTTAGATACATATAGCAAAACTATGACGAAACTACCCAAACAAACAGTGACGTTAGTAGCTCGTACTATATTTTAGATAAACGCACATATTATCTATGCAATTCCATTTTTATCTGTGGTAACAAATCTGAAAACTTTAATGACACCGGTATGGTAAGAAAACCACGCTTTTAAAACTATATGACATCATTTCTATTTTGAGACACCGCACAAAGAAGCTAAATGAGGTCAGTTCTATTATTAAAAAATCTTACCAAAACAATAGGGCATCAGTTTTCTTCTATCGAAAAGTTTTGTTCCTTAAATAAGAATCTACATCATATTTAGTACGCATAGATATTTACCTGAATTTTGCATTCACAGATCGTCCAAACCCATTAACTGGCGAGAATGTCAGCAGTTTTGACATCAATCAGGAGCTGCGCAGCGACAGAGCCGGCGATCGTGGCAACGCCGTCAACGTCGATGACACCGGTGCCACCGCTATCGACAGTGTGGCCGCGGCTGTGGCCCCTGCTGAGGTTCCGGAAGGTGAGAGTTGTTGTCTGTTTTTCCACCTGTCTGCCTGTCTGTCTGTCTGTCTGTCTGTCTGTCTGTAGGGATGTATGTTTGTCTTAGTGGGTCTGTCTTTTAGTGTGTCAAGATGCCGTGGCTCAGTAATTAACTACATAATTGCTTGTGCAGTCTTTCTGCATGTCAAATACATTTTTAACAATTCGATATTCACGACAAACCCTTTTGCACAGGATACGATGAGGAGGAGACGTTCTGATTGGATCGTAGCTGAAGACTCTTGGTAATGTTTGTGATCAAAAAGTAAAGGAACAAAAATATTGTTTGTCAGAATGAGTCTGCAGTTCGATTTTTAGTCTTCGTTGCAAAGTAATAAATTCTTCTAACCGCTTCGCCTATGTTATATATAGCTACACTTAAATTTTCGAACATGAAAGCTTTTATCTGCAAAGTTCCATTACAAAGGACAGAGGGCATCCACTGCTACGGTAATACGCCTGTTTACACCGCAAACAGCAATTCCATTTAAGTTGAGCCTAGTTGACAAAAGTTTAATCCTCTTTCCTCAAATCAAATCACACAGATCCGTTATCATGATCTTTTTTGTAAACTAGACCGTACTGTATAAAAGTAACAATAAATATCATTAATTTCTCCGGTGTTGGTAAACCTTCCGCTTTATAGGCATAAACGAAAACAAAATACTTCACCTATTAGATAATTGTCTAGACAGTATATCAGCTTTTATTGGCGTCGTGCTTTTGAGCAGCTTTATTTGTTTTTAACTCGCTCACATTTCATACTTCAGCTTCCAGTTTAATTTGTTTTATTTAGTGTTTTTTTGTTATAAACGGTTCGAATTATCGGCGTTTCGATTTTTAAAGCTTTTCTAATTTTAACTTTTTCTGCTGATTTGCTTTGGCAATAGCTAATATACATTTTTAAATGCAATTTTTATTTGAATTCTATTCAAGGCTGGTTGTTCACTACCTACTGAATCACTGCATAAGTATAAATAATTCTGCTTCCTACTCCTTCCAAACAAACAAAATATATAAATTTATTGTTTGTTTGTTTGTTTGTTTGTTTGTTAAAACAAAACAAATTGTTTGTTAAATTATATCTGCTGAACAATTAGTAAACTTTTATGATATTTTTAAATGCTGCTATTTATTTGCTAATTTTTATAGTGTTGTAGGCTGTACTACTGTAACGTATTTCTTAGCCAGTTTTTGATTAAATTTTCTCTAAGCGCTGCGCTGTAGCTTTAATTAACCGCCTTTTTTGTTTCAAACTTTTCACTCGATGTTAAAGTTTATTATGGCGAACATTCTATTAATACGCTTTGCTGTTCAAACTTTAATAAATTGGCGTGAAAAAAACAAAATTATATATTTTATTAAATATCG
This sequence comes from Macrostomum lignano, assembly GCA_002269645.1. Lineage (NCBI taxonomy): Eukaryota > Metazoa > Platyhelminthes > Macrostomidae > Macrostomum > Macrostomum lignano. Next base: position 245,414 of record NIVC01000404.1, read on the forward strand.
CTTCTGGGTTTCCAAAATTTACAACTTAGTTTTAAAAGCAAAAACAAACAAACAAAGGAGCTTCGTTCTACATTACTGAAAGTAGATAAGCGCATGCAAATTATGCTGCTCACCCTTTTAGGACATTAGGACAGACGCTCTCTTAATATTTAATGTTGCGAAAAAAAACAAAAATAGCTATTTATAGCTATAAATCGAGCTTAAATGAGCGGAAAACGTGCTCTCGGCTGAATGTCCGTCGTACAGTTATAATAAATTCAACTATTGAATTTATTAATTAGTTTATTAATAATTTATTAATTACTAGTAGTAAATGCTACTTGCTGGAAATTAGCATTCGAATTCTATGATTCCAAAATCCGATTTGAGAACAATAATCAGAACTGAAGCAGTCTATAGCTAATATCTGAATCTATAACAGTCTACATGTACGCTCGCAGATTGAGTGTAGTTAACATGTAGAATAGTAAGAATTACCACATAGAAATAATAAATTTCGAAGATCTACATGTACTGTAACTGCAAAAATTAAAAAAAGTAGATGTACTTTAGTTAACAAAAGATTATAACAATAATATCTTTATTGTTACGTTAAAAATATCGTCGAAACAAACATATCGATCACTTTCATAAGCTTCACATCTCGTCAAAATCGTCGAAGTCGTTTGAGTTGTGAGATACTGGACAAGTAAGACACTAGATCTTTGACAATGTGAAACTTCGCACTTGGCGCCCCTTGGTGCTATAAAGCCCCTTGGTGCTAAAGCCCCTTGGTGCTAAAAAGCCCCTTGGTGCTAAAGCCCTTGGTGCTAAAGCCCCTTGGTGCTAAAGCCCCTTGGTGCTAAAGCCCTTGGTGCTAAAGCCCCTTGGTGCTAAAGCCCTTGGTGCTAAAGCCCTTGGTGCTAAAGCCCCTTGGTGCTAAAGCCCCTTGGTGCTAAAGCCCCTTGGTGCTAAAGCCCTTGGTGCTAAAGCCCCTTGGTGCTAAAGCCCCTTGGTGCTAAAGCCCATTGGTGCTAAAGCAATAAAGAAACTTGGCAACGCCCCTGAACAAATCTGTCAGTTATATAGATTACAAAATAAATTAAGACTGCAAAATAAATTAAGACTGCAAAATAAATTAAGACTGCAAAATAAATTAAGACTGCAAAATAAATTAAGACTGCAAAATAAATTAAGACTGCAAAATAAATTAAGACTGCAAAATAAATTAAGACTGCAAAATAAATTAAGACTGCAAAATAAATTAAGACTGCAAAATAAATTAAGACTGCAAAATAAATTAAGACTGCAAAATAAATTAAGATCAATCATAAGGTCTTAATTGATTTTGCAGTCTTAATTTATTTTGCACCACGGTGCAGATAAATGCCGCTACCTCCTCGTGGTGAGAGTGGAGAGCGCGCTTAACTGCTGCGGCGGCCAAATGCGGCAGGACCAAGCGAGGGCAGCGGAGCGCGCGTCGGCGAGTTGAACGCCGTCGCGAGCGAAACTGGCGAGGTCGGCAACGTGGCGCCGCCCGCCGAGCTGCTGCTGCGCTGGCCCAATTGGATCTTCCGGGTGGCGCCGGGACCATGAGGCTCACCAGCATCGAGCCCCAGCCGTACCAGAAGGCACGCTTCGGGTCGGGACGCTGAACTGCCGCACTCTCAAGGCCACATGGCGGAGAGGGCTGCTGGCGAGGCTAGCGCTCGACCTCAGCTGTGATGTCATCGCACTACAGGAGGTGTCTATCAGAGCCGACCCCGGACTTCACTGTGAGGACCTGGGCGCCGGTTGGACACTCTGGTACACCTCAGCGGATGAGCGAGGCCGTGGAGGAGTTGGAGCGCTGATCGGACCGAGGCTGCAGCAGAGCTGTCGCTGCATCTCCCTGTCTTCTCGCTGCTTCGGGTCGACGTCCGGCTTCGCGGCCGGAACACCCGCCTGTTCTGCGCGTATGCGCCGCCTGCTACCCGCTCCGATGAGGCTCAGGCCTTCTTCGAGCAACTCTCGGTGCGGGTGGAGGAGATGGCGCAACGTGACACAGTGGTCATTCTCGGAGACCTGAACGCAGTTCTGCGTAGGTCCGAGCGATCGCTGTTTGTGACAGCGCGCGAGAACGGCAACACCGGAGCGCTAGAGGACTTCCTGGAGAGACAGGACATGGTGTCGGCCAACACCAGATTCCGCAAGTCACCGGGCAGGCTCGCGACCTTCGTGGGCTGCAAGCGGAGGCGGCGGAACCGCGCGGCCGGAACGCTACGCGGAGGCTGGCACAGCTCGACCACGTGCTTGTGCGCTTTCGTGAGCGCCGCCGCGTCACCAACTGCCACACCATTACGCCGCTGGCTCTGCGGTCCGACCATCGGCTGCTCATCTGCGACCTTCGGCTTCGGGACCCGCTCTACCGTCCGCCAAAGCGGCCACCGCGGCGCTACTACGCGCGCTCAGGGACGCCGAGACGCGACGTCGCTTTGCCGGTGCCTTTGTCACTGCGCTGGGCGACAAGCGTGGAGGAGCCGAGTACGCGGAGGTGAGCGCTGCAGTTCGAGCCGCTGCGGAGCAAGCAGTCCCGCTGATGCGACCGGCCCAGCGCGGGCAGCCGGTCTGGCAGGACGACCCCGCGATCGACGAAGCGAGGGAAGATCTGGAGAGGCTCCGACTGAGTGGGCGGCCAACTCGCGAGGCGGAGGAGGCTCTGGCGGCTGTCTACCTGCAGCGGCAGCAGTCCGCTGTCGATGACGCCATCCAAGCCGTCTCTGCCGCAGGCCCGATGCCAGAGGGCGCTTGGCCTGGTCCGCCATCAACACTCTGACGGGGCGAAAGCGCGCATCGCGCTCAACCTGGCAGGCGACACTCCGGATGAGCGCAGGAACGAGCTGCGCGAGTTCTTCGCCGCCATTGTCAACGCGCCGCCCCCTCCGCTTCCAGAAAATCTGAGGCTGCCGCCGGAGACGCCGTTGCCGGCGGAGGAGAGCTTCAATGTTGCCCCAGTCAGCACAGCCGACGTTGTGAAGTTCGCTCGGCAGTCGCCGGGCGGCAAAGCGCTTGGTCCGGACGAGGTGCCCACCGAGGCGCTGCGGATCCACTGCGTGGCCACTGAGGTCGCCAGAGTGATGAACCGCGTGCTTTCGGTGAGGTGGCGCCAAACGAATGGACCACGGCGCACATCGTCGCCATTCCAAAGAAGCCGGGCACCACCAAGCTCGAGGAGCATCGAGGCATCTGCCTACAGTCCTGCGCCGCGAAGCTGTTCAACCGCATGCGCTATCGCGGTTACAGCCTGTGCTGGACCCGTACCTGCGACCTGAGCAGAACGGATTCCGGCCCCATCGCGGCACAGTGACGCAGATCCTGCTCTTCGACGAGTCATCGAGGAGGCGCGCATCCGCCAGTTGACCCTGATCCTGATCTTCGTCGATTTCAGGAAGGCTTTCGACTCGGTCGTGAGGGACGCGCTCCCAGAGGTGCTCCGTGCGTACAACGTGCCAGAGCTGCTGATTTCTGCTGTCATGGCGCTGTACCACGGCACGACGGCTGCTGTCTCAACACCGGACGGCCTATCGGATTTCTTCGAGACATCCTCCGGGGTGCTCCAGGGAGATACGCTAGCGCCGTTCCTATTTATTCTGGTGCTTGACTGGGTGCTACGGACTGCTCTGCCTTCCAACGACGACGGCTTCCTGCTGCGGCGACGCGTGGGTCGACGCCAACCGGAGAGACGGCTCAGCGTGCTTGGCTACGCCGATGACCTCGCCCTGCTGTCCTCGACCGTCGAGGGCGCCCAACGACAGCTGGATAGGCTGGTTGCCGTTGCGGCGAGCGTCGGCCTGGTGGTCAACACGCAGAAGACCGTCGTGCTATGCGTGCCGGACGACACCGAGGCTGCAATCTTCTGCCGAGGCGCTGACGGACAGGCGAGTGAGCTTCCAAGATGTCAGCAGTTCGTCTACCTCGGCGGTCTGGTTCCCGACGTCCGCGAGGATCTGCGGCGTCGCCGAGGACTTGCTTGGGCTGCCTTTCGTTCTATAAGGTCAGTCCTGCAGTCCGAGGCCCTACCGGACCGCCAGAGGGCGGCGCTGTTCCAGGCGTGATCGAGACCGTCCTGTTATAGAACGCCGAGACCTGGACGCTGACAGACTCGCTCGAGGCTCAAGTCGACGCGGCGCACGCTGGCCTGCTGCGCGCCGCCTTCAAGATCGGCAACGAGCGAGTCACCAACACGGCGCTCTATCATCGCGCCGGCCTGGCCCGTCCTAGCGATCTGCTGCGCCGTCGGCGACTCCAGCTGGCAGGCCACGTCATCCGCGCCGAGGCCTACTGTCCGGAGCCGGTGCAGGAGGTGCTGCTACTTACGTTGCAGGCACCCTACCGGCGGGACAGGCGAAGTCTCGGCGCTACGTCGACTGTCTGCTGGCTGACGCCGGCGCCCGGACTCTGCCGGCGGTGCGGCTTTTGTTCGCGCCCAAGCTTTGAAGCGCGCCATCTGACGCTGCTTTTGTGAACTGGCAGCGTACTCTGTTGTTGCTGTTGTTATAGATTACACCTGGCCCAGAAAGCCTAACTCACATGGATTGAGTATTAGGATGCCGAAAATGCAGGCTTGATCGAACCCCTTTTAACGAGATAATGCAGAAGTTTATTTATTTTTACATTACCAACTAACTAATTGTCATCACTGCTAGCTAATGCCTGTGAGTTGTCTGTAAGTTGTCGCTTCATATTGTGTCAACTGCATGGTGTTTCAGTGCTCAGAAAGTTCTTTAAAGCTTTCGTGTGCCGGAGTTTTCTCAAATATAGACTATAGAGCTCGTACGAGCCTCATCGTGTCGCTTGAAACAGCGCGTGTTTCCGTTTTTTATCTCTCTCTCTCTCTCTCTCTCTCCGCTCGCTAACCATGCAAACTATAATTTATTAAAATTTTTCACTTTCACTGTGAAAGATTGTTCCTTTTCACTTGCCCTGACGAAGAATTTACCTAATTCGAAATACGAGCGTATCGGCAACTTAAATCAACTTGACTTGTTTGTCCTTTTTACATGTACCGCGTCCGTGCCTGAGATTGGAGGCGCCTCTCCTCTCTCTCTCTCTCTCT
>NIVC01000405.1:0-62500 GCA_002269645.1 Macrostomum lignano
TACGCGGAGGCTGGCACAGCTCGACCACGTGCTTGTGCGCTTTCGTGAGCGCCGCCGCGTCACAACTGCCACACATTACGCCGCTGGCTCTGCGGTCCGACCATCGGCTGCTCATCTGCGACCTTCGGCTTCGGGACCCGCTCTACCGTCCGCCAAAGCGGCCACCGCGGCGCTACTACGCGCGCTCAGGGACGCCGACGGTCGCTTTGCCGGTGCCTTTGTCACTGCGCTGGGCGACAAGCGTGGAGGAGCCGAGTACGCGGAGGTGAGCGCTGCAGTTCGAGCCGCTGCGGAGCAAGCAGTCCCGCTGATGCGACCGGCCCAGCGCGGGCAGCCGGTCTGGCAGGACGACCCCGCGATCGACGAAGCGAGGGAAGATCTGGAGAGGCTCCGACTGAGTGGGCGGCCAACTCGCGAGGCGGAGGAGGCTCTGGCGGCTGTCTACCTGCAGCGGCAGCAGTCGCGTGTCGATGACGCCATCCAAGCCGTCTCTGCCGCAGGGCCCGATGCCAGAGGGCGCGTGGCCTGGTCCGCCATCAACACTCTGACGGGGCGAAAGCGGCGCATCGCGCTCAACCTGGCAGGCGACACTCGCGGATGAGCGCAGGAACGAGCTGCGCGAGTTCTTCGCCGCCATTGTCAACGCGCCGCCCCCTCCGCTTCCAGAAAATCTGAGGCTGCCGCCGGAGACGCCGTTGCCGGCGGAGGAGAGCTTCAATGTTGCCCCAGTCAGCACAGCCGACGTTGTGAAGTTCGCTCGCAGTCGCCAGGCGGCAAAGCGCTTGGTCCGGACGAGGTGCCACCGAGGCGCTGCGGATCCACTGCGTGCCACTGAGGTCGCCAGAGTGATGAACGCGTGCTTTTCGGTGAGGTGGCGCCAAACGAATGGACCACGGCGCACATCGTCGCCATTCCAAAGAAGCCGGGCACCACCAAGCTCGAGGAGCATCGAGGCATCTGCCTACAGTCCTGCGCCGCGAAGCTGTTCAACCGCATGCTGCTATCGCGGTTACAGCCTGTGCTGGACCCGTACCTGCGACCTGAGCAGAACGGATTCCGGCCCCATCGCGGCACAGTGACGCAGATCCTGGCTCTTCGACGAGTCATCGAGGAGGCGCGCATCCGCCAGTTGACCCTGATCCTGATCTTCGTCGATTTCAGGAAGGCTTTCGACTCGGTCGTGAGGGACGCGCTCCCAGAGGTGCTCCGTGCGTACAACGTGCCAGAGCTGCTGATTTCTGCTGTCATGGCGCTGTACCACGGCACGACGGCTGCTGTCTCAACACCGGACGGCCTATCGGATTTCTTCGAGACATCCTCCGGGGTGCTCCAGGGAGATACGCTAGCGCCGTTCCTATTTATTCTGGTGCTTGACTGGGTGCTACGGACTGCTCTGCCTTCCAACGACGACGGCTTCCTGCTGCGGCGACGCGTGGTCGACGCCAACCGGAGAGACGGCTCAGCGTGCTTGGCTACGCCGATGACCTCGCCCTGCTGTCCTCGACGCGTCGAGGGCGCCCAACGACAGCTGGATAGGCTGGTTGCCGTTGCGGCGAGCGTCGGCCTGGTGGTCAACACGCAGAAGACCGTCGTGCTATGCGTGCCGGACGACACCGAGGCTGCAATCTTCTGCCGAGGCGCTGACGGACAGGCGAGTGAGCTTCCAAGATGTCAGCAGTTCGTCTACCTCGGCGGTCTGGTTCCCGACGTCCGCGAGGATCTGCGGCGTCGCCGAGGACTTGCTTGGGCTGCCTTTCGTTCTATAAGGTCAGTCCTGCAGTCCGAGGCCCTACCGGACCGCCAGAGGGCGGCGCTGTTCCAGGCGGTGATCGAGACCGTCCTGTTATACAACGCCGAGACCTGGACGCTGACAGACTCGCTCGAGGCTCAAGTCGACGCGGCGCACGCTGGCCTGCTGCGCGCCGCCTTCAAGATCGGCAACGAGCGAGTCACCAACACGGCGCTCTATCATCGCGCCGGCCTGGCCCGTCCTAGCGATCTGCTGCGCCGTCGGCGACTCCAGCTGGCAGGCCACGTCATCCGCGCCGAGGCCTACTGTCCGGAGCCGGTGCAGGAGGTGCTGCTACTTACGTTGCAGGCACCCTACGGCGGGGACAGGCGAAGACTCGGCGCTACGTCGACTGTCTGCTGGCTGACGCCGGCGCCCCGGACTCTGCGGCGGTGCGGCTTTTGTTCGCGCCCAAGCTTTGAAGCGCGCCATCTGACGCTGCTTTTGTGAACTGGCAGCGTACTCTGTTGTTGTTGTTGTTGTAAGTGATGTCTATTTATTTTAAGTGCGCGCTTTAAAGTACGTTCACATTTACATGTAGATATACTATGATGCGTTCCTGTGCGTACTGAATACTCAACAAGTTACTACATATATATTCTTTTTATTCTCTATTTACATGTACATTCGTAAAATGTATCTGATTGTAAAGGGTAAACTCTTGTGTAATTAGTTGTTTTTTCTAATTATTTTCAGTGTTAAAAGTCTTAATTAGTATTATTATTACACTTTTACACAGCACAAAATATATATTCCACCAGCCCTAACCGCTGTGTGACGTTGTCATTTTGGGGTGTGTCCTCAAAAGGGCCGTTGGATTGCAGTTTCTCTGCAGTTTCTCATTTTAAATTTTCCAATCGTTTATTCTAACGTTTACTTGTAGTAGCGCGCAACGAATCTGTGTCAATCGCTAATTCACCACGTACTTTGCTATCCTTTCGCGCGACCGTAGAAAACTTGCACGATCGATAATTTCAAGTTCCCCCGCCAGCCAATGATAACTCTCCGTGTTTTATGCTAACCCTTTGCGCTCCTTTATTAGCCTCCGCCTGGCGGCGGGCTGGGGGGTTTTTCACCTTCTTGCCATCGCGTCCCTTCTGTCTTCGCGGCCCCCCTGTCTAGACTGTCTGGCTGCCTCAAGCCTCCTTATCTCTCGCCACGGCCCCTCTGTTTGGGCCAGCCTGTTTACACTGTTACTTCACTGTGTGCCACCACGGCTAACGCCAATCTCGCCACTACTCATCTGCCTGTCTACTTGCTACTCACCGCCTTCACTGTGCTCAACGCCATTACTCACCGCGTTGCGTCGCCATTGTATCCTTCGTCTGCCACTGACTTCATATTCTATTGCCTTCAAAACCATTGTTGCAGCCGCCAGTGCCCATAACGCTATAAGTTTTATATTGTCAGTAACCAGTCCTAATATTGATCTCAACAATAAATCAACTACGGCAGTTTCCTGCCTTTATCGCCAAGTGCTCCGCTACACAACCCGCTTTACAAGAATTGACTTCGATTCATTTTGGGACTACGACTTACGGCAACTCTCGTCAAAACGGCCCTTTTAAGGGTCCTAGCGATAGCCATAGCCACTACATCAACAACGTGACAGCTGTACAAATCGTATGTACGTGCGTGTATTGAAATGAAGGAAGTCCTAGGCGTCCAAAAGAAAGGATTCAAATACTACTCATGTACATTCTTTAAACCGTAAGTTAAGTTCTTAACACTTAAAGTCGCGTATACAACATTCTTGTTGGCCGATCGCTTGGCCAAGACTGGCTCGGCCGGATTTTTTACTGGTTGCCCTACGGCCGGTGAATTCAGAGCACCGGAGATCAGGTGGGCTAACGCCCCGACTGCCGGCAATCCTGTCCTCTGTCCCCTGCCCTCCCCCCGCCCTTCGCAGGGCCTTGCTTGGTCTCAACCATAGGGACATCAAGAGCGGTGACCGGCCCATGGCCCGCCTCTCGGGTCATGGCTGTTTTGCCCGGCATCGCCACCTCTAGGGAAAAATGTGTAGCGAGGAATGCCCATTCTGCCTCTCCGGTGTCGAGAATGCGAAGCACTTCGTCTGTGAATGCCCGGCTTTACTCAGGACTGGCTCACCTACCTCGGCCCAAAACCAGACCTCTCCGACGTTAAAAATTTCAGACTAGAGAATCTCTCTGCCTATGGCTGCATGCAGCTCGTCTGATCCCAAAGCTTACAGAGGGCGAGCGACCATGCATCCGTGCATTCTCCTGCACTGGAACTCTCTAGGACGATCGCGGCACGTCACCGGCACCACCGGATTGGCATCTCCCTGCGCGACACCGCAGCACTATGCGGTATTAATTATGGGGGGGGGCAACAACGCGCGCCTCCAATCGCTGCATCCTGCTCGGAACCTCCTGTATGTAATTAATTAAGTCAATTGTCAATGTAAGTCAACAATTCTTGATAAAAAAGGGGGCTTCAAAGGTACATTCTACATCTATGTCGTACATAAATTATCTGTGCATCCGTACGTGTAAAATCAGCAGAGATGGACAATGATTAAACTTAAACGCAAATAAATACTTATTATTTTTTTTGAACCCTTAAAATTTCGGACCAAGCAGATTCGACTGGAACTGAACCATAAGAAAGAATAGTATCAGTCCTAAAGCTGCTAAGTAGTATTTTTATTGGATATGCTATTGAATAGTAGTAGTAGTAGTAGTAGTAGTAGCAGTAAGTTTGGCTCAGGCAAGAAGCCTGTTTGGCCAATATATTTCTGTGTATTTAAGATTACTTCAGGAACAGAAGGCAATATTTTAGCATTAGTTATTTACATGTAATTACGATTGTACGAGTTTTGTAATATGGTATTTGAAAGAACGCGTAAATGTTGTTGACGAAATTTTGGACGACTAACGAAGTAAAAGAAAAAGCAAGGAGTTAAACAAGTATTGCGTGAAATTATGTATGTAGTTGGCGATATTGCGCAAAACAGTTTAGCCCATAGGTTACAAAAATAAATTATATAGATATTAATCAGGTGATAACAAAATTGTATAAAATATAATATTTGAAAGTGATGAGGACGCACTTTTTCCCAAATCCCGCGCTAGCACATGGGCTCTGAACTTACTAGCCTACTAACAGTGGGCAATGGGCATTTTTATCCTTTTTCTGCGAATAGTCATAGAATCTATACTAGATATAATGTCTGGCCATACTAGTAGTCATAATAACATAAGCGCAGCTTTTTGGGTCGTAAATCATCGCTTTCGAAGCTGGTCTGACAGCCACCTGCGCCTCACTCAGTGTTGAGGCGGGCGCCAGATGGTCTGAGAGGATGCGGGCGGTAGCTTTTTTCTCATCATTTTGAAGGCCATCAAGATTTATGAGGTCAGAGTCTATTGTTCGTGCTCACTCAAGCGTGTGACAGCTTTGACAGCTATGCGTTTTACCCCTAAAAGTACTTTGGGATTAGCGATTAGCGATTTCTCTTCAATATATCTTCACCTTCTATTTATTATTTTATTGAGAGCTTTCTAATGTATATTTTTTCATTAATTTCTGTCAATCCTACGCGAAAAGTCATAAATCATTTTGTTGCGATTTTGAGTGATTTATGGCCGCACCTGTCATCTTTTTACGACCCTGTGGGAACTGATAGGATCTCTCGGTCACGTGATTCTGGGTAGCAACAAGCTTAGCCAATCAGAAAATTCGGCGCTCATTTTAACAAAACGGCTCAGCCAATCAGAATCGATGTGTTCCATTATAACAAACTGCGGTCCAGTTGGCGGCTATTTAAACCGGTGTTTTTGGCCCGCTCGGACTCCAACTTGCTCGGGCCCAGCAAGCAACTTCTGGTTCCCGGAGCGCGACCGTCGTTTCTTGATCCCCGGATTGCGACTTCCCCCCATCATCATCAAGGACGAATCCCCCGGTCGACAGCAGCGAACATCAAGCGAAGATCATCACCTGCTAGCTATCAGCGAAGATCGTGACAGCATCATCCCGAGTCTACAGCTACAGAGCATCAAGCCGATTCGGTCACTGTGGATTACCTGGTCTCCGGCTGTTGAGTTTCTGATTGGTTGGGTGAGAGGCTACCTAGACTTGCTTGATTGGTTGATCCCCTATCTGTCCCCTGTTTCAGTAGCTGGATTAGGCGCACACTTTTGCTCATTTTGTTCAGTAGTGCTGTTATTGAGGCAGAAATCACTTAATAATACTGCTAGTAGTCTGAAACTCCAATTCAATCTGAGGTGTGAAGAGATCTAAGGAGAAGGTTAAATCTAACAGTTATTTTTATCGGTTTTATTTCTTTGTTCGCCGATGGCTCAGATGAGTAGCTAAGCTAGTAGGCGCCGGTCACAGTGGACCAATGGCAAGGCAGTTCTTAGTCGATCAATCAAATCAGTGAGCAAAACTGCCAGAAGTGCAGAATCGGCGCCAGAGATGTACTTTGTGCACTCTAGGTTAGCCAAGCGGCTCGGGTAATGAATCATGCGGTCTCTGAAGTTTGAGTTAGTCTATCATCAGCGCTATGAGAGGCTAGTTGGCGCGTTGAAGGTCAAAAGTACATATCTTCGTATTTAGCAATGTAATAGTACATGTAGCTACCCCATAGGCTCGCCACTGCAAGAATCCCCTGCACAAGTCCCCTCTGTACCTGCATGGCCAATGCGATCTAGTCCCAGCAGTGTCCCTTATCATCGGCTATGACTTCGAGATTGACAGCAAAAAGACACTAGTTGGCAGGTAGTGCAAAGCCCCTTCTAGTCGGAAGCCCGATTTCGAGAGTCCCGGTGTGGTGAGCCAGGGCGCACGGGCTGGTGGCAGCGAGTTAGCTTAGTCTGCGGATTAGCTAATTTCTACCTTTAAAATTCTCCCTGCTTGTCTCTCGCTGTCCCTTTCTTAGCTATAGGACCTAGACTGCTCGCCACACGATCAAGCTACCATGGGGCTGACCATCTGACAGGAGTGGGGGGCCAGGACTCTAATTGATTCATTTCTGAGACCTGAGGCCCGAAGGCTTCCTCACAAGGGGTCTGAAAGGTCCAAACCCATCAAAAGAGCTTATAAGATTTTTTGCGGTTTTTACGGACGAACTATATGAACAAACAACAGAACGACAGGTAATTAAGAAGAGAGTTATAAAAACAGGTACCGTATGGCTTTGATGCCAAACAACGGTTCGTCCAAAATGCAATAGATATGCATGCATTAATCTGTTAATGAAAAATATCGAGTATAAGGATTGCTCATAATATTTGGCGATTATTGTATGCATGTAAATATGCATGTTAACTGTTTGAAGGCCTAAAAAGGGACAAAAAACCAGTAACTTTTGACATCTAACGACTTATGGTCATTTAAATAGAAATTTTTTCTATAGAAATTGAAACTTTTCTGCAGAAATGCGCCAAGAAACCGTACCAAGGACGTAAATCGTGATGGTGGGAATAAGAAGCGGACTTCTACTGCTATACATATAGTACTTTACTGCTATACGTGTATATAAGCATGTTATATATTTCAGGTAAATAAATTTAACTGTACATTTACATGACATCGTAAATTTTAGCTACTCCGGAGAGCTCTTTTCTGACTCTTTTTTCATTTGTGGCATACCCTTTTTATGCATGTGTGTGGCATCTAGAAGGTATTGAGAAAAGTATTTTTCCTAATCTCTAGTGTTTGTGGGCACTCACTTAGGTAGTGAAGAATATCGACGGCTCTGTTTCTTGCTCCACGGAGTCCACAAGCTTCCTGAGAGAATGCCTTGGGCGTGAGCTCAAATTTCAGTTTTAGAATGGTCGTTAGGTATTTTTTGTTTCTAAATAGACTTGGAAAGTAATTTGAGAGGACAGGTCTGTAGGTTTTTTTTGAATAAGGTAAGCGCTTTTGTAGTATTTAATATTGGTGCTGGTTGTCTAGCTTTCGGCTTAGTTCTCTTTCTCTATATACCTGGTATGTGCAGGTGCTTTTTCACTAGAAGTTTCTCATTGTTAAAGCTTAATCGGGGGGTTTATTTTTGAATAGTATAGTATAGATAGAATTAATAATGTAGTGATCCGCTAGTTAATGTTAGGCGTCCCACTTTGTCAGCAGTTTCCCTTGCCCTCGCCCTCGCCCTGGGTTGCTGTCTGCCGCTGGTCAGCTTCCCGCTTCCCTCCTCTTGGCTGTCTGTTGCTGCCCCCTCCCTTTCTTCTGCCCGTGTTGCCCTGCGTTTCTCAGCCCGCAACTTCTCTGTTGCGGGCTGTCCTTGTTTCGTCAGTCTCTGTCTCCCTGTCTTGTGAACTGGTCACATGACAGTTTCTGCGTTCTCTGAGTCTTAAAGTGCAGTAAACATGTTTACTGCACTTGCTGGCCCTGTTTACCGGATGAGTCACATGCTTTCGGTACCCTCCCTTCTCTAAGGAGAGGAGTGACTCATGTTGCTAAAAATAGCAACTGAGTCACAGCCATGTGCACTCTGCCGGGGACCCTCAAGTGACGTCAGTTCTAAAAATAGAACAAGTCACGAGGTCTTCCGCGCGCTTGTACCCTGCCCGAGACTCTCGAGTGACGTCAGTTCTAAAAATAGAACAAGTCACGAGGTCTTGTGCGCGGGTGTTTTCCGGCTATAAATAGGACCCCTCTCCCCCTTGTTTCCGTCAAGGAGTTTCTGCTTAGTGTCAGTTCTTGATTCCCGAGTTCTAAGACCTGTGTGCGTTAGCGTCTGACTGAGCGCCCGACTGCGTTTATTGAATATGTTCTTATTGGTCCGACTGAGACCCTACTAAAGCACACCCCAAGCCTGCGAGAGGCTAACTCAGCCCTCCCTGTACCATCCAAGCCCGGCAGGTGCTGCTGACGAGACGCCTTGTACGTTGAACTGCAAATCTGCACCTGGTGCTGAGTTCGTTGACTTCATTATTTCGTTCCGACGGGAAGCTCACCTCACCGAAGGCTGAGACCTGAAGGAACTGGTGGCAGCACTACCTACGCTACTGAGAGAGCTAAGAGAACTTCCCACTGAAGAGGCTCGAGACTTAAGGTAATCCGCAAGGGCCTAATCCGGGAAGCAACCAGCGAGTACTTCAATAATATCAATTTATTTTCACTTACATATATTAGTCATATTTCTCCTTTATGAGGGGTTTCGACCTTTCAGGCCCCTTGTGAGGAAGCCTTCGGGCCTCAGGTCTCAGAAATGAATCAATTAGAGTCCTGGCCCCCCACTCCTGTCAGATGGTCAGCCCCATGGTAGCTTGATCGTGTGGCGAGCAGTCTAGGTCCTATAGCTAAGAAAGGGACAGCGAGAGACAAGCAGGGAGAATTTTAAAGGTAGAAATTAGCTAATCCGCAGACTAAGCTAACTCGCTGCCACCAGCCCGTGCGCCCTGGCTCACCACACCGGGACTCTCGAAATCGGGCTTCCGACTAGAAGGGGCTTTGCACTACCTGCCAACTAGTGTCTTTTTGCTGTCAATCTCGAAGTCATAGCCGATGATAAGGGACACTGCTGGGACTAGATCGCATTGGCCATGCAGGTACAGAGGGGACTTGTGCAGGGGATTCTTGCAGTGGCGAGCCTATGGGGTAGCTACATGTACTATTACATTGCTAAATACGAAGATATGTACCTTTGACCTTCAACGCGCCAACTAGCCTCTCATAGCGCTGATGATAGACTAACTCGAACTTCAGAGACCGTATGATTCATTACCCGAGCCGCTTGGCTAACCTAGAGTGCACAAAGTACATCTCTGGCGCCGATTCTGCACTTCTGGCAGTTTTGCTCACTGATTTGATTGATTGATCGACTGAGAACTGCCTTGCCATTGGTCCACTGTGACCGGCGCCTACTAGCTTAGCTACTCATCTGAGCCATCGGCGAACAAAGAAATAAAACCGATAAAAATAACTGTTAGATTTAACCTTCTCCTTATATCTCTTCACACCTCAGATTGAATTGGAGTTTCAGACTACTAGCAGTATTATTAAGTGATTTCTGCCTCAATAACAGCACTACTGAACAAAATGAGCAAAAGTGTGCGCCTAATCCAGCTACTGAAACAGGGGACAGATAGGGGATCAACCAATCAAGCAAGTCTAGGTAGCCTCTCACTTAACCAATCAGAAACTCAACAGCCGGAGACCAGGTAATCCACAGTGACCGAATCGGCTTGATGCTCTGTAGCTGTAGACTCGGGATGATGCTGTCACGATCTTCGCTGATAGCTAGCAGGTGATGATCTTCGCTTGATGTTCGCTGCTGTCGACCGGGGGATTCGTCCTTGATGATGATGGGGGGAAGTCGCAATCCGGGGATCAAGAAACGACGGTCGCGCTCCGGGATGTCTCAAGCTAGGCTAAAGCCCCAGGAGGTTGGCGCAAGTCTTAGCCAGGATGAGGTCCGAGTGGGCCAAAAACTCCGGTTTAAATAGCCGCCAACTGGACCGCAGTTTGTTATAATGGAACACGTCGATTCTGATTGGCTGAGCCGTTTTGTTAAAATGAGCGCCGAATTTTCTGATTGGCTAAGCTTGTTGCTACCCAGAATCACGTGACCGAGAGATCCTATCAGTTCCCACGGGGTCGTAAAAAGATGACAGGTGCGGCCATAAATCACTCAAAATCGCAACAAAATGATTTATGACTTTTCGCGTAGGATTGACAGAAATTAATGAAAAAATATACATTAGAAAGCTCTTATTAAATAGAAAGTGAAGATAATGAAGCGAAATTGCTAATCACTAATCCCAAAGTACTTTTAGGGGTAAAACGCATAGCTCTCAAAGCTGTAACACGCTTGAGTGAATCCGAACAATAGGCTCTGACCTCATAAATCTTGATGGCCTGTCAAAATGATAAGAAAAAAGCTACCGCCCGCATCCTCTCAGACCATCTGGCGCCCGTCTCAACACTGAGTGAGGCGCAGGTGGCTGTCAGACCAGCTTCGAAAGCGATGATTTACGACCCAAAAAGCTGCGCCTATGTTATTATGACTACTAGTATGGCCAGACATTATATCTAGTATAGATTCTGACTATTCGCAGAAAAAGGATAAAAATACCCCTTGCCCACTGTTAGTAGGCTAGTAAGTTCAAAGCCCATGTGCTAGCGTGGGATTTGGGAAAAAGTGCGTCCTCATCACATCTCTTGTCTCTTGTCTCTTCTATCAACTCTCACATCTCTTCTCTATTCTCCCTCCCCTCTATTTTCTCTTCTTTACTCTCTCATCTCTACTGTCGTCTTTCTGCTCTCTCTCATCTCTCTTTTCCTTTATCTACTCTCTCCTCTCGATCTCCTCTTTTCTCTCTCCCCTCTATTCTCTCACCTCATCGCGTTTCTCTCTCCCCTGTTCTCTCCTCTATCCTCACTCCACTAATTCTCTCTCCCTTTGTCTCTCGTCTCTCTCGTCTCTTCTTTCTTATTCTCTCACTTCTCTTTCACCTCTCCTCTCACTCTTTTATATCTTTTCTCTCATCCCCTATCTCGCCATTCCTTCCTTTTCTAATCGTCTATAATTTCTTTCCTTTCCACTCTGTCTCATCCAGGCTGCAGCCATGAGCTGGATTCTTTATCTGGTCGTTAATCATGAGGTACAAAAGTCTGTCGACCGAAGCAAGTCTTTGGGATGTTGTACGAGTACTCTCATGGTTGTTTTATTTCGTCGGCCGTTTGCTAACTGCTTTGATCACGTCATCTTTTCTGTCAATTAGCAGCCCTGAGAGGAATACTCGCGTATCTTCAGCTCCACTGCGGTCTTCGCAGCAATCTAACAACCAAAGGAAATACGCATTTCTTTGGAGGTATTTAAATTTAAAAAGTACCTTTTAAGTAAAGCTTGAGATGTTAAAATTTACATGGTTCGAATAATTGAGTTGGAATACATGTATATTGCATTGCAACGCATTTTCATAAATCATGTATTCAGCTTCATGCGTCTAAATGCGCCAACTACATGTAGATACTGTAGCTAGTGAGCTTGTTTTCTCTTAATTGGACTCTTCTGAAATAAAAGAGACGTGAAAACTGATCGTCCGATAATTATTATATATAATTCGTCCAACCCTCGCACACCGCTCCCCCCACTTAAGACTGCCGCGGCGTAGCTATAAAGTTGCGTCACTCGCAAAGATTGAGAAACTTTATTACCTTTCACTCTCAAAGTGGCAACCACAGATGGAATCTTCTGTGATGGCGACTTTTCGATGTTGCTGAGTATAGTTGCATATGATATTATATAAAGCCAAAAGTCACCTTCGCCAATTGGCAATTTCAGCTTTATTTTTACTTTTGTATAACATGTATAACAATTGTATAACATGTTTCTAAGGGAAAATTTTACGTTTTTCAAGTTAAACAAATGATATGCTAAAATAGGCTAGTTCTTCGATACAAAATCTTACCCTGTATGATAATTTTTTTTAAAACGCCAAAGAAGAAAATGCATCTTATAATTTTATAGTTTATAATAACTTCAAATTTTTTCGATTTTCGTTTTCATTTTTTAAATATCGTCAAGCTGATCGACAGTTACTAGTACTATCGAGCCATGTGTGGGTTCCCCGACAGATATTCACCAGACAGGGGTCTCCCTAAAACACGCCCCGCACCGCCCGCACCGCCCTGAAAAAAAAATTGGCATGAATGCAAAGTGTGTCAAAAGACGAATTCATTGGCACCCCTTAAAAACACATTTTGGAAGCAAATATCTCGGGAAATACAAAAAGGAATCATGTGTCTAAGATGTCATTGCAAAGCTGAGACATGCGTCAAGAAGTGATAAAAGTTTCAGAGCAAATGATTAAAGCGTTGAGACGCAGCGATAAATCAAAGTTATGGTTTATCTTGGTTGAAGATCGTTGATCAACAAAAAGTTTGATTTATCGCTACGTCTCAATGCTTTAATCATTTGCTCTGAAACTTTTATCACTTCTTGACGCATGTCTCAGCTTTGCAATGACATCTTAGACACATGATTCCCTTTTGTATTTCTCGAGATATTTGCTTCCAAAATGTGTTTTTAAGGGGTGCCAATGAATTCGTCTTTTGACACACTTTGCATTCATGCCATTTTTTTTTCTTTGGGACAGAAAACTTCTGCTTACAAATTTTTAAAGCTGAATATGGCGTCAGAGTAAGGAATGTATCCCAAAACATGAATTCATTTTTTGTTTGAATTATCTGCCCGAAGAAAAAAATATCTGTCTGGTGAATATCTGTCGGGGGACCCACACATTATCGAGCCATCGATCAGGAACTTAACGTAATTTACCATGTTGAAAGTCTTGCTCTTTCTGCATTATTACCATATTATGTAGCGTGTTTCCTAATCTTATTTTTTGCTTTATGGCAAATAAGTATATTGGGAGACATGATTTTATTAATTTTAATACATGTAGTTGCGTTTTTGACTTTTGGCTCATCTGAGTCAAGTTGAATGCTCAACAGACGCATAGTTGCACTTTATGATTATGTTAATTCAGTGAAAAACTGTCAGTGTATGAACGGAACAGTGTGTCAATACATATTTACGTTATTTTTTTATAATCTCAATTATGGCTTGCTTCTAGCTATACTATACTAATTTAATTACCATCTGGAGAATTTTTTTCAAATGTATCTTAGGGAATGTTTTGAGATGATAAAATTAAATTATTAATTAAAAGGAGCAAATCAACAATTCGATACTCTATTTAAACAATAGATCCTTGCTTGCAGAAATTTTTAATGTAGTTAAGACTATAAAATTTATAAAGCTCATATTAACACATTCTAGCTAATTGAAATGGCTTTTAGGTATATAGCTTAAAATATAGTCCAAGAGCTCATTTTGTTTATATCCAATAATTAGTCAATATAAATTTTGCATAGCAATAATGTAGATAGCTGGAAATTATTTTATGAAATGAAGTACTTTAAATCTAAAACTATTTATTGATATTTTATTTTTTCTCTTAATATAAGCTATATCTATCATTTGAATCATAAAACCTAAACATAAATATAATATTTCAGCTAGCATCTTTGAATGCTACCATGGCTCTGGCTGAAAAATCATTCAAATTGATTCAAACATTGAGCAAACAAATACCATCTGTTGGACTAAAGTATAGTTTTTGGGATGACACATTTCCAAAGCTATCAACCAAAACAAAGTTTGCAGTGGAAAAGTCAGATCAAAAACTAGTGCTATGCATTCAAAGAACTACTACTTTTCTTGAAGACATTGCAGCCATTGGACTATCGCCTTTCCAGGCTATCAATCTAATTTATAGCCTGTTTCCTAAATCATATACTGTGTCTGATATGCTACAAGTTCTTTGGGAAAGAAATGAATTTCCAAAGTACATTGTATTTGGAGCTTTATGCAGGAATGGAAGTCTGCTTCAAATTGATAGTGAAGAGCACGAGACCATTGCTCCAGACACTATTGTTGAGGTTTTCGAAGGCTTTGTGGTCTATGGTTTTACAAACGATGGTGAGTTCTTTTCTACCTAGTTTGCCTATCAAGTCTATAAATATAAAATTTAAACTGTCTATCTGTGTACAAATTACATTGCAATGGATTCCTAAATGGCTCACACAAATTAATTATACCAAAGTTTAGACCCACCCAAAACTCACCATGAAGAAGGCTCCCGGCTTTTTAAAATTTCCTATTTGTACCTAAAGCAGGAAACTGCTAAAAGTGCATTTTTCACTAAATCCTCCATAGCGTTGCTCCACTTCTACCAATGCTATTCAACTCTGACGCAACAATATTAATCAGCTATTATGACGCAATCGTGTAAAATTTTGCGTTTTAATGTTAATTCTGAACGTCGCTGTGCACTTTTAAAGTTTTGTTTTATTCAGCGAGGCAACCACCCCAACCTCCGCCTCACTTCCCTTCTCTTATCTGGCCAGTTTGTAAAATCTGTTTTAAAACTGACTGACCTTCGGCTGCCATTCCACGTGAAGCGATTGCCTTCAAACTTGGCACAATTCTTCAGTTACTTATTTTCTCTGTCTAAATGTAATGTTTGTAACTCCTAAAGTCGTAAATTCTGTAACTCAATCAGGACAGAACTGTAAGCCTGTAAAGTTTTGTCTGTTTTTTCTGGTGTTAGGCCGCACCAATGTAGGAAATTAAAAAACGATTAGGTTTTTAGTGACTAAAAGTGACCCACGAAACCTGTATATTAATCTATCTGAATTACGACATGGTTAGGCATTTTTTTCAAGGACGACTTAAGTAGGACGGGAAACTAAGCTTCTTGAAAATTTTAGGAGGCGAATTTTTTGATAAAATATACTACAGAGATAGGAGTTTTCATTATTTCAGCACAAAAATTGTTATTGCTTTTGATAGGAGGCAAAGCCAATGCTCATCTATAAAGCTTTCTGTTTAGAAAATTAGATTCTGTATAAAGTTTTTATTCTATGTACATTTCAAAGTACCTAAAACTCGTAAAAATGCATGTCACAGCTCGACTCATTGGTTTTAATAATCTTTTTATCATCTCTGTTACACCCCACTGGTCAATGCGACCTCGAATCGACCTCATTTTGGCATCTCGTAACGAGTATACTAAATGTTCCGGCGTAACGACCTCGTTGATTCGACCTCGTGACAGAGTCATAAAAACGAGGTGAAAACGAGATCGCGTATATTTAGTACTGTACATAGATTTAAATACGGAATTGCAATTAAACTTGCTTTTTGGCTGCATGGACGCATTTTTAAATAACCAATGATGAGAAAACAACTAGCTGATATGCAATTGAAACGTACAATTTATATCGAACAGCATTATAATATTTTAGGGGGATTGTCTGCACTTTATTTGATATATTTGTTTTTCTAAAAAACGTTAAACACTGGCCGACAAGCAATCGAAACACACGAAAAGAAAACGAATGCAAAGCGGAAAAGAATAAGAAACAAAAAATAAAGGATGAAACAAAAAATCGTACATGCAACAAAAACGAAATTTTATTCTGCTTTTAAAAAATAGGAAAAGTAACATGAGAAAATTTTTACAGTTATCTGTTTCCCCTGGTGATCTTACCACTACTATAACAACTTCGAGCGTATGTTACATGTAGTTATTATCTCTTATATTTCACAAGTTTGACCCATTCTTATGCTTTGCTAGTTTTCCCTCGTAACCGATTGTCGACAGCAAAATTGTTTTTGCTTTTCATATCCCAGTTTTTCTTTAATATAATTTGCTTGTACCATAGTTTGCATAATACTCAAGAAACAAGAAAAACAAGGAAAGCAAAACAAAAAATGTGCTGAGTAAGAAATTCATGAACTGTTTCATAGATGGCGTGCGTCGTACAGCATCAAAATTAGGTCTCCCTTTGCCTTGCCACTCTCTTGTGAAGTGGTTCAAAATCTTCATCCTCGCTGTCGCAGTCGGCAGAATCGCGTCCCTCGGTTTGGCTTTCCTCATTGCCGTCAGGCTGAGGGTTTAAGCGCGTTAGGGCTTTACAACGCTGGCCAACATCCTGCAGATAGCGACTAATGCGCCGGGTGACCTCAGCCGACGTGACTGGCGGCTTGCACGTGGCCATTGCTTCTGGAAAAAAAGATTAAATTTGCATACTTAAAATACCATCAATAGGCCAATATATTAGAGCTAACATCTGAATAAAGCTATATTGCGTAAGTAGATAGGCATAATAGCTGAAAATAACTGATATGACCCTGAAGTTATGAAAGTTTCTAAACAACAACTGCAGCATACTGTATAGTATTTAGTCTGATAACGCACTGCATTGGTATACGATCTAATTTCCTTCCCTTTACGATAAATTTTGGTTCTCTACAGTAATTAATTCTATTCTCCTATATTTTATGTAGGAATTAAGAAAACTTAGTAAATTTACTCTTGTTTTAAAAACAATAGCCACTACTAAATAATAAATCGGATTATGATTCTCCTGCAAAACTACGCTTCACAGAGTATGTGACTTACCGCTGATAATGGGCTCAATAGATTCACGAAACGATATCTTCGATCTCGGCCGCCCCTGCTGGCTGTAATCCTTCCCAGTCAAATTAAACTGGCGTTGAAAATCAGTTGCCAGTAGTGCATCCACCATTGACGTAATCATTCTGTCAACTGACTGGCCGCCCAGCCGGCGGAGATAAGCAACCTACAATGATGTCAATGACATCAGACTTAGGTAAAAATGCAATCAGAAGCACCTGCTTCAAATATTATAGTTATTTGATTAAATCAAAAATATCCACTAAGTCTTAGCTTTTGACTTTGAAATTGTTGACCATGACATTCGATATGCGAAGTATACAGGATAGGGAAATTACTCAATCCAAACATGCCATAAATGATTGTCTGTATAATATGCACTCAGAAAAATAAACATGCGGTCAGACTCACAATACTTTGTCGGAAATTTTTCTCCTTGACGCGGTTCGAGAAAGCGGCGTATTCTTCACGGTCCTTGATAGGAAGGCCCAAATCAATTGCCGTGTTGGTGTTGGCCATTGACGCAGCAGGTCTGATTTCTGCAATCGTTTGTTTTAGTTTAGTCACTTCCGTAAGGACAAGGAGCAGCAGATGAGTATGACCGTCCGGAGAGAAGGGGTCAATACCCTGCGCCTGCAGCGACTGAATGTACGGTCGTAGATTTGACTGAAACCTTCCACCACCGCGGGGCTGAGGGGCAAACGATGCTGATGCATGACTAACCAAATTCGTAGACACGCCTGTCGAAACAACAGTAGTCTCAACCGCTGACTCATTCGAAATTGTACGTGTAGTTAATGGTGCATTTTTGGCAGGCATTGATGGCAGCTGAATCTCTTGCTGTTGTTGATGCTGTGCAGGTAAAGCCTTCACTCGTACTGCTGCAGCATCTAAATCTGCATCGGTTTGCTCATCTTCGGTAGTTAGGTTTCTCATAGGCGGCACGTGATCCCGACCGGACTTAAAACGGCGAAAGAACGTCAGGATTTTGGCCAACGAGAAGTTTTTTTTGTAGCGAAGATCCTTTGCCTTTTTAAATGTCTCATTTAGATCGGTAATAGATGTACAGCCACTTGGACTACAATGCCTGTACTTGATCCATTTTCGTCCTGCAAGTCAACAGCGACTTCTGCGTACCCAGTGTCCATCCAGTCTTCCTCTGTCCAATTGCGGTGCGGCAAATCTATGAAATCACCAGCAATTACGCGGAATTGATTAAAAGTCCGAAAAAACAGCATAAATGCAGTTGACTCGCCTGCTTGCGACATTTCTGCAATTTTAAACAAATGGACTGGCTATTTAATTAGTTTTGAGAAAATTATCAGAATTTTAGCATTTGTTCAATAATTTTACTTTTAGTAAGCGATCCTCGGTAAAGGAATTTGGCAGGCGAACAAGTTCTAGGCAGTATTCTAGCTCCCCATAGTCGATACAAGCTAACTAGATATAAAAAGAAAGTATAGGGCAGCATGCAGATTGGGTGGACTAGTAATTTAAAATAACGGCGGTTCATTATCTAAAAATATGAACAAAACTTGAAGATTACAAGCAGTTAAGTATCTT
Organism: Macrostomum lignano; assembly: GCA_002269645.1. Taxonomy (NCBI): domain Eukaryota; kingdom Metazoa; phylum Platyhelminthes; family Macrostomidae; genus Macrostomum; species Macrostomum lignano. The sequence continues at coordinate 18,313 of NIVC01000405.1, forward strand.
TTTATACTTATAATATCCAAAGTGCAAATAAAAAATAAAGAAGTTAAAGTCAAACTGGAGCTCATTCTTCAAGAGCATTAATTAAAAGTCCCAATGTTTACACAAGCCAATAATGCATAAGACTTTTGTGAGAATTTAAACCGTAAAACACGAAACAAAGACGCAAAATACCGATACACTTCGGGTGTGTCATAAGAAATGTCACTGAGTGATGTGAAAACAGACAAACTTACAACCGCAGATGAACAAAACCGTATCAATCAACAACACAGTGTCCCCCCAATATCAATCGACCCCTGGCAGTGCTCATACAGCTTCTCCACCTCAGCCTTCCTCCAGTTTTTCCTCCAGCTGCCGGAACCAGTGCAACACGGCCTGTTGACATCTTCATACTTTGCGAAAACTCCTTTTGGAAAAGTCCATGCGAATCTGCTTGGCGCAGGCGTCTTGCTGAGATTTATGGTGAATTATACGTTGCAGCTGGACCACCCTTAAGTGCATATGCCTACATACTTTAGACAGAAGGATGCAGTGGCATTACTTATGACACACCCGAAGTAGAATGGAGTCAAAATAGGATTAGGATGGCGAAAAGAGAGCCAAATCAGGATTGGCGAGAGGAATAACGAAATACTCATTGCTCTCACGTGGTATCAGAATACATTTGGACTTTGCCGTGGCATCATAAACGATATTGTTTGTCAGTTTATATATACCAATGCCTATTGATGAAGAGCTATATGGAAAAGAGTACATGTCTCTAACAAATTGAATAATTTTACCAATAACTTTTGTGCGCCCATACTCGATAGATAGAGCTGAAATAGCAAGTACATGACCACATTGAGTAATACAACAATTGTCCGGCGACGCGCAGGAAAAGTATAGCGGGCGAGAAGTAGTAGTAACAAAAGCGTTTCGAATGTGAGACATAGTATTTATGGTGTGCATGAAAATATTTGATGTGCACCTTAAGCGACGCTTCAAAACTCCGTTGTAGTTTTCGAAAAAAATGCAGACCACTGATCCAATGGACCGAGTGATTCTACAAAATGAGGCATGTGGGATAACAGATGCGCATTAAAAGATTGCAGAGCACCTTTGTATAATCCTGGAGCTCTCTGGCAAAAAAGTGTAATACAAGAAGATGCTTGATGAAACAGAGAAGTAGAAAGCTCTTGTGAAACAAAGCAAAAGATTGCTACATGCAATAGCATCAGGTGGTCAAAATAAGGAGCTGGTAGAAACTTACGAAACAAAACGGGAGCAAGGTACACAATTAAAGTCCTAAACTCACACGCCTTGAAGTGCTCGAATTCGTCGAGGCTTCTGAGCTTTCTGTGAAACTCACGGGGCAAGCACTTAGAAACTTGAATCATTAGCTGCGAAAGATGAATTCTCTGAACAGCAGACAATCGGCACGGTAACTTAATACCCTTAATAGAATAAACATATAAAGAAAACAAACGCTTCACAACACCTAGACACACCGAATGCATGTATTCAGGGGGGAGATCTTCCACGAAATTGACAATGCCGAGTAATGGAGAAGATACAAGTTGGTTACTTTCACGCATGGACATGTAAGCGTCGTTGGTACGTGGCTCATATTGATTATAAGGAAAGCACATACGGTTTTCAATACGAGAGCCTTCAATTTTGCAATATCCACATGCGAGTCTAGCCGAATGGCTGTAAATTCCTTGAATGAACGCACGGGCAGGTGCGTCAGCAATAATAATGCAGCGTTCGATTTTTATAGCTTTATTAGCAATGGAAACGTAAGTTTCCATTAAAGAGCGCAACTCTTGAGCAAAACTCTCAAGATACGTACTCAATGGTGGCCTGTTGATGCCGCAAAAAACTCCGATTGGTAAAGGGACAGATAAATCAACACCTTTAATGGCAAGCAAAATGGGCCATAGACACATTTTCGAGCTCTTGTACACGGGAACCCCATCAAAGTTGACTAATATTGTCAACTTCTGGAAGTGATCATTGAGCTTTAAAAGCTGGCGTTCGAAGCAAAAACGAATATTGTTCATAATACCGAAGTAGGCGAATTGGCCACCACATGCGACAGATAAAAGGTCATGTGAAATAGGTTGACAATAGCGTTTCAAAGTGCTGACCGACTTCGGTACATTGCAACCCTCCTCGTTCAGAATTACTAAAAGGTGTTGCATAGCTCTTTTGCTAACAGAAAATATCAGCATGAAAGTCAGAAGCTTCGCCGGCAGCGAAGGGCGGCTTGTTTGCGGATTGCTTGTTGCAGAACCTGACTCGTCATCGCTTGTATCAGAAGATTCACCACTACTTTCGTGCGAGTAGCAATATGGGATTTCCGAATTGTCTTCACCAGCATCTGGAGCCAGGTCTTTCCACACGTGCGGATTCGCAAACTCTTCAGCTTCAGAAAGTTGAAATGAAGCAGAAACTTCAGACAAACTCTCATCCTCTACACAATTAGCAGTGCTGTCTGCTGACATCAGAGTCAACAGATATTCACGGATGTAGCGATTTGCTGTTTGTCTAGAAGCCATTTCTGAAAAGTTAAAAAAATGATTGTTTTGAGGGTATGATAAAATTTTATACTAAAATTATTTAAGTAAATGATTTTCCAAGAGTACTAAGATTCTCTTAGCTAGATTTTTATTAAGATTATCTTACCAATATTCGTTCTAATAAAAGCTCAACAGCTTATTTTTTACACCTTATTCCAATTTTAGATAGCTAAATAGAACAAAAAAGGTTTTTGTTTAAAACATTAAATATTTGTTAAACTATATGTCTGCTTTTTATAATACCCAAGTGATAAAGGAAAAATATTGCAAGCTAAACAGCATAGTTGAATTCAATGAATTAAATTTCAGCTTGTTTTGGCATTTTGGGGATCTCACTTTTTCACATCAGGCTCAAATAATGTGTATTAACAATCAATTTCATGTAATCATGTTTAATATGAGTTGAAATTATGCCATGGCCATTGAAATGAAACAAACTTGTTTTTAAAGGTATTATTATATTATTGTCATATATCTTACAATAAATTATTATTTAAAACTTTCTCATTAAAATATTTAGGTCAATATATTGTGTTATAAAACTAAAGCATTTTTTGTATTCAGGTTATTGACAATGGCAGCATGGGTTTTAACTTTCTATTATCTTATCTTATTCTATTATCTTGATTCCATATAGAGGCTTTGCCTAGTCTTTGTTGCTCACTAAAATTGGCATGTTGTAAAACTGGTTATGCACCAGGCTAGCCAGCTCACTAAGCTGGGGGTTAGCATAGCTTATTATGCCATGCCACCTTTTTTCAAATCTCTCTAGGCCCCTTAATCTTGCGCAGTTTGTGTAAATATAAATATACCCACAAAGAAGCATAAACTCTTTGCTGCCATTCTATCCATTGAAATAAAAAGCCTTCTGCCTCTGTTAAAATTTTATTAAAATTAATTAGATAAATGGGATAAGTAACTATGCACATCTTAAAATAGATCAACTCATTGTCATTGAATTGTATAACACATTTTAGCTAGGCCTTTATTTCTTATTTTGGCATTCTTTTGTTTTGACCCAGCACTGTCCCTATGGGAGTTGGGATTTTTGTTATACAATCCCCCACAGAAGACAAATCAAAGTTTAAAATAGGACCACTTCTAAGCATATCATTTTAATATAAAATCTTGTGTCCTATAGAAGTTAGAAGTGTCCTTATATTTGCTTTCATCATATGATCATTTAAATAGTGAAATTATATGTAGATGATTGCAAGACAAAACTGAAAAAGCTTGTAGGTTTTGAATTATGATCACATTAATGTTAAAATTGTATTGGAGGGATTGTATGACAAAATGGTAGGAAATTGTTGCTATAATAGACGTTTTAACTAAACAATCAATTGCAGCTAGCCTCTCTACAATATGTCTGTAAATAGAAAGCCAAGTCCCTGTGGCGCACATAAGAAGCATTTTTTACTAAATAAACTATATTGCACCCTTTTTGGGTACCCCCTAACTTTTGTCTAACGATCCCCCAGTTCATTGGACCTATGTGTTATACCAAGGGGTGATTGTATAACAAAAGTGAGGGGGGCAGTGTACGCCAACGCATGCAAATTTTATAACAAATACAGTTTTAAGATACAGTCCATAGAGTGACAATGATCAGTTAATATAGCAATTTAGGACATAGCAATCCATTCACTTTCATCATACAATCCCTTCAATACAATTCTACTAATGCGGTGATCATAATTCAAAACCTACAAGCTCTTTTGGTTTTGTCCTGCGATCATTCTACATATAATTTCACCATTTAAATGATTGTATGACAAAGTGAATATAAGCTATATGCTTTCATAACTATGCTACACCCACAATCCTCAAGTTGACTGAAAAGTAAGTTGCAGTGATGATTTAAGTTGACTAGAAAGTGAGTTGCAGTGATTTTTTCTTGAAAAATAAATGTGAAATGTACTTTTTGATAAACTAGAGTGTCTTTTCAACTCTTTTTTTTGGGGATCATAAGATAAAACTTGACCTGCTCAGGGATCGTAAAACGAAAGAATGCCCTTATTTCTACTAGGCCTAATAACTAAAACACTTGGATGCTACAAGTTATTCATAGATATAAAAAATACTAGTTAATATCATATACATGAAATATATGATTGATATTATGATGCCTAAATAAAATTAAAATAAAAGATAATTTGTATAGTAAACATAAAACATTCATAGAATGTGTCATATAATAAAATATAAAAACCGAATTGTTGGCCAAAACTTGTCTATATAGGCCAGCTATGTGGAATTGAAAAATACTTGAATGCACTACTTTCATTTAATATATATTTTACATAAAGAAACTTGTTTTGCTCTATGAAAATTCTTTTAAAAAAACTAGGCCCTATGTTAAGCAATAAAGTAAATGTTCACTCACTAAAAATAGAAGTTTAAATAAGCAGTATATTTATTAATCTTGACAAAAATTAAAATTTATATTACAAAACTTTGAATTTTTTAACATTCAGACAGGCCAGGGGCAGTGGAGCCTAATATTTAAGGGGGGCATTGGGCACAAAGAAAGTGGGCCACATGTACCTTTATAAGCTGCTAATTAAAGGCTAAAATAAGAAAAAGCACTAAAATTTCCATATGGACTTATTTTCTAGGGGAGGTGGGCATGTGCCCCCGGTGTCACAAGCTCCACTGCCTGCTGCCCATGCTTTCAGAATCTACTAGGCTTGGAGTCTCCAGTAAGAGGAAATTAAACTTTTATTAAAATATAGAGTTAGACACAGTATCTTACTCAAATTATGAACATAAAATTAAGTATAACTATAATATAAATGAATTTGAATACAAGCAATGAATTCAAAAATGAATGTTTTTGAAACATTCATTTTTTTCAAATATTTAAAAAAAAATGAAAAATAAAGAATGAAAGTTTATTATGAACTATAATAGACAAGCTTATTTGAAACGCAGTGTATATTACTTTTTAACTTTATCTTTCAATAACAATTCTAGCGCAGCAAAGATAATCATTTGTAGACTATACTCTATACTGACACGTCCGCACGCACGTGTATAGAGGGCCGTCGTAGGTCTGGGAAATAATTTAAAACCGCAGATAGACTAGTTTGTCCATATTTAATAAACGTACTATAACAAATGAAAAAAATACTCTTTATTGTTCGTTAATGCTAAAACATAACTGGTAAAAAATGATTATAAAAATCTTTGAATTAACAGTGGTACTTTCATTTTAATACATGTTTTTTGTTGTCAAAAATTTGAACTATCAACTTCTTATCGAAGTTTTATCGTACAAACGAGGTCCTACTTTACGGCATGGATACGATGTCATTACGTCATACTTTTTCATTTTAATTTTTAAAAAATCTATGTTTTTTAATACATTCGACACCACGGGGATGGTTTATATAAACAAATTGTTGGAAAAACCAGAATATAGTCAAATCGAGGTATACTGCTTGATTCGATGTCGTTTCGAGGTCGTGTGAACCAGTGGGACGTAGTGTTATACAGTCAGGTAAGAATGATAAAATAAATACAAGCACTAAAACTTCATTGGTTAATTAAAACACAATGCCCCTGAGACAGTCAGTCTAGTACCGGCGTAAAAACAATGTCTTGTTCCCAGCAACAAGTAATCATTTAAACGTTTGAAAATTTTCAGATGCTGACCCGTCACAGGCGCAATCCACAAGCATCAAGGCATTTGCTTCAAATGGTCAAACAAAAGATTGCGACTGAGACGAATTTAAGCGTCTTGTACAAGCCGAAGCTGCCAACAGTGACAGCTGCACAACAGCTTTGTTTAGTCTAAACAACATCGCGAACCAGAAGCAGACTCATCTTAATCAGCAGATTAGTAGCGTTCTGGCAGCATTGTACGAAACTCGAGCCACTTTACGTATCCTTGTAACGATAATTGCTGATGAGCTGCTCAAGGATGCTAGTTTCTTGCGTAACACTTTAATAGCAGTCATGCAAGTTACTGAGAACAAGTATATAATCAACCACCAGTTGCTGAAGTCAAACTATCGTGATGCAAAGAAGCTGAGCAAGCTTGTTCTTCGACAGGCGTCCATTGATTGGCTGCCTGAATTGAACGCAGTTTTGTCAGTTCTACGTCGCATCGATGACGTTGGGAAATCAATTGAATACACAGATTGTCGGCTAGAGTGCCAAGTCAGACTACTATTTCCAAAGCAGGCCCCTAAGCCCCTAGCTATCGAAGCTTTTCTAGAACAGTTCGATATGCAACTAATGCTGAAAATGCTAAGCAGCAAGCTGTCGAGGTTACACAATTTTCAAATTGCTAATCAACGACGGAAAGATTTCATCTTTTCTTGGAAAGTAATTCACGAAGAAATGGAACACTTTGATTGCCGCTTTTGCATTCTAAAAGACCAACGCGCTGTTCTATCTAGCATTGATTCATTCCTGATTCCAGTTACAGTTGAAGTAGGCAGTGTATCGAGCGACTGTATTGAATTACTAGTTAGCAAGCCCACTTTTAACAGTGCGGACAACCCTGTAATGGGCGTGCTTGTGACTTGGCGCTGTGCTACATCAAATCGCATTGAAGGGATTGAATGCGACTTTGACGATAGACAAATGATAATGCTAAATTTGAAAGCTCTTCTGCCAAAAACGAAGTACTCCGTCAGCTATTCAACCGTTCGTGAGCTCGGCTATGGCGAATTGGTTAACCTAGAGCCAGTTGAGACTTTGGAGACTGACGCGCTCACAATCAGCTCAGCTAAAGCGATTTCACCGTTTGCTATTCAAGTTAAACTACACAAAGGCAAATCCTCAGGTCAAAGTTCCAATCACGTTGGGTATCGAGTTAGAGTTACGGATGGAGTATCAGGAGCTCTCATCTGCGACAGAAACTTCGAATCAACTGACACAGTTGTTGCTGTTCCTATATATGGCAATGGAGACTACATCGTAACGGCAGCTTCACTGTACTCGGACAAGACAGCAGGCAAACCAAGTGACCCTTACGCAGTCAAGGCTGACTACTCGGCTCAAGAAGTTGCAAAGTACACAGCATTGCAGTTCTCTCAAGTAACCGACCAAGATTCCAAAAGTGTGCCAGCCGTGTACGAACTGCAAATGGACCGAACGATGAACGATGTCGCAAATCAAGTGCGCGGAATGGAGTACAGAGGCTGCTCTGACTATTACACTTTTCAGCAGTCGGAAGAAAAAGTCATTATGATCGTTGGAGAGACGGGGTCTGGCAAGACCACTCTGATCAACTCAATGGTGAATTACTTGTTCGGTGTGAATTACGATGACGAATTCCGACTCCGCATTGTCGCTGATCCGAAAGAGAAGGAGCTCAGCCAATCTCAGTCAGCTAGCCAGACTCTGGGTCACTTCCTACACGTTTCACCGACACGAAGGATCTCGTCATCCATTCACGTTTACTTTGGTAGACACGCCCGGGTTTGGCGATACTGAGGGCATCGTGAACGACCAGAAGATTGTGGACAGAATTAGAGCATTCTTCTCCGCTCCCGGTGGCATCGATCACTTGGATGCAGTCGGCTTTGTAGTGCCGTCTAGTGTCTCTCGTTTGACGCCGACTCAGCGGTACGTCTTTGACTCGATTCTGTCTCTGTTCGGACGAGACGTCGGCGGTAACATCTATATTCTTGTGACCTTTGCGGATGCCAATGAACCACCGGTCTTGGAGTCACTTAAGGAAGCCAAAATTCCCTACAATATGCACATCAAGTTCAACAACTCGGCTGTTTTCGCCATGAAGTCGCAAGGTGTCAGTATGGCTGGCAGTTTCAATAAGTTGTTCTGGGATATGGGCATGGAAAGCTTCAAGGACTTCTTTCAGCATGTTCAGGGCATGCAAGCTAAAAGCCTGACTCTGACAAAGGATGTTCTTCAAGCGCGGGAGCGACTACAGGTGAAAATTGTAGCAATAAAAACTCAAATAGACCTGAGTCTAGGAGTACTAAACCGCCTAGAGGCTGAGATCGACGTGATTAAGAGACACTCAGCTGACATCAAACGCAACAAAGACTTCACTTACTCCGTTAAAGAAGAAAAGGCCGTTCATGTAGACATACCAGCTGGTACCTACATCACGAATTGTTTGACTTGCAACAGGACATGCCATTATCCGTGCAAAATTCCGGAGGACAAGGACAAATCAAGGTGTGCAGCCATGACAGACGGCAAGTGCCACGTGTGCCGCGGCGCATGTGATTGGACCATGCACCGCAACATGCCTTACCGAATTGAGATCCAGAGCCAGGTGGTAACTAAAACTTCACAGGAACTGATGGCTCGCTATCAGGACGCTACCGGCAAGATGATTACAGCCAAACAGTTGGTCCAGCAGGTTTACGAGGATTATTTGGCTAAAAAGTCAACCTTAGTTGAACTGATTGTGGAGTGCAAGGAGTGCATCGACAAGCTGAAAGAAATCGCCTTGAAACCGGACCCGCTAAGTGAAGTCGACTACATCGACAAACTGATCGAGTCGGAGAGGATGAACCGGCGCCCAGGCTATGCGAAAAGGATGCAGCAGCTGCAGGACATCCGGGAACTGGCCGTCTGCACAGGCAGCCTGCGTGACGACACCATACTGAACAGCATCGTAGACAATGAGAAACGGGTGTACGAGCGCTACCAGAAGTACATTAACAAGCCGATTGTTTCAGCTGTTAAAAAGAAGATACATCAATTCCATAACTGGATGGCTAGGAAGTTTCGTTAAACTATAAATTTTTTTTTAAATTATGTCGGTATGTTATTGATTTTAGAAAAAAAATTTTTTTAATTATGTCGGTATGTTATTGATTTTAGAAAATTTTTTTTTTAATTATGTCGGTATGTTATTGATTTTAGAAAAAACGAAAAAACTTGCGACGTCGATCAGAATGTTTTGACAAAGCTTTTTCGCAACTCACAATCGTGCATCACTCTAAAGTCTCTAATGTATTTTCCAGTGAATTAGTTGCACTAGATTGCTATCTGGGGGTGGTTACTATTTGGGGGGTGCTAGCAATCAGGGGCATGCATGCTTGCTATTGGGGGATGCTTGCTACTAGGGGAAATTGCTGATATGTCGATCAGGCTTACGGGGTGAATTGCTGAGATTTCAAGGCTTACGGGGGAATTGCTGAGAGGTCAAAGGCTTACTGGGAAAATGTTAAGAAGTTAAGGATTACGCGAGGAATTGCTGAGAGGTCAAAGGCTTACTGGGAAAGTTGTTAAGAAGTTAAGGATTACGCAAGGAATTGCTGAGAGGTCAAAGGCTTACTGGGAAAATTGTTTAGAAGGTAAGGATTACGCGAGGAATTGCTGGGGTGTCAAGGCAAATATGATTCACATAATTTTTGTCCCTTGCTTATTGGGCGCCCCGAAGGGGGGCACTAGATTGCTAGTCTATAGCTCGTATAATTAAAGTTGCGCTGTCTTATAGCAAAATCAGAACCTATGCTACTCGTAGTATGGCATGATCGAAATTAGATGAACTTGGAAATAGTTCACGGTTGAACGTTCTTTTTTAATCATGATCTTCTCAAATGGGAGACTTGTTACTATATAACTATATACGAAACAATGTCAAGCACTAGACGAGTGTCCTAATAGACTAGTATGTATGCTACGGAGAGCCTAGCCTAGAGCCTAATCTTATTGGATTAAGTTTTAAAGTTATTTTGATCCACTCTTAATTATCCTTTTTAACATAATTTCGATCAGTACAACTTATTAAAACCTATTGCATACTGGCTTGTTTGCCATTTTTCACGTGCCCTGACGTAGCTCGTATTTTAAATCCTCGTAATCGAAGTGATTTGTGCTACAATCCGATATGCTACTAGTATTGTTTTTTTATTCAGCTTTCACAACTAATTGTGCAATTGAATTACCGTATTATTTCAGCACAATATGTCCAGCAATTAACTCGATTGTAGCTGGACCGTATAAACGTAATTTTTATTCAGGATTGAGTAACTAGTACTTACTAAAAACTCGCCCTTTCGATGTATTCAATTAGCTGTTACACAATAGTGTAATATTTGCTACAGCTAGTAGCCAATACGAGTAATTTATCGACCACTCTGAATTGATTGGACAGTAAATCTTGTGGAATATACGAGTACTGGCAATATTCAATTATTTTTCTTTGAAAGCATGATTTAAAAAGCATCCCCAGGCGTGTATTAATAAAAGCAAATTAAAAGTAAAAAATTGAAATCAAACGCTTTTATACATATAGTTCTTTTACTCAACACAGTTGGTTTGTCAATTGTCAGACATGTGTCTGTATGATTATTTATTTATTTTATTGGATCCGATAGTGACAGTGAAAATGATAGGTTTTACTAAATCTAGGAAGTTGTAATAAAAATAAAATTTGTTAAAGTTGCGCGTAGATAACAGGTGGTATTCAGAAATTCTACTGTGTTGTAAACCCCAAGTCAGCTTCGCAGGAGCGCAGAACACAACAGAATGTAAATTTGAACTTTCTTGCAAAAATACGTTATTTTCGTTATAGTCTACTCGTATGACGAATACAAAGAGTAGCCAAGTAGCGAATTTATATAACGAAATGTAGGAAAAATGATTTTTTAAACAAAGGACACTTAAAAAAATTCAATACTTGGTTACTGTTTATATTTTGCAACAAGAGAGTAAGCTGTTGCGCACATAACTGTATTTTGTTTTAGCAAGGAACAGTTTAATTCTACAATTTCTGTTATCCTATGGCGAATTCACACTTCTCTTTACAGCTGTAAATCTACATATAAATGATTATATTTTTCTAAACACTTGACAACCAATTGCTATTAGTCAGAGATAACCATTTCAAAGTTGGATAGCGTGAATGGATGAATGAATAAGATCTATTTATAATGGTAACTCTCATTTACCGCAGCCAGCCCGGATCATGCGGCCGCCAAGCAGCAGGGTGTTGATCAGGAGGCCCAGCAGGCCAATATAGCCGAAAGCGCCGCGCATGCGTTTCTTAGGATCGCCGCTTGAGTAGCCGCGAGCGTACGCGATCCGACCGAGTAGGTAGAGAGCGCCGCAGGCGGCCGAGCAGCGGGGGGCCTGCATCGGTGGGTTATACATACAGTAGTTTTATTAATTTATTAACAGCTAAAAGTTTATAGCTCAAGGCGCCCTGACTTTCTCATCTTCAGATATGTACACTCTCTGTGCCTTGGCCGTTTGGGCTCTGATTAAGCGCGAATTGCACGACCAATTGATACCTAATTGAATTCTGAGAGGGACACACTAATGCTGAAGTGGACACACTAATCCTGAGGTGGACACACTAATGCTGAAGTGGACACACTAATGCTGAAGTGGACACACTAATCCTGAGGTGTACACACTAATGCTAAGGTAGACACACTAATGCTGAAGTGGACACACTAATTCTGAAGTGGACACACTAATGCTGAGGTGGACACACTAATCCTGAGGTTGACACACTAATGCTGAGTTGGACACACTAATGCTGAGTTGGACACACTAATCCTGTGGTGGACACACTAATCCTGAGGTGGACACACTAATCCTGAGGTGGACACACTAATGCTGAGGTGGACACTAAAGACGAGCACGAGGACAGTGTAGCAGAACACCTTACTGTCATGGCTAGTTAATTACATATCAAGGTGAAAATTGGTACACAATTTACCTGCAGGCCGCCGAAAGCCAGCAGGAAGTAGAAGAAAGGCGCGTTCTCCAAATAGTTCTGGTGCGATCGTTGCACGCAGTTGAACTCCTTAGAACTGTCGCTATACATTGTGGGATATTCGACGCCGAACTTTTTCCTAGCCAGACCGACCTGCCTAGCCAGGTGCATGTTCACAACGAAGCCGCCCGTGCCGGCTAGCACAACCCAGCCATAGTCTTTGGGCAGGCCGTTCTGCAGATGCGGGTTCACCGCGTTGATTGCGTCCAGGAAGCGCATGGCGAATTTAGATTGGCTGCAATGTGCGAATTTTGGTTATGGCGGTTCTATGGGCTGTTTACGGCGATTCTATGGGCTGTTTATAGCGATTCTATAGGTGGTTTATGGCTATTCTATGGGCTGTTTATGACGATTCTATGGGCTGTTTATAGCGATTCTATAGGTGGTTTATGGCGATTCTATGGGCTGTTTATGACGATTCTATGGGTGGTTTATGGCGATTCTGTAGGTGGTTTGAGGCGATTTTATGAGCTGTTCATGGCGATTCTATGGGCGGTTTATGACGATTCTAAAGGTGGTTTATGGCGATTCTATGGGTGGTTTATGGCGATTCTATAGGTGGTTTATGGCTATTCTATGGGCTGTTTATGACGATTCTATGGGTGGTTTATGGCGATTCAAAGGTGGTTTATGGCGATTCTATGGGTGGTTTGAGGCGATTCTATAGGTGGTTTGAGGCGATTCTATGAGCTGCTCATGGCGATTCTATGGGTGGTGTATGGCGATTCCAGGTGGTTTGAGGCGATTCTATGGGTGGTGTATGGCGATTCTATGGGTGGTGTATGGCGATTCTATGGGTGGTGTATGGCGATTCTATGGGTGGTGTATGGCGATTCTATGGGTGGTGTATGGCGATTCTATGGGTGGTGTATGGCGATTCTATGGGTGGTGTATGGCGATTCTATGGGTGGCTAAGGGGTGATTCTATGAGTGGGGAGGAGGGATTCTTAGTGGTAGAAGCGATTTCATGAGTGAAATTGGGGCGATTCTGTGAGTGGGATAGGGGCAATGAGTGAGGTATGGATAATTATATGTTCAGCCTATGAAAAAGCTGAAAGTACCAAAGGTAGTGAAAGTTAAATAGGCAAGAAATCACAATAGACATAGTAAAAATGCTTGGTAGAAAGATAAAATTTTAACAAGAATTTTAGTCTGATTAACAACAGCAATAATGATGACTTAACAATTAATACTCAAGCTCGTTTATAAACAACTTCAGTTTAAAATCTGGTAATACTACTAAAGACACCGTAACGCAGTAGCAAATTACGAATACGGATTTGGGCATCAGAAAAGTGAAATTAGCAAATTAATGACTAGAATTTTTGGTTTGTGCAAAAACTTCAAGACTACGTAGTTTTCATTTAAAAAACTAGCTAAACAAAGCATCCGTCAAAAAACATTGTTTTACTGAGCTCAGTTCTTGTAATCTAGGCTACAACCCGTATGATGACTTAGTAATATTTCGGTCATTTGAGAAGCATTGCCTGCATGAAAATTTTTGGAGGCTATCAAAGTGTGGCACGCGCTGGCCCAGCAACTGAGGATCTGGGAGGCTGGACCAGCAACTGAGGATCTGGGAGGCTGGATCAGCAACTGAGGATCTGGGAGGCTGGATCAGCAACTGAGGATCTGGGAGGCTGGATCAGCAACTGAGGATTTGGGAGGCTGGATCAGCAACTGAGGATCTGGGAGGCTGGGCCAGCAACTGAGGATCTGGGAGGGTGGGCCAGCAACTGAGGATCTGGGAGGCTGGCCTAGCAACTGAGGATCTGGGAGGCTGGCTCAGCAACTGAGGATCTGGGAGGCTGGCCCAGCAACTGAGAATCTTCCACATGGCGTAGATAATGCCACACACTGAGCCATGGATATCTATAAAGACGGTGCCGAGCTAAAAGTGCAGCTTGACGTGCAGTAAGCAAGTGGTTACTGGCGCAGCAGGGACACGGCAGAGGCGCAGGAAGTATACAGCATAATCCCAAATGCAATCCAGCTAAACTGCGACCATTCGCCAGTGCCTAACTCGGCTGAAAAAATTCGAGAAAAAACTTGTTCTCTCTTGCCAACGGCCTGTGCGGTACGGGTACGAGCAGCAACCTGCTGCCTAGCAACAGACCGACTCAGTAGAAATGCCAGCCCAGCCAAAGCAGCCAGTCGCGGAGAGTCGAGGCCGCCAGTCAGCAAAGTGAAATAGAAAAATTCCGCCTCGCTAGAATAGTCCAGGTGCACCTGAACAGCCCAGTTGAAGTCGGGAGCATCCAGCTGGTGCATATTGGGAAATTTTATTTGGTATCTGCGTCTGAAATGCAAGCAAAGTACTAATAAGGTCAACATGAGGGTCCGGGATTCTGGGGACCAATGGAAAGGTCAACAAAAGGATCTGGGAACCAATGGAAGGGTAATTTTAAGGATCTGGGAACCAATGTAAAGGTCAACATGAGGATCTGGGAATCAATGGGTCATTTTAAGGATCTGGGAACCAATGTAAAGGTCAACATGAGGATCTGGGAATCAATGGGTGATTATGAGGATCTGGGAATCAATGGGTGATTATGAGGATCTGGGAATCAATGGGTGATTATGAGGATCTGGGAATCAATGGGTCATTATGAGGATCAGGGAACCAATTAAACATGAGGTCAACATGAGGATCTGGGAATCAATGGGTGATTATGAGGATCTGGGAATCAATGGGTCATTATGAGGATCAGGGAACCAATTAAAAGGTTATCGTGAGGATCTGGGAATCAATGTGTCATTATGAGGATCTGGGAACCAATGAAACATGAGGTCAACATGAGGATCTGGGAATCAATGGGTGATTATGAGGATCTGGGAATCAACGGGTCATTATGAGGATCAGGGAACCAATTAAAAGGTTAACATGAGGATCTGGGAATCAATGTGTCATTATGAGGATCAGGGAACCAATTAAAAAGTTAACATGAGGATCTGGGAATCAATGTGTCATTGAGGATCTGGGAACCAATGAAACATGAGGTCAACATGAGGATCTGGGAATCAATGGGTCATTATGAGAATATGGGAACCAATGGAAGGGTCATTATGAGGAACTGGGAACCAATAAAAAGGTCAACATGAGGATCTGGGAATCAAAGGAAAGGTCTGGAAGAAAGCTGCACACGCGTATCCACCCAAAATTAAGGGATGTCCAGAAGTGAATGCAAATAAAAAGGTGAGCTATACTCACCTAGCGGCAACAACAGCAGCTGCCAGTCCAATATTAACCAGGACACCAGCGCTACCAACTGCAATCACGCAGCCGTAGTGCCGCGGTAGGCCAATCATTGCGTCAGGCTAAGACATGTAGATATGAAAATTAAAATAATACGCTCCTAGTTATAGTAAATTTAATCACATTAGTATGAACGACAAATAGTTTACGTTGAATTGATAAACTGACACACCCTTTTTTCAGAGAAACGTAGCTCGTACGTGCAAATGAAAGGCTGCTTTCGAAAGAATAAAAAGAACGCAGATGACAAGAAGCTTCAGAGAACCGAGAGGAGATAAAAGTGAGCCCACTAGCCAATGGAATTAGCTATAACCCTACGAAATTGGGTAAGAGAAATGCCATGGAAGGGCTGACTCGCGTCAAATAGACCGATGAATGAGTCGGATGAGTGGGAGGGGAGTGGCTGAGCAATGACCTATCAAGAGTCTCAACTGTGCACTGCACTGCACTCCACAAATATATATATACGACCTTGAGTAGTTAGTTAAAAAAACATTGAAAAGAAACTACATACAGTCCTAAAGACATCGTAGTAAAGATAGACACTGGGTGAGAGATATAACCAGTAAAGATAGACACCGGGTGAGAGATATAACCAGTAAAGATAGACACCGGGTGAGAGATATAACCAGTAAAGATAGACACTGGGTGAGAGATATAACCAGTAGAGACAGAGGCGTTGGTGAGAGATATACCCAGTAGAGATAGGCACTGGGTGAGAGATATAACCAGTAGAGATAGGCACTGGTGAGAGATATAACCAGTAGAGATAGGCACTGGGTGAGAGATATAACCAGTAGAGATAGGCACTGGGTGAGAGATATAACCAGTAGAGATAGGCGCTGGGTGAGAGATATAACCAGTAGACAGATAGACACTGGGTGAGAGATATAACCAGTAGACAGATAGACACTGGTGAGAGATATAACCAGTAGACAGATAGACACTGAATAAGATAAAACTAGCTAAGCAGATGTATAAAAATGCAAAAAGAAAGCACAGGATGAGGACAAATGAGGACAATTTACAAATAAGGAAACAGATTACATTTTAGAATTAGTTTATTTAATTAATTAAGTAATTACAAAGCAGGGAGTTACGGGTGGTAAGTTCATAAATATAATCATAATAAATATGTTAAGTTCGCAACAGAAACAAAAAAATTCCCTTTTAGAAACAGCTGGTTTGGTTTAACCGATTAATATCCTTACTATAAAATTTATCTATTAATTGCATACCAATTATACAATTGTTGAAAATAAACCGCTCGCATAGCTGCCGCTATTTACTGTGCATCCTAGCAAATGTGTAAAGAAATTTATTGAATTTATACGTACATCTGGTACACGGGATTCACTCATAGTTAATGCTAATTAATGAAGTTTGTTATGGAGAATGATTCAAGAGAATTAATTATATAATGTATATAACTGTACATGTAGAGTTTCACGCAAAATAAACAGTAGTATGAGACGGAGGGACAGAGGATCAAAACCAGAATGTACATTGTACAGGCGAGGCGTATGCTTCATTCAAGCGCTACCGCGGAGTCATGTTTTAACCATAAGCAGCACAGTAAAAACGCAAATAGTATTTTATTTACTCTACATACTCGGAACAATAATGGCTTCACAATTACGGGCAGGCAGGCAATGACGCACAGGGATTTCGCTCACTGCGGCGGCATACGAGGTCGAGCCTTCGTTTCGTCGCGACCGATGCCTGAATAGCCGCGAACTGGGAAGTCTTTGCTGTGCGACTGACAGCCTGGAAATGGATAGAGGAATGTCTTGTTGGTTAGATACGATAGGGTCTGAAAGGGTGGCGGCGGTGGCCCCGCAACTGAGGATCTGGGAGGCTGGACCAGCAACTGAGGATCTGGGAGGCTGGACCAGCAACTGAGGATCTGGGAGGCTGGACCAGCAACTGAGGATCTGGGAGGCTGGACCAGCAACTGAGGATCTGGGAGGCTGGACCAGCAACTGAGGATCTGGGAGGCTGGACCAGCAACTGAGGATCTGGGAGGCTGGACCAGCAACTGAGGATCTGGGAGGCTGGACCAGCAACTGAGGATCTGGGAGGCTGGACCAGCAACTGAGGATCTGGGAGGCTGGACCAGCAACTGAGGATCTGGGAGGCTGGACCAGCAACTGAGGATCTGGGAGGCTGGTAGCCCAGCAACTGAGGATCTGGGAGGCTGGTAGCCCAGCAACTGAGGATCTGGAAGGCTGGTAGCCCAGCAACTGAGGATCTGGGAGGATGGTAGCCCAGCAACTGAGGATCTGGGAGGCTGGCCAAACAACTGACCAACTGGCCTGAGCTTAAGCTGCGGGTTTTGGTAAATCGAGACAGTCATGGTAAAAAAATAGTTTAAACTGAACCCACCAGTAGATTTTTGAGCTGCGCCACTTCCAGTAGGCTTCTCAGCCTCGCTAGTAGACGGAGCATTCGAAGCAGCAGCAACAGCAGCATTAGCAGTGCCAGACGAAGCGGCACCGGAAGAAGCAGACCGACTCGAAGCGGTCGCACCGCTTCCGCTAGCAACGACAGCGTGCAGCTGCTCGTTTAACTTGTTAATTGTGTTCATTAGCATCTGCTGAAGGTCGCCTAAATTTGACGGAGGCTGCTTAGCTCGAGTAGTGGAAGCAGCCGCCGAAGCAGCAGCAGCAGAAGAGGAGGGCAGTTGTTGCTTTTGCTTTGCCAACTGTTGCTGTTGCTGCTGCTGCTGCAGCGGTTGCACAACTTGCACTCGTCGACTTGTTGAACTCGAGGCGGCCTCGCCGCTGCCGCCGCTGCCGCTGTGATGTCGCGTCGGCTTCTTCTGCCGTTCGACATACCTGAGCTGATACATCAGCTTGGTTTTCCGACGCTCCAAAGCCGCTAGTTCTTGCATATCGCGAATCTCTTGATCGCGTTTCAATATCTCTCTAACCGTGTCTTCAGCGTTAACAGACGACGCGCTGGCGGCTTCGACTTCGGCAGCTGCCGCCGATTGGTCCTCATCGTCGGGCGGCTCCGTGTCCGGCGTTTTCGGCCGATTGGCCGACCAGGAATTATCGTCGCGATCATCAACGTTGTAATATTCGTCTTCTTCGTCAATGATTTCATCTAATACTTCGGTTTCATATAGCTGCTCCTCCTTATCGCAGCTAGTTAGATTTGCACTATTATTAACTTTAGTTTCGGAGTCATTTGCATTATCTACTGCTTTATTATATGCAGCAGTAGTAGCAGTAGCAGCGGGATCAACAGCTGGAGGCGGTGAACTGCAAGGCGTTCGAGGTTGGCCTCCGCCTACGCTGATTGGCTGACCGTCTGAACCTTCGCCAGCTTCGTCAGTCAGCTGTAGCGAAGTCGGCTGCGAAGGCGGCGGCGGCAGCAACGGCGGCTGTGTCGGCAGAGGCAGCGGCGGTGACTGCAGCAAGGAGGACGGCGGCGGCAGGCTGCCAGGCGAAGCCAGAGCAGGCAGTGGCGGCAACGGCGGCAGCGGAGGCGGCAACGAAGGCATTGGCGGAGGTGGCGGCGGCGATGGCGGCTGCGGCGGCGGCTGCTGCTGGCCCGCAGAAACATCCGCTGGCTGGTCATCAACAATCGGAGCAGACGAGTCGGTCTTCTCGTCCTAAAATAATTAATGATGTCCCCAGTTATGTACATTGTAGTAGAAGTCGCTTTTGAGATTATTGGCGGCAATGACAAAAAGACATTAATTATATGTCTTTTATGTTATAATTATATATTAATTAATAATACGACATGCTTCGCCTCAGGCCCGAGAATCTCTGCCAGCTCGTCCGCTACCTAAGGGCTACCGGGCGAGCGACCATCCACCTCCTGGACTCTCCGGAGGTGGACCGCGCTGCGGACACCAGCACCACCGGATTAGCAGCCCGTGGTCGCTAGGGGTTAGCAAAATGGGGGGGGGCAACGCCTCCTCGCTGCATCCGGATGCTTCGCCTAGCTCTAAGCATCGGCTTATTTAGTGTGTGTGAGAGAGGGGCTACGAGAGTGGATGTACATCGGAACACCTGATGTACAACAGAATGCGGTATGTGAACCTGTGAGCCTGAGAAGCTGGACTAGGGGGTTGTCATGCGACTCACTACCATACCGCAGAACTTACCATAGCAACCGTTGACTTGTCCCCAGTTGACAGTTGCAAATCAGTTTGATTGTCAACAAAACTACTTGACGCTAAAAACTGATTGGCGCTAGATGTGGGTGAAAGTACAACCGACTGCGCTTGAACTTGATTCGATTCCGCGGCTGGCACTGATGAAGCTTCTTCGCAAGAATGGACAGCCCTTAGTCGCTTTTTCAACGGCATCTCTTCGGGCGAAGTCAATGCAGGCGGCTGCGTCGGCGGAGGAGGCGGCGGCGGCGGCATGGTCGGAGATAAGCTCAGATTATTTGTATTATTATTGACAGATGAAGATACCCCAGCCTCCTCGCTATAATCTCTAATAGCTTTGGATAGCCAACGTTTCTTAGCCGATGTTGACGTTGTGGTAGCGGTGGCAGCGGCCGAGGAGGCAATGGAAGATGACGATGTCTGCAAATCTATTGAACTACTGGCCGGCTCAGACGCTTGCCTTCGCATATGCTTAGCAAATGGATCAACGCAATCTTCTGTGTAGATAATCCGATCGCACTGCGGCTCGTCAGCTGGCGGCTTTTCAGCTGGCGCGGCGAATGACTGTAAAAATTAAATATATTATTATTATTACTTAGCTAAATATCCACGGTGCCTGACTTCAATTAGGTGACTAACCGCGTACTAACCGCCGCCACTTTGCTTAACCTACAGAATAATTTCTGCACACTGACGATAATAAAACCAGGAGCGCTATTCCATTGCCATTTCCTGATAAGAGACTCGCTCGCAATCGACGTTGCTTTTGTTACTCCAGTGTACATGGGACATGCAGATTAATGACTGCCTTCTCCCAGTCTAAACATTTTTTAAACTGCCGCACCTTTGTGTACAGAAATGAACTTTACTGTGGAGGAATATACTCTAAATTTTGCAGGAATGTACCCTAAGATGCAAGAATGGACTATAAAGCGTTCAGGAATGGACTCTAAAGCGTGCAGGAATGGACTCTGAAGCGTGCAGAAATGGACTCTAAAGCGTGCAGGAATGGACTCTAAAGCGTGCAGGAATGGACTCTAAAGCGTGCAGAATGGACTCTAAAGCGTGCAGAATGGACTATAAAGCGTCAGGAATGGACTCTAAAGCGTGCAGGAATGGACTCTAAAGCGTGCAGGAATGGACTCTGAAGCGTGCAGAAATGGACTCTGAAGCGTGCAGAAATGGACTCTAAAGCGTGCAGAAATGGACTCTAAAGCGTGCAGGAATGGACTCTAAAGCGTGCAGGAATGGACTCTAAAGCGTGCAGGAATGGACTCTAAAGCGTGCAGGAATGGACTCTGAAGCGTGCAGAAATGGACTCTAAAGCGTGCAGGAATGGACTCTAAAGCGTGCAGGAATGGACTCTAAAGCGTGCAGAAATGGACTCTAAAGCGTGCAGGAATGGACTATAAAGCGTGCAGGAATGGACTCTAAAGCGTGCAGGAATGGACTCTGAAGCATGCAGGAATGGACTCTAAAGCGTGCAGAAATGGACTCTAAAGCGTGCAGAAATGGACTGTAAAGCGTGCAGGAATGGACTCTAAAGCGTGCAGGAATGGACTCTAAAGCGTGCAGAAATGGACTCTGACGCATGCAGAAATGGACTCTAAAGCGTGCAGGAATGGACTCTAAAGCGTGCAGGAATGGACTCTAAAGCGTGCAGGAATGGAATCTGACGCATGCAGAAATGGACTCTAAAGCGTGCAGAAATGGACTCTAAAGCGTGCAGGGCAGGAATGGACTCTGAAGCATGCAGGAATGGACTCTAAAGCGTGCAGGAATGGACTCTAAAGCGTGCAGAAATGGACTCTGACGCATGCAGAAATGGACTCTAAAGCGTGCAGAAATGGACTCTAAAGCGTGCAGGGCAGGAATGGACTCTGAAGCATGCAGGAATGGACTCTAAAGCATGCAGAAATGGACTCTAAAGCGTGCAGAAATGGACTGTAAAGCGTGCAGAAATGGACTCTAAAGCGTGCAGGAATGGACTGTAAAGCGTGCAGGAATGGACTCTAAAGCGTGCAGGAATGGAATCTGACGCATGCAGAAATGGACTCTAAAGCGTGCAGAAATGGACTCTAAAGCGTGCAGGGCAGGAATGGACTCTGAAGCATGCAGGAATGGACTCTAAAGCGTGCAGGAATGGACTCTAAAGCGTGCAGAAATGGACTCTGACGCATGCAGAAATGGACTCTAAAGCGTGCAGAAATGGACTCTAAAGCGTGCAGAAATGGACTCTAAAGCGTGCAGAAATGGACTCTAAAGCGTGCAGAAATGGACTCTAAAGCGTGCAGGAATGGACTCTAAAGCGTGCAGGAATGGACTCTAAAGCGTGCAGAAATGGACTCTAAAGCGTGCAGGAATGGACTCTAAAGCGTGCAGGCCCTGATATATTAAGTGGTATCTTTTATATCTATATAAAAGATGGTATGGTATGGTATGATGGTATGGTGCTAATGGTGCTAATGATGCTAATGGTATCTTTTATAAAATGGTATCTTATCTTGTATCTAGTACGCAACTAGAAAAATAATTTCCCTCTACTTGTGAACTTACAGACACCAATGCCTCTTCAGCGGCTGAACGAGTCGGCGTTTTCATAGGCGACCTACTGCTCGCGGCCGTCATAGCTGATGACGACAACATAGAAGATTTAGACTGCTGAGGAGGCGGCGAATGGAACACCCGGTGCCTTGGCGATTTCCTTGCCTCCCGGCGTTCTCGCCTCTCTCTAGCAATCAAATCGTCGTCAAGAAAGTTCATAGTATCGTCATCCGACGAGCTTAAAGACGAATTGTCGTCATCGGCTTGGTCGCCAGCCCCGTTAGTGGAGTCGCGCTGCTTTCCCTGTTGAGCAGGTTGGGAATTCTGGGCATTGTCAGCAGTTGGCCGGGGCTTCTTTGGCGAAGGCGAGGTGGAACTGGCTCCGCCACCTTCTCCAGTTGATGATTTCTGTCGTTTCCTCGACGAAGAAGCGCCCGCGCGACGTTCCATCTGTTCGATACGCTTGATGTACATCTGCAATAGGCGGTCTTCCCGAGATTCAGCCGGATTACGTGACGCAGATTCTGCCGTTGAAGCTGCCGACTGAGGCTGCTGCGGCTGCGGCGATTTCAATGGCGACGAATTGGATGAAGCGACACCAGCGTTCTTCGGTCGCTTTGATGGCGTTGCTATGGTCGATAATTCAGTTTGCTCAGCTTCATCTCCATCAGCCGGAGAATGCGACGAGGATTTCTCAACAAATTCGTCAAAACTGATTTCTTCTTTTTTCGGCTTGCGACTTGGCTGACCGCCGCTGCCAGCCGAATGCTTTGTTGGCGTTTTCTTCGACTTCGGCGACTCTTTTGGCACCGTAGCCGCGACAGCAGCATCTTCAGGCTTCGACTGCGTGTCGGCGGCTGCGGCAAGAGTTTCTTTGGCCTCTTCAGTATCTACGGATACCGAAGGTGACGAAGCAGAGTGCGATTGCTTCTGCTCGCTGCTTCTCTGTCGTTGGCGCTTGGCTGCACGCTGACGCTTCTCCATGGTCTCGATGCGCTTCAGCATGGCCTGCATCCAGCGCTCCTCCCGGTCCTGAGTGGGGAATGATTTGGGATTAAAATTGACAAAATTGCTCTGAGTAAGATTGCTGCTAGATTCAAGCTAGTACGGTAGTTGCCCAGCTAGAGTTAGAGTGTACATTAGGGCGCAGCTCAGGGATGTATACTTGTGTATGGTTGTACTTTAGTGTGTATATCTGTACTTTAGGGAGCACATTTGTACTTTAGGCTGTATGCCTGTACTTTGGGGTGCATATTTGTACTTTAGGGTATATACCTATACTTTCGGGTGTATATTTGTACTTTACGGTTATACATATACTTTAGGGTGTATATTTGTACTTTAGGGTATATACCTACATTTTCGGGTGTATATTTGTACTTTTACGGTTACACTGTACTTTAGGGTGTATATTTGTACTTTAGATTGCATATTTATACTTTAGAGTCTAGATCTGTACATCCGATTGTAGCTAACCACTGAAGAATCGGGGCCATTGAAATGCAGGTGCAATGCATATATAGAAAACCTAAACGTTTATGATACCAGAAAAGGCATAAAAATGTGAAAGTCTGTCATTCGCTTGTTGTATGAAAGCTTATAGCGTATAGGACAACAACGATTGGTAAAGACTATCTTAGCACGTTTGCCTTTTTATGTTGCTTTTTAAACAAACGCGAAACAGCGACAGTAGAGATTGCTGACGAAATGCCAACAAACAATATCGCCATTCGAATAAGTTGTCAAAAGCGATGTAACAATTTATTGTTAGCTATATTTTAATGTATTTACATTAAACTCACCAAATTAGACGAGCCCTGTTGCTGAGCATCAGCAGTAGTTGGTGAGGCTGCTGCTGCTGCATCGTTGGCTTGGTCAACTGAGATGCTGCGAGCCTTGATATGAACATGCGAATATGGTTTAACAAGTAGGAAGTACTGTAGTTCTCTCACCTATTTGGCTATGACTAAATGCTACATATACTACTACAAAGTAGTTGAATATTTCTGAGCAAATTTGCGCGCATCAAACAGACTTAAGACCATCTATATTTGTTAAAGCTTTCTATACTTAAGAATAACGACTTACAGCTGTTGTTGAGGTATTTTTCTTTGTCTTTTTTTCAGGCTGAGAATTCTGACGATTGTGCACTTTGGTTGAGGTTGAGGCTGGCGTATCAAAGGATATGCTGCGATTGGCCTTCTGCAAATCAGTATTCAACAGCGGAGTCTGTCAGTGGAAATTTATACAGTTGACAGGGTAATATATACAAATGGATAGAAGGACAAGATCGAAGACCATAGAATATGTCAATATGTATGACTCATTGGAGTACTTGAGTGAGTAGGTTAATGACCGATTTGAGTAACACGAGTGAGTAGGTTAATGACCTATTGGAGTATCCCGAGTGAGTAGGTCAATGACCTATTGGCGTATCCCGAGTGAGTAGGTTAATGACCTATTGGAGTATCCCGAGTGAGTAGGTCAATGACCTATTGGAGTATCCCAAGAGAGTAGGTTAATGACCTATTGGAGTATCCCGAGTGAGTAGGTCAATGACCTATTGGCGTATCCCGAGTGAGTAGGTTAATGACCTATTGGAGTATCCCGAGTGAGTAGGTCAATGACCTATTGGAGTATCCCAAGAGAGTAGGTTAATGACCTATTGGAGTATCCCGAGTGAGTAGGTCAATGACCTATTGGCGTATCCCGAGTGAGTAGGTTAATGACCTATTGGAGTATCCCGAGTAAGTAGGTTAATGACCTATTGGCGTATCCCGAATATGTAGTTAATGACCGATTTGAGTATCCCGAGAGAGTAGGTTAATGACCAATTTGAGTATCCCGAGTGAGTAGGTTAATGACCAATTTGAGCATTTTGAGTGAGTAGATTAATGCTCAAGAAATGAAGTGTGTTAGTATAAGTTATGAGCTTATCAGGTGTCTATGCAGTATGAGTGGAATATCCAATAACATAACTTACACGACTTTTCCCTCCAGAGCCGGGCTTTTTAAAAGCGGCACCAGTCGCAGCCCGTTTCTTACTAGCCGACGCGTGTATATCGCCAATTAAATCGTCAAACGCCCCGGCAACGCTAGACCGGGAAGCTTCAGTAGCAGACGAACGATTTGCAGTCGAAATTGACGTTGTCGAAGACACCGACTGATTGTCCCCCTCTTCATCACCGACGTCGTCATCGTCCGGTTGAGAATCTTGTTCAACAACAGCAGCTGCGGCGCTGTGCTGCTGCAATCGTTGAAAGAACAGTCTAACAGGACACGTGTGCGGTCTGGAACAGGCGCACGCTACTGGACTTTTACGCAATTGATAGTCGAAATCGAATGGTAACGTTAATTCGTCTCCGGGTCTTAGCCTTTCATTAGCTATAAGTATTAGGTGCGGCCGGCCGTCCAATACCAGATGCTGCACCGAACAGTTCGGTCTGCACGATCGTCTAACATATCTAGCATCGTTGCCAAGGTTACTAGCGTCTATAGCAACCAATGGCAAATTGGAGATAGAGTTCGATTCAGTTTGAGTCGCTGTCCAACAATTCGAATCGAAACCGGCGTAATAAAGTACAAATCTACTGCCTAGAGACGACGACGGAAGTTCTTCCGGTAGGCAGACGCGGCCGCGATATTCGATAACTGGATCGCCTGGCGACAGGCTTAGAGTGGCTTCCAGCCTGCCCGGCTGTACAACCCGACAACGCTGCGCCAGTAGCAGTTCAGTAGGATCCTCTCTATAGTCGCTGGCGCAGCTATCATCCTGCTGCCGCAATGGCACGCTGGCATTAGCCGAGCCGTACAATGCTAGCATGAGGCGAGCAAATCTGCGATTAAACTGATCAGAGTAGACTGGCTCGCGAGCTTCGCGATATTTTGCCGCCGCGATTGGCTGACGAGTTGAACTTATAGCGGCCTGAGCTGCTGTCTTCTTGGTTGAAAGAGACGGACTAGCTTTAGGCGCTGGAATGTTTTGTTTTGAATATGAATCTAGTGAGATTGGACAAATGTAGACAAGTCGTTCAGACTGTTTGTAGTGTGTTTATGGTGTGTTTCAGACTGTTTGTAGTGTGTTTATGGTGTGTTTCAGACTGTTTGTAGTGTGTTTATGGTGTGTTTCAGACTGTTTGTAGTGTGTTTATGGTGTGTTTCAGACTGTTTGTAGTGTGTTTATGGTGTGTTTCAGACTGTTTGTAGTGTGTTTATGGTGTGTTTCAGACTGTTTGTAGTGTGTTTATGGTGTGTTTCAGACTGTTTTTAGTGTGTTTATGGTGTGTTTTAGACTATTTGGAATGTATTTATGGTGTGTTACAGACTGTTTTTAGTGTCCTTATTGTGTGTTTCAGACTTTTTGTAGTGCGTTTATTTATGAAGTGTTTCAGGCGGATCTTGACGAGCTAGCTTATAGTGTTTCGTGGCTTTTTATTAATAATTATAAGGTGTTTTGGGGGCTGTTTATAAATGTCTATAGGGCGTTTCACGGCTGTTTATGAATAGGCTTCAAATTATAAGTTGTTGTCGATAGTTTAAAAGGAGTCTCAGAGAAATCTCAGCGATGCTTCTGGGGTCTTAGCTTAGTATAAGGAAGAAACTTGAGTACTTTTTCTTCTAAAGGAAGAATCTCACCGGCAACTCACCGAGTCCAGCTTGGCTGCGAATTTCGCGCAGCTTATCCAACTTTCTAGTCTGCAGTCGCATCGCCCTAGAAACGTTCACAGGCTTTGGCTGGCATTGCTCGCACTGATAGCTTAGTAGCGACTCCGATTCGGCAGTTCTTAACATCATGCAGTCAACGTGCTGCCATACGCTGCGCGGAAGATATGAGTAAAGACAAGGGGTGTACATTTTTATGTGACAGGCGAATTTAGTGCGGCTAACTAATCGATTTTAAAGTCGCACACCTTTTCAGAAGACACTTTAGCAACTCTACTACTGCAAAGATACGAGTAAACACCTCACCAAACTCAGACTTTCCCTTTCCCAGTCATACCTCGCACCTGACCATACTTCACTTACTCGAAAGACACTTCACTTAATATATGATAATCAAGAAACACCTCACCTAACCTACTCAAGGGACACCTCAGCTATTAAAGGGACACCTTAGCTATTTAAGGGACACCTGAACTACTCAAGGAACACTTCGGCTACTCAAGGAACACCTCAGCTACTCAAGGAACACCTCAGCTACTCAAGGAACACTTCAGCTACTCAAGGAACACCTCAGCTATTCGAGGGACACCTGAGCTACTCAAGAAACACCTCACCTCAACTACCCAAGGGACCTCAGCTACTCAAGGGCACTTCAGCTATTCGAGGGACACCTGAGCTACTCAAGGGACACCTGAGCTACTCAGATAACACCTGAGCTACCCAAAGGACACCTCAGCTACTCAAGGGCACTTCAGCTATTCGAGGGACACCTGAGCTACTCAAGGGACACCTGAGCTACTCAAGGGATACCTGAGCTACTCAAGGGATACCTGAGCTACTCAAGGGAAACCTCAGTTACTCAAAAGACCTCGGCTACTTAAGAGAAGCCTCACCTAATATACTCAAAGAACACGAATTTAAGTGCCGTAAAACTTACTGACAAGCGACACACTGTACACAATTGCCGTCGTCGTGCGTGTACTGACAAATACAACGAACAGAGATTGCACTTCCTGCACTACTTTTGCTAGTAGTAGTAGTAGGAGTAAATTTGGAGACATTAGGAACAGCGACAGTGCCGTGGCCTTCCAATAGACGCTGTTTACGTCTACTAGTTATCAAATTAGACTGCGTTGGCTGCGAAGGCGAACTCGTCGAATTAGCCAAATGGACTGAATCGGCAGCCACGGCATCGCCAATTATAACTTCATTTGCTGCTAGCGGCGGCGGCTGCTGCTGCTGATTAGCAACATTAACAGATAAGGACGACGTCAGTGCGGGCGGCAGGTAAGACGGTTGCACCTTGGATGAACGATTACCGATACCAGCGGTTGCTGCCGCTCCTTGGGACGAAGCCTGAAGAACCTTTAGAGGAGACGGTGGTCGCAGCCGTTGCAACATCTGAGAACTCTGCTGCTGCTGCTGCTGTTGACTTTGCAGGTAACCAGTTGATGGACTGACTATCCTAGTACCAGCCAGATTAAACTGAGCAGCCCTTTGGCCGCCAATAATGATAGTAGGCTTTGCTGTGCCAGCATTGGAAGGCGCATGAGCGGCAGCCGGCAGCACAACAGGCGCCGCAGTTGTTGCACTAGCCGATACGCTAAACAATCGCGTCTGATTGCCAACAATCGGCTTCGCTGAAGATGAAGAATAATCTTTTGATAAGACAAAAATTCCGCCGCCGCTGCTGATATTACTACTGCTAGCAGTAGTGGCAAAAGAGGACTTTGAATCGCGACTATTAACAACAATTATATTAGTAGCTGTTGTAGCAGTAAATGGTCGGCTTGTAGCACTCAAGCTAGTGGACGGAGTTGACGCTGTTGAATTAGACGCAGATTGGTACACAGTGACTGGCACGGGGCCTCGACGCTCCATGAAGATAGTCTGGCCACCACTGCTAACTACTTCTTTCACTAGGCCAACTCTATTGCCAGATAGATTGACAACAACTGACTGCGCCTGTTGTTGCTGTTCTTCCTGCATAGGTGGTGCCTGACTAATGCCATTGGTTGCTGCTTCCATATTTTTAGTTAAAAGCTGTTGTAAAAGAAAATCTGTTTGAATTATTTATTTTCTGAAGCCACAGGACTTCTGGTATATTGCTGTGTGTAATAATAGGTACATTGACCAGTTACTCAGAAAAAGTATGAGAATAAAATGTCTATAATGAAATAAACAACATTTTGCCTAATAAGCACTATAATTATTTTTTGCCAAATAAAACATTTTTATAACTTCTTTATTTAACCAATTTATTTGTCTAATAAGCCATTTTACCTTTTTATCTAGTATATATTTGAGTTTTGTTAAAAACTAATCTAATATACCAAAAAGCCTAAACTTTTGCCATAATGCCTACAGAAGACAGTCATAAGCCTAATTCATAGGAAGACTATATAATTTTTTGCTATCTTTTTTAAATTAGTACTTTAAATTCGTTTTTCCTCTTATAGTAGACTTATTTAATATATTAAAAGCTATAGTCTAGACATACATGCATAGTCCCTCTGATTTATACTGGCCATGTGACCTACTTTTTGACCAAAAAATGCAACTTACCTATGAAAGAAACACTAAAACAAAAGTTAATGCAATTTTGGATGAATGGCAAAAGTAACTATGACTAATTAAGGCTAAATGCCTTCTCAACTAATCAATACTGCATCTATATTTTTGGGTTAGCATTTTTTTTAGCCAGAGGATTCATTCTAGCACAGATATGCTATCCTGACTATGGACTAGGCAATTCCATAAGCATACATGCCTAATATCTGTCTAACCTGTCTAAACCAAATAGGTAAAATGGCCATTGGCCAAGGTAAGTTGCAAAATTGAAAATTCAAAAAAACTAAAAATTGGGGGAAGAAAGAAAGGAAAGGAAGAGAAAAGGAAAAGAGAGGATAGAGAAAAGAAAAAAGGAAAAGAAAGGTGAGAAAGAGAAAAAGAAAAGAAGAGAAAAAGGCAAAAAAGCTTATATACAAAATGAACATTAAGTTGAAATTGGAGGAACTAAGTCGCAATCAAGAGGAACTAAGTTGCACCAGATGGGTGAAATTTTGAGGTTGGGCCACTGTATGTCCACAAGTATGATGATCATAGGTTTTAGAATATAATGTTGAATTGTAATATGAAAAAAATTGTACTAGTTTTGTGGTCCTTAAATAACAAGTCTACATTGTAATTTATAGAAAAAAGGTTTTTAGAACTATATTTTTATTTAAAATTGAATGAGGCACATTTTAGTAGGTATGACAATTGTAGCCACAGAAACATGCCCACATGGAGACAAAAAATGCTTTTGAATTCCTGAAAATTTTTGTTTTACTGAGCATCTAAAATGTTTTTTTTTCTAAAATATAACATGTATACCTAGGCCTACTGTAAAACACAAAGAATAGAATGATTTGCTTGTCTAGATTATTTTATTCAACTTATTTAATGGTGATAGTCATAGTGTAACAGTTGTAGCCTTAAATATGAGTGATCAATAAAGTTTATAAAATTGGAATATATTAAATACTATTATATTATATTATACTATATACTATTTACTATTTACTTTACTATATATTACTTATTATACTTAATATCTATTCCTAAATCTATTCCTAAACCTAAACTTAAGGGTTAGGTTTAGGCTAGAGTTAAGGTTAGAAGGTTGATAGATTTTTTTTAGATTTCAAGGCTTAAAGGAAGCATTGCTGAGATATCAAGAGGGAAGTTAATGTTAAGGCTTGTGGGAGGAATTACTGATATGTCAAAGCTTATAAGGGACTACTGAGGTATAGGCCTATTGCAAAGAGATATTATATTTAGTTTATTATAAAACATGTATTATATTTTTTGATCCCAATGGGAGATGCTACTTGTTAGTAACATATCTATATTTAATACTAACTAAGTTAATAACTGTATTTAATATTAAGGCTTAATACCTTGTCATCTAATTAGTACTATGTGCAAATTACTTGCTCTTTTCAGGTAAGCCCTTTTGCAATGTTCCTTGGCTAGGCCCTTTGCTAGCTAGCCAGATCAATCAGTTTACCAAATGTTTAGGGAATAAATTTATATTTTATTCCCTAAGCAAATATTCAAATGAAAATAAGTAGGCCTAACTATTGAGAAATATAAAAAGGGGCCTATATAAAATATATGTATGCTTAACTAGGCCTTAACTTAAAAACAAAATTGTTAATAGTCAACAAAGTTTTAATTTTTGATCTAGTAATAACCTACTCATGGAATTGCCCAATTAGTCCCTACAATATTCAATGTATAAAATGCGCAGATGCGCAACAAAGGTTAGGCCTAAGCAAAAATGTACTTAGGGGCCATCATTTCTATATTAATATTATACATAGCATTTTTAATGTGCACTACTATGATAGGGGCCTAGCCATAGTCAGGATCAGGATCATGTCATGGTATATGCTGGAATAAAAAAGTCCTCTAAAAAATCTATACCACTTCATACTGAAACGTATGCCAAGGTCCTAGGAACTTACGCCAGGTTTTCTAGGCTTTGCGACAATAAATGACCTTTTTTGCGTGTTACAAAAATTTCTTTTTCTTCAAATAAATTATTTAACAAATGTGTGGTTTTAATTCAAAGTAAATTGGCTTACAGATAATGCCAACAAAAATCAATTTTTTGTTTAAGTTTTTTTAGAAAATTACACGATTAGTCTGCATGGAATTTTAAATTTTTATAAATCACAAATAGTTATGAACTTAATCATCTTACGAGTTTTACTGTTTTTAAGGTTTTATAATAAGATTCTCAGGTTACGGCATTATGCCAACAATTGTTAGTATTAACTTTGGCATGAAGGTTGGAGTTGGCATATGCTACTTGGCGTATTTACGCCACGGCGTCACTCCAAAAGGTACGCCAAATATATTTTGCCTCATTTTTTATGCCAACTGTACGCCAAAAAAAGTCCGGCGTAATGTACATCATCTTGACTATGGGGGCCTAAAAAGGTAAAAGGATAAAATGATAAAAGGTCAAAGAAGGTCATTTAATATACTATGACAACCATGACATTAGAAATAAGGTTTTATTTTTTTAATATTAAACTACCACTGTATATTATTAGACATAATAATAATATACAATCTAAACTATGGTATATAAATGGCACATAGATCTTTTCCCAAAAATTATTCTAGCACACACTGTGCCACCTTCCTGACTATGATTATAGTTGCCATTGCCATACATATGGCCTATTTTTGGCCATACCATAGGCAGGCCTATGGAATGGCAACTATAAAAACAATAGTTTTGTTATATAGGCCTATATATATATATATATATATATGGTGCGCGGTATAAATAAATATATAAATATGCTTAGCCAGCTTAGGCCTAGGCCTACATTAGGTTAAAAGCTTATGCTCCGATAGTTTCTTACACACTGAGCATATAAACTATCATTTTCCTATTTATACAGTCACAATAGCAAGTGCATTTTATTCATGTAGAAATAAGCCTTAGCTTAGTTAGACTAGGCCCCTGGGCGGTCTAGGCCTAATCTTTACAAATAATGATTAAAAGTTTTTATCAGGGGCAAGGCGACGCAAAAAAGTAGGAAAACTACAATTAGTAAGTTGACACACTTTGTAGCTAAAACCTTTTTCACAATGCCGCAGACACTGCGAAAGAAGTTTTGCTTGCATAAAGCAATTTTTTTCAAGAAGCTATAACTAACTGATAGAGAACTATATTTTAAAATTTGTTGTGCAAATCTTCAATTTTGAATATTTTATTTTTTTAAAGTTACAGTATAATAAAAAATTACAGAAATATTAAAGATAATTTTCAACAAGCGTTCTCATATATCACTTTCTGACCTAATTGTTAGAATTTTTGGCAAAAGTATTAGAGTTTGCATTACAACAGTGTTTAACAAAACATCATAAAAATTCTTAAGAAATGCAAGTTTTTAATTGACTGACTGATAAGTCTTCTGACACTCAGCGACACGAGCTCGACTTCCATCGACGAAATTAAAAGCGTCATATTTTTAATATTAGCAAAATAATCCTACATATCAATAATGAGTTTTTGTCTCTAGGTGAGGTGTCAAATCATTATTAATCTATCTAGTCTAGCATTATCTAAACGTGGTCGCCGTTTGAACTTGCGTGTTGCAGCGTTGTGATTGTGATTAAGGAGGAAACTAGGCCTGCGTTTCCTGAAAAATTTAAAAGGCAAGGTTTTACTGAAAAATACATAACGAGGATAGGAGGTACAAAAATGAAAATTAGTAGGGGCCTACTGCTTTTGATAGGAGGGAGCTAGGCTATGGCATTGTTCATTGTCCAGGTGACCCATTGTTCATTTTTGGATAGGCCTAGGCCTATGTCTTGCATTTCTTTATAGCTCTGTTGATATTCATAAACATTTTTATTTCTAGAGTAGACCTAGGGCTAGGAGCTGTCCTATATGCCAGAATTTTTCTAGCATGCATTTATCCTTTTATTGTTCATTGGACATATTTGACATGCTTGAATCTAAAAAAACTTGTATTTGGTTGGCACAGTGGCACAACCAGGGGGGGGGGCGGGGGTGGTCGCCCCCCCCTTAGGTGGGGGACTGAAAAAAATCAAAGGAGAGACAAAGCAAATTTTCGCCAAAAACAAAGGCACAGAGCACCCCTCCACTGCCCCCCTCCTGGACTTTACCCTCAGAATCTGCCCCCGCCCCCCCCCCTTGAAAAATTTCTAGTTGAGCTACTGATTCGGCATACAATATACAAAAGTAGGCAATTGTCAAGTTCCATTCATTAAAGGAATCTCCAGATTAAGACTTAGGCATGGCAACCAAGATAGACCCAAGCATAACTATCAATGAACTGATCACCTTGATGATATTAGATTGCATATTATAGCTGTCATCATAGCAAGGTCTCACATAGTTATTTCCATATCACACAAAGCCAATGCTAGATGCACTTGTGCAGGAAGAACAATAAACAATGATGCAGGAGAGCGTCCAGCCATGACATTAAAAAGTTAAGTACTGTAGCTGATAAACTTAAGACTTTATTTCTATTTATTAATTATTTATTAACTTGTTAAAGACCATAGAAGTTTGGATTGGACTAGACCATAGACATTTTTTAAGTTGCAAAATATATAGTATATTATCATAAGAAAATATACCAAAGTCACATTTCCAATTTTATGGTAGATATTAGATGCTTTCAAAACAATGGCCAATATGCAATACATAGAGAAAGAAGATTTTAATATAAATAGGTGAGTAGATTTTTCCTAAATGCATCTAGACTGACTTTGCAATAAAATTATATAGAATTAAAATTCAACAAAAAACTATATAACAAAGAGAAAAATACATATAAATATATTTTATTAAAAGGATGATATAATAGACAAGGCTTCTTATTATTTACCTTATTATCTATATATGTTTCTTCTATTATATATAAATAATTGTATTTTCCCTAAATTGGCTATCTATATAGAAGTCATATCTATTTCTGATATAACTAAAGGCTTCTCTTCCTATCTAATTTTATTTTATAGGCCTTGCAATTATATTACTATTTCACTATAGTTTTGCCTAGGCCTAGGAACTAGCTAGTATTTAATTTCATAAAAAATGGTAAGTTTTGGTATGAAAAGTCAAAAATAAAAAAATATTGTAAAAATATATTAAATTCTACTTATGAAGGCTTCTTTACCACTAGAAAAAAGTAGTTTTTGCATCATCTAAATATAAATATAAAACCATTATATAGCCAAAACTCATCTAGTTATCTTGTAATAAGCTTGGCAAGTGTAGCTAGCTTTGATGCTTTTGATGAATGTCTTGACTAGCCACTTTAAAGTACTATAGGCTAGAAAGGCTGAATGTGTCATTTATCCACACTAGAAAATTTAGATAGTCCATTAGCTTGCACTCTTATAGTAGTATTTACAAGAGATGGATATTCCCATAAGTCCTTTCCCTTTTAAGTATTAGCTTAGGCTATAGGGGTCTAATTGCAAAACAGTTTTATACTATGAACTTATATCATTAAAAGCCACATGTTTTATTGTGAAGGTCTGACCATAGATTTGAAAAAGCAACAAACAGAAATAGTTGCACACTATATAATAGTATTAAAAATGTTGCCACAAAATCTGCTTTGTCAATGTCAGATATGGCTTTATCCTTCGGTGGATGATTAACAAGTCTTACATGTTGTCATCAGATTGATAGGATGTATTTTCCGCATAGCCACTAGTAAAGATCACACCTTTCCTATCAATAGTGTAGGATGTCAATTGCCTTCCCATAATCCCATTGAACTCATACTATTGAATTGCTGGTGTTTTTTGGCATCCAACTTATCATCCTAATAGCTTCTAAAACTTGGAATCAAGAACCATCTGGTCAATGATTGTGCATGTTTAGCTGTCAAAATTTAACATCATTTTGGATATTAAATTTGGGCTAGACATGATCCCAGATATTGCTCTTTCTATTAACAGAAACTTACTTTTTTTATTGGCCCAGCTAGCCTGTTTAAACATATAATATTAGCCTTCACATGCTACTTTGCATTTGCCACAATTTGCTGCACTGAAGTACACAGTGATTGGAAGAGCTTTTCATGTTATTTGCTTGTCAATAGCAACCAAATCGATTCAGTTGATTCTAGACCAAAGCAAGATGTTTACTATGTCTAGAAGTAGGACAGGAATGTTGGCAATAATTTGAACAAATTGTGGTATTTTTAGTAACTGTTCTTATTTATACAGCAAACACCCAGTTACTGATATATGAGGGGTGTTGCAAAAGTTTCCAGATTGTATTCTCTGTGGACAGCAGGATTGTTTACATAAGTTTAAATTTGACCTACATTCTCTTTTATGTTTGTTTTATTGATGCATAAAGTTTCACAGAAATACCATGTGCCTGCCGAAAGTTTGAGCATTTTAGACCTGTACTCAAGAAGTTTGAAGGTTGCACTTCTTTGATGCTTGCAAAATGGCATATTTGTTTCGAAAGCATCCTGGGTATGCCTTGAAATGGCATTTAAATTAGCTAATAAGTGAATAAATTATTGAATCCATATTTATTGCGTGTCCTTCTCTGCTTCTCAATATAATGTTGCATGTATGCTTTTGGTCCATAAAAGAAACGAATCGTGAAAGAAATAAAATAAGTTAGCTAATACTAGATACTACTAACTAGTAGCAAAACATGCACTGCAACATTTCTTATATTGTAATATTTTTTTTACTATACCCTAATTGCAGAGAGGTTAAACTAGCTCTAAAAATATCCAATATGTCAACATCTGCGGTTAGCAACAGTAGCGGCAGCAGTGGTGCCGCGCCTAGCAAAAAAAACGTACAAGAGGCTGTCAATCAGTTCAACGTGCTGCGCGAAGAGCAGCGTCAAATTGGTATGCGAATCAACCAGATGGAGATGGAGGCCCGCGAATTCGGCCTAGTTATTGACGTGTTAGAGAAAGTCCAACCAGATAGGAAGTGCTATCGCATGGTTGGCAGCGTGTTAGTTGAACGCACAGCCGGGGAAGTCCTGCCAACTCTGTCTACCAATCGGGAACAGATGCTGGCTCTTGTTGAACAGATGAAACAGCGCCTAGAAGACAAGGGCCGCGAATTGAACGAATTTAAAGAGAAGCACGGAATCCGGCTGGCTGGCGAACGGCCTAGCGATGCGGCTGCCGCAGGCGGTAGCGGTGGCAGCAGCGGCAGCAACAAGCCCGATGGAGACAGCGGATCTGGGGGCGGTGTATTGGTGGCTTAGCAATCTATTTATTAATAATGAACTACTACGGCAAATATTGTGTTCGTTTAAACCTAGGGCTTTATTAAAATGCTTTCTTAAAAATTATTAGAAACCAGTTTCATAGCGAAAAGTCCCATAGCAACGGTTCTATTCTTAGAAATGAGTCGCATAGCAACGGGTCTACTCTTAGAAATGAGTTGCATAGCAACGGGTCTATTCTTCGAAATGAGTCGCATAGCAACGGGTCTACTATTCTTAGAAATGAGTCGCATAGCAACGGGTCTACTCTTAGAAATGAGTTGCATAGCAACGGGTCTATTCTTCGAAATGAGTCGCATAGCAACGGGTCTACTATTCTTAAAAATGAGTCGCATAGCAACGGGTCTATTCTTAGAAATGAGTCTCAAAGCAGTAGCAACGGGTCTATTTTAAGAAATGAGTCTCATAAAAACGAGTTTAATTTGGGGAAATTTAATTTGTCGCTATTGTGCTTTATTTTCACATTTAAAGTAGAATTTTGCTTCCTTTCTAAGCCTTCTTTCCCATTGTAACTCTGGTTCCGACCACCCGATGCGAGTTCTGCAGCCGTGGCTTTATTTTTACTATGATTGATTTCTCGGTTATGTTAATTTTAGTTCTGAAAAAAACAATTTACATTATACTTTTGCTACTGTTTTTTGTTAACATTGCCTAATTATCGCTCTGTTTGAATGTCACGTGACTGGCAATGCTGGCTATTATATTAATTATATTGGAAAAGAACAGAATTGCTTGACGTTGCAGCTACTAATGTTATTATTACGCTCGTATTTAATTGTTAGCAAAAGCTTGGAAAGTTGTCAAATATTTAATTCTTACATTAGAATCGTCATCTTAATCCTTAGATTCTTACTTTTTGATTCTCAGATTTATTGCGTCATATTGAACCGCCATTTACCCTTTTCTGATCCCTGATATTAAACCATCATTCACCCTTTCTGATTCTTCTTATTGAACCGCCATTTACCCTCTCTGATCCCTCATATTGAACCGCCATTTACCCTCCCTGATCCCTCATATCTAACTGCCGCTGACCCTCTCTGATCCCTCATATCTAACTGCCACTCAGCCCCAATGATTCTCATTCTCATCTACTACTCGGTCCGTTAAGTTGGAAATGTGCTAAATAGTTTGAAGTTTGAAATGAAATTAAGTAAAGGTATGTAACTAAATCCGCTTATATATTCCCCCATAAACAACTCTTCATGATCCCAGATGACAATCGAATGGCTGGCAGAGCTTCCACAACGGTGTCAGCTTCGAGTCCGTCTTCAGCGGACAAGATTCAAAGCCTGCTACGCTGGTGCCAGGCCCAGACAGACGGATATCCGGGCGTGAAGGTGACCAATTTTACAAGCAGTTTCCGAGACGGATTAGCATTCTGCGCGATCCTGCATCGGTACAGGCCCGAGCTTATCGATTTTCATTCGCTTAAAGCTGATAATTGGCTTCAAAATAATCAATTGGCATTTCGTATTGCCGAAACTATTGGCATACCGGCTTTGCTAGATGCGGAGGAAATGGCTACACCCGAGAAGCTGAGCATTATCACCTATGTGGCCTATATCAATATGCACCTGCGCGGCAAGGAGAGGCGTAAGTAGCATTGAGATTATATCATGTTCTGCTTACTGCTTTTCTTTGTTGTTAAACCGGAGTTTGCCAGCTACCAGATTTTGGTAAGTCAAATCGATTTCCCTACGGGCAAGACTCAACAACAAACTTTTGCACCTCAAGTGCCAGATAGAGAAACCAGCTGATTGCTTGCTGCAGGTTAGTGAAAAGTGGAAAGGAAAGAAATGGAAGATAAGAGCTTAGAGAAGGAGAGTAGAGATAAAGGAGGAAACACGGGGAAGAGAGCAGAAGGGAGAGAATTGAGGGCTGAGAGAGAGCAAAGAGAGGAAAGGGTAGAAAAGAGGAGAGGGGAGAGAATCAAGCGGAGAGAGGAGAGGGGAGAAGATAGGAGAGAAGAGAGGGTAGAGAGTCGAGCGGAGAAAGGAGAATTGAGGAGAGAGGAGAGAGTTGAGCGGAGAGACGAGAGGGAGGAAAGGGTAGGAAAGAGGAGAGAGGAGAAGGGAGGAGAGGGCAGAAGAGAAGATAGAGAGAGAGAGAGAGAGAGAGAGAGAGAGAGAGAGAGAGAGAGAGAGAGAGAGAGAGAGAGAGAGAGAGAGAGAGAGAGAGAGAGAGAGGGGGGGGGAGGAGAGAGAGAGAGAGAGAGAGAGAGACTTTGCGGGCCGGAGTTTGCCGCCCCCTGCTGTAGGGATTTGGAGTGACATTGCGGAATTGGTTGTCCCAACTGCAAAGCTCTTCATTATTTGCACGGCTCTTGAATCAGCTAAGCCGGCTTTGTGGACCTGCGGTCTCGGTCACCCTAGCGCTGAACACTCTTATAGGCCTACTAGAATCCAAAAAAATACAAAAGAATCCAACTGCGTTTTCATGGAATCAGCTGAATAGTCGTGGATTTTTTCTGTCACATCTTGTGTCATGATGCATCAGTTTTAATTTTGACATTCTGAATTTGGAACAAGATTTTCAAGCTTGATGTTATATTTGAAATATATTTTTAGTTTATTTTGTTCCAAATGTCTGTAGATGATGGTTTTTTTCACTCTTTAAGTGATTGAATTCAGACTCCGGATGCTACTATCTCCGCTACTTTAAGTAGAATAATTCTATTGAAATGTACGAATGCATTTCAGGCGGCGGTCCGTCAGTCAATATGCACTCTGGCGGCAATAATACTTCTCAGCAGCAGTCGAACGCGTCAGCTGAATCGGCTTCTGCTACTGCTTCTTCGTCCACGCCAAAGGTAGGAGATTATCTCAAACTATATTTAACAAGCTTAACAATTTAATATCGAACACGTTTAACTTGCACTGGCTAACATATAGGTGTTAATAAACTAAATAAATAAAAGTTATTCTGATTTAATAATCTGTGTATCAAACTAACAGGTTCTGTTTTATTTATTAATTAACCTACAGGAACTTCATTACTGGCAGATCTGATATGCCCTTTGTCTGACCAATTATACAGTGCATTGGCAACTAAAATATTTTTCTACTTCTATTATCTTTTGTTTCTTCTCACACTGAAACCGTCACAATTTTATTGACCAATAAAAAA
The DNA here is from genome assembly GCA_002269645.1 of Macrostomum lignano. Lineage (NCBI taxonomy): Eukaryota > Metazoa > Platyhelminthes > Macrostomidae > Macrostomum > Macrostomum lignano. The sequence goes on from NIVC01000405.1 coordinate 58,138, forward strand.
CCATTTTCGCACCCATTCATTCGATTGGCCACAAAAGCTCACGTCTGCGTCTTCTCTATCGCTTGTATTTGCGCTTTTTGAGTGAAAAAAATAACGTTTATACACTATAGTTAGATGAAGCTACTATTAGTAGCTTGGATGTAAATTTTCACTATTTGTATCAATCTAGTCTACATAGAAAACTGAGTTCAAGTTGAAATCCATTTGAAATTGAAAATTCTTTTTAAATAGTTGGTGACAGAGTCTGGGAATAGAAGACTATATTATACTTATAATTTATAGGATTTCCTAGAGATTGCTTATCCGCTCATTTGTGCACAAAATTTTGTTTTCTATTATTAATTATAGGAGTTTTTTGTCAAATTTGTCAAACAGGTTACACTTGAATTATGATAAATTTGATATCTTTGTTGGTTGGTTCATTTCGGTGGAATTATGTTGGTTATGATATGGTCACTGAAATTACAGGTGTTGGTTTACATTGGTTTCAGAATATTGTGACCATGTGGTGCACCGGTTGAACTCATAGCTATGACCATGTGGGGCACCTGTTCAAACCCTAGCTATGACCATGTGGGCACCAGTTCAACTCCTAGCTATGAACATGTAGGGCACCGGTTTAACCCTAGCTATGACCATGTAGGGCACCGGTTCAACTCCTAGCTTTGACCATGTGGGGCACCGGTTAGTGACCAGGCTAAAATCATTTTGAATACCGATATTCCAATAGTGTGACCATTTCTGTCGATAATTTTTAACATATAGTACGTATGCAGGCAAATAAATCTATAATTAGATTTTTGTTGAATTATCATATTTTTCTTCTCACTCCAGAAGCGCGGCAGCAGCTGCGCCATGTGCCAGGGCGATGTGTTCCTACTAGAACGAGCCATGGACACCGACGGTCGGCTCTGTCATCGCCAGTGCCTTCTAGACAGTCGACGCGTCGACCTTCGCCGAGCGGCCAACGAAGCTTTAGAGAAACGACGTCGTTGCGACAATGAAGATGCCGCCGCCGTCGCTAACAATGGCGCGCCCCTGCAAGTAGCGTCTCCGGATGATTCATTGTCGTTAGAAGCTTCGTCGGACGAGAATCAGCGGTCGGAGTCTCCGGCTTGCCAGCAGCGCGACCTTGGCGATCAGCGCGGCTTGGCGACCATCCCTGTGCGACAGCAGCTGCCGCAGCAGCCTTCGAAAGCGTCACTTACTAACGGCGCTGGTTCTGCCGCAGCTGATATTGCTGTGAAAACCGCTTCATCTGACGCTTCCGCTCCGGAAACTACTACACCTGAAGCTTCCGCTACGGAAACTGGTCCACCTGAAGCTTCCGCTACGGAAACTGGTCCACCTGAAGCTTCCGCTACGGAAACTGGTCCATCTGAAGCTTCCGCTACGGAAACTGGTCCACCTGAAGCTTCCGCTATGGAAACTGGTCCACCTGAAGCTTCCACTACGGAAACCGCTGTACCTGAAGCTTCCGCACCGGAATCTGCTCCACCTGAAGCTTCCGCACCGAAATCTGCTCCACCTGAAGCTTCCGCTCCGGAAACCGCTCCATCGGAAGCTTCCGCTCCGGAAACCGCTGTACCTGAAGCTTCCGCACCGGAATCTGCACCTGAAGCTTCCGCTCCGGAAGCCGCTTCACTTGAAACTTCCATTCCGGAATCCGCCCCTGCCTTAAATTCCATCCCAGAATCTGCCCCAGCTGCAGCTTCCGTTTCGGAATCCGCTCCTGAAAAATCTTCCACCAAGGAAGCCCCTCCCGCCACAATATCCGCGGTTGCGCCTTCTGCTCCAGCGACAGCTTCTGCTCAGATTTCCGGCCCGGCTCCTACTGCCGCCGCATCCTCGCCGTTCGGTTCCCCAGCTTCTGTTCGCCGATCAGCCCGGAAGCCGGCGCCAGCACCGCCACCGCCGCCGCCTTCTAAGCGGGCACAGTCGCAGTTGGCTCGGTCAGCAACTACTGTTGGAGCTGCTTCTTCTGCAAAGCCTAAAACAGTAGATGTTGACCTGTATCCGGAAGAGTTCAATCCGTTTAAGTAAGAATTGATTTTGTACTTTATGTCCTATTACAGCCGAGCTAACAAAGCAAGGGAATTAACGGCAACTGTTTTTGATAGCAATATTTTTACTTCTTTTGGCCAGAGGCCGTAAGCCCAGTGCTCTAGCGCGGCGCACTGATGTCCCAGAGGCCCAGGCTCGATTCCAAGTACAGTCACATTAATTTGCATGGGGCTGAATTGGATTCTCGGCTTGGCTCTGCTCGTGCAATTAACGACCTTGAGGGCCAACCCCCCCCCCCAAGGCACAGTGAAGTGTACATGCATGACGATAAATAAAGTTAGGGCCGCTGTACACTCCTGTGTGTGTGTGCCTGTGCGTATGACTGCGTACGAATCCGCGCGCTTGTATGCCTGAGAACGCTTCAAAATGCAAGCTACACAAGAGGATTATACGGATTCTGGCTTAGCTAATTGAGTTTTTCGCTCATAGATTTTCTTTATTTCTTTTCAATAAGACTCAAAATTGCTACGTCTCCATGACTGTCAGAAGTTGCACAAGCATTGAAATCCGAAGAATCCCAATAAAACTATACAATTTTTGTTTACTTAAAGGTAAATTGACAGTTAATAAAATTTCTTATCTCATCCGACACCCCCTCGCCGCAGAGACGAGACGCCAGTCAGTAGCAGCAGCAAAGCAAAGCCCCCGAAGCCTCCAGCGCCGCCGCCTCAAAGACCTCCGCCAGCGCCTCGACGGCCGCAGTCGGTCGCCCCAGCCACCGCCGCAGCCGCCTACCCAGAAGAGCTCAATCCATTTGGCGAACCCGACGACCAACCGAAAGCCGCGAAGCCGCCGCCTCCGCGGCCGCAGCCTGCGGCCGCCAGCAGCAGCAGCAGCAACATCAATAAAAGTGCAAATTCTGCTAAGCCCAGCGTATCCCTGCCAGCCACTCGCTCATCGTCTATGGAGCCTCTCTATAGAGCCGGCAGTCCTGGACCGTCTGCTATTGCTGGCAAATCGTTTCGAAAGAGCCGACACGCCCCGCCACCGCCGCCGCAAGCGCAGGGAACGCCAAAGTCGACATCGACTAGCAATGCTTCGGCGACAGCTGCTTACGCCTTTATGCCAGTTTCTGCTCAGGCTTCGTAAGTATTTCTAGGTGAACTTTTATTTAAACTCAACTGCACTACTATTAGTAGCATCAGTCTTAGTAGAACTCGGTGCTTCTTGAAGTTTGTTACATGTAGCCTAGTGCTTAGAGCGTCGGACTCACGACTGAAAGGTCGGGGGTTCGATTCCCGATCTACTTGGCACAATTTGTGTCCTTGAGCAAGACACTTAACTTTCTGCATTTTGCTTCTGTTCACCCAGCTGTAAAATGCGAGTACGTGCCTGGTCCCTACCACAAAAATTCATGATCGCTCACTTTCTGTTCCGCCTGTACAGTCCGCAGACCACTCCAGCCTCCACGCCTACGCACCTGTCAGCCTCCGATCTGCATCATCGTTCCTCGGCTCTGCGCGCCAAAGGCCCGGCGCCGCCTCGGCCGTGCCAGTCCGAGCGGCGCCAAATTTTAACCGAAGCTGCCGACGAATTTGAAGGCATCGACGCTATTGAACAGGAGCTGGCGGCTGTCGGGGCTAAACAGGCCGATATTGAGAGTCGCGGCCGGGTCCTGTACGACAAGTTGAAGCGAGGTTTGTGCTCACCTGAATTCATCCATGTATTTTTAACCAAATACGCATGATGGCATAGATAATGGATTATGTAAATAACTCTGTTGATTATGTGTCTCTCTAGTCTTAAAGTAGTGTTTTGAGAATATTGTATCTGAGGTCGGCAAAATCCGGCCCGCAAAGTCTCTTTACTCGGCCCTCAGGTCCTTTAAAACTTAACAATAGCAATCCGGCCTGCTCAGGGTTTGTGTCTCTTCTCAGCTCTCTTATCTCTCTCTCCCATCTTCTCTCCTCTCTCCCCTCCTCTCCTCTCTTCTCTCCCCTCTTCTCTCCCCTCTTCTCTCTTCTCTTTTCTCTCCTCTCTCCCGGGGCGTCTCCCCTCTTCTCTCCCCTCTTCTCTCCTCTCCTCTCTCCCCTCTCCTCTCTTCTCTCCCCTCTTCTCTCCCCTCTTCTCTCCCCTCTTCTCTCCCATCTTCTCTCCTCTCTCCCCTCCTCTCCTCTCTTCTCTCCCCTCTTCTCTCCTCTCTTCTCTCCTCCCTCCCCTCTCCTCTCTTCTCTCCCCTCTTCTCTCCCCTCTTCTCTTCTCTCCTCTCTTCTCTCCTCTCTCCCCTCCTCTCCTCTCTTCTCTCCCCTCTTCTCTCCTTTATCCCCTCTCCCCTCTTCTCTTCCCTATTCCCTCTTCC
>NIVC01000405.1:67500-82500 GCA_002269645.1 Macrostomum lignano
GACAGGTCGAAAGCGCCCGCTTTTGGCCAGGCTACCTACGCAGACTTGGGTCACATCGGCGGCCACGGCGAGTCTCTGACCCAGGTAAAGCTATGCCACACTCCTGCCGATATGTATAGAAAATACACTTAAGTTGCCGATATGTACACTTTAGTAAAATACACTTTATTTCCGATATTAATTCAAAATACACCTCACTTGCGATATGTATCGAAGATGCACTTAACTTGCCGATATGTATCGAAAATACATCTAAAAATGCTAATATGTATAGAAAATATACAACTTACCGATATGTATCGAAAAAATCTAAACATGTTAATAGGCATCAAAAATACACTTCACTGGCCGATATGTATCGAAAATACACTTAACTTGCCGATATGTATCGAAAGCCTGTTTTTTCAACCGCACCGGTAGGTTGCCAGTTTCGAACCGCTGCCCTACCGCCTTGTCGGCGCCCCAGTCTGTCTAAGCGCCGAACCGGTGCGCTTCGCCGGCTCCGGCTGGCCGTGCAGCCGGGAGCGCCACCGTCAGGTCCGACTGGCCTGCGTGGCCGCCTCCACAGCTGGCCGACACTTTGGCGGACGTCCGGCTGCGTCCAGTCTGACTGGAGTGGAGTCCGCCCGCGACCTACTCCGGGAGATGGCCGAGGCGACCAGTCTGGCCGACTTTCCGCTTGCCAGACTGGCTCGACTGCCGCTGCACATTACCCAGTTTTTGACTGCGACGCCACCGTCTGACGCCCAGGATGCTGATGCTGGTGAGACAGGGACGACTGCGGCTTTTGTACGAGCCGATATGTATCGACAAACACTTTACTTTCCGATATGTATCGAAAGACGTTTCACTTGACGATATGTATCGACAAAACCTTTACTTGCCAATATGTATCGAAGATGTTTCACTTGCCGATATGTATCAAAAGACGTTCACTTGCCGATATGTATCGACAAACACTACTTTCCGATATTTATCAAAAGACGTTTCACTTGACGATATGTATCGACAAACCCTTTACTTGCCGATATGTATCGAAAGACGTTTCACTTGAAGATACGAGTCACTTGACGTTTCACCTGACGTTTCACTTGACGCTCGTATGTATTGAAAAACCCTTACTTGCCTTACATACATGGCTATATGTATATATATGTAGCACAATTCAACCCTTAAGTAATAACTATCTTTAAGAAGTTTCCGTAAAATTAGTTCCATTCAAAATCTCCATATTTTGTCCATATTTTGTCGAACAAATCTACAGGCGTTGACGCACTCGGTATCGACCCATTGAATCCCGAGTCCTTGGCCGACCGCATGATCGGCGCGGTCTCTGGGCGTCACTGCGGCAGCGGCACAGTGTGGGCCTCAGCGACTGCCGGATCAGCTCAATCAGATTCTTTCCTTGTTGCCAACGCTTCCGGTGCCAACCTTGACACTTTGCGCGTGTCGACTCTCAAGCGCGATCGAATGAGCAAACGTCGAAGATTAAGTCGACGACGTCAGTCTAGTAGCAGAAACGACGCCTCCTGGAGACTCGTTACTCGTTGGACCTCGGCGTCTTCGGTTACTAGTGGCAACGTCGGCGACAGTGGCGACGGACAGATCTACGAAATTGTGGGCGACGCTAAGGGCGACGGCGCCGGCGGACTCATGGTTGCTGTTAGGCGGAAAGACCGCTTTCAGGTGGGTGGGTGAGTGAGTGAGTGGTTAAATGAATGAGTGAGTAAGTGAATGAGTGAGTAAATCAATGAGTGAGTGAGTGAGTGAGAGTGAATGAATTAGTGAGTGAGAGTGAATGAATGAGTGAGTAAGTGAGTGAGTGAGTGAGTGAGTGAGTGAGTGAGTGAGTAAGTGAGTGAGTGAGTGAGTGAGTGAGTGAGTGAGTGAGTGAGTAAGTGAGTGAGTGAGTGAGTGATAAATGAATCAATGAGTAAGGGAATGAATGAGTGAGTGAGGGAGTGAGTGAATGGGTGAGTCAGTGAATGGGTGAGTGAGTGAATGGGTGAGTGAGTGAATGGGTGAGTGAGTGAATGGGTGAGTGAGTGAATGGGTGAGTGAGTGAATGGGTGAGTGAGTGAATGGGTGAGTGAGTGAATGGGTGAGTGAGTGAATGGGTGAGTGAGTGAATGGGTGAGTGAGTGAATGGGTGTGTGATAAATAGGCAATTAGATAATAGCATGCACGGTGAGCAATTATTTAGGCCCTAGACAAACCTACTTGGAGCGTTTGGAGATTTTAAAGCTATTAATCCTAATCGCCTATCGCCGGTCGGCGAGTCCTACCAGTCTTTCTCCAATAGCCGCAGGTACAGTACAAGAAAATAAAGAACACGAGGGAACACAAACCGGAAGATTTAGAGAGTGATGATCCTACGTGATACAACTGATAATTGGCTAGACGATTTAATTTGATTATTCAAGCTACAGGATTCAAGCAATTTCGCGGCGCAGATAATTAGACTGATGATAACGAATAGTAACGATTAATAATAATGATTATATTACGCACTGACAAGCGGATCTCAGCTTGAAGAAGAAGAAGGAGGCACCGAACACAGGACCACGGAGAAGACTCCTAACCCCTGGCCTAAGCCAGAACCTACTCTCAAACGAGAGCCCTGCCGAACCGACCGTTCAACGGAGTACCGACTAAATTCTATCGGCACTGCCCTTCAGTGTAACACTGAGGCCCTCGGGGTCGAGGCCGCGTACTTGATCAGATCCGACAGTCTCTACATGTATCTAACCGCGCTTGATAGCGACGACTTCAGACAGGAATTTGCCGTAGACGTTACGCCACAAGACTAAAGCGGTTGGGCGGGAACAAAAATATGGACCGGGGGTGATGAATTCAGAACGCCTCAAAGCGCGAACCAAAGGGAAACAGCTAGGCCACCGGCCGGGAAGCAAGACAAGACAAAACCGGGGAAGAGAGGAGAGAAGGAGAGAAGGCGAGATCCGATTGCCAAAACACACTTTCATATATAGTCAAAGTCACAACCCCTCAAAACCCCCCTCAAGCCGGGTGGTGGTCGTCTGGCCGGCCGCTTGCTTAAGCCGAATTGCACTGTACCCGCGGCGCCGGGTAGAATTGAAACTTGCCGCGTGCCAGGGTCCAGGCCGGTTCTGATTGGCTGGCCGCGCAAAGCTAGGGTTCGCAGACAAAACTCAACCCTCCGCTGAGTCACAAATGGCGTCTAACTCTAACCTGTTTACGCAAAATTGATTCTAACTAACAAGGAAAAAGTACACCAAAAACGTATGACTAAACTAAAGCAAAATAACAATTCAATAACAATAATGCAAAACCTAACTAATAGAATACAAGGCTATCGCAAAAGATGCTCACACTACAGGTGAGTCAGTGAATGGTTGAGTGAGTAAATGAATGAATGATTGAGTGAATGAATGAGTGGGTGAGTAAATGAATGAGTGTATGAGTAAGTGAATAAGTGAGTAAATCAATGAGTGAGTGAGTGATTGAGTGAGTGAGTGAGTGAGTGAGTGAGTGAGTGAGTGAGTGAGTGAGTGAGTGAGTGAGTGAGTGAGTAAGTAAGTAAGTGAGTGAGTGAGTAAGTAAGTGAGTGAGTGAGTGAGTGAGTGAGTGAGTGAGTGAGTGAATGGGTGAATGAATGAGTGAATGAGTGAGTTAATGAGTGAGTGAGTAAGTCAGCGAGTGAAAACGTGAATGAGTAAGTGAGTTATCTGATGGGTAGCTTCATAAGTGAATCGATTAGTGCGCTCTTACAACATATAAACTAAATAATAAATAAAAACTAGCACTGTTGTAACATCTCTATCACATCTCTAGCTAGCTACTAAGAATAAGGATAATAGCAAATAATAGCAAAACTCGATCATCCGCAGCTGTTCCGCTCAGCCGCCATCGATGCAGCTGAACCCGCCATCGTATCGCCGATCGCAGAATCTTCACCAGCCTCAACAACAAGCTCGTCAATAAGATTGCTATCGACTTCGCTGAATCCTCACATACCTGGCGAAGTGGTTACTATGGACTCCAATCTGGTTGCTAAGCTGTGGGATACTCGCGGATTCGCAACCACCAGCGCCGCTTGTCGATGGAGCCGGCAGTTTCCAGCAGATCAGCTGGCTCCGTGGGCGCCAGGAGAAGCCTGGGCCAGCGCCAGCATCGGCGCCCATCATCGCAGCCTGATCTGCGTGGGCGGCCGCCTTGCCGAGCTCAGCGATCTGCGGTCGCCTCCGACAGCTGCCGCTGGCGTCCGGCTGCTTGAACTGCCGTCGGGCAAGTCGCCTGAGCGGCTTCGCTGTCGAGTCAGTGTGGGTCCGCACGGGCATCTGATCGGGTCGGAGGGCAACCTGAGACTTGTGGACGATAGAATGACAGGCAACCGGTGTTTGCTGCACACCAGGTGTCCGTTGCATGGGGCGCCCACCTTTGCCAGATGGCTGTCCGAGCCCAGCGAACTGCTGCTGCTTGGTGCTCAGGTGAGTCAGGCTGGAGTGATTCTCTGATTGGTCAGGCTGGAGTGGTTCTCTGATTGGTCAGGCTAGAGTGATTCTCTGATTGGTCAGGTGAGTGATTCTCTGATTGGTCAGGCTGGAGTGATTCTCTGATTGGTCAGGCTGGAGTGATTCTCTGATTGGTCAGGCTGGAGTGATTCTCTGATTGGTCAGGCTGGAGTGATTCTCTGATTGGTCAGGTGAGTGATTCTCTGATTGGTCAGGCTGGAGTGATTCTCTGATTGGTCAGGCTGGAGTGATTCTCTGATTGGTCAGGCTGGAGTGGTTCTCTGATTGGTCAGGTGAGTGATTCTCTGATTGGTCAGGCTGGAGTGATTCTCTGATTGGTCAGGCTGGAGTGATTCTCTGATTGGTCAGGCTGGAGTGATTCTCTGATTGGTCAGGTGAGTGATTCTCTGATTGGTCAGGCTGGACTGATTCTCTGATTGGTCAGGCTGGAGTGATTCTCTGATTGGTCAGGCTGGAGTGATTCTCTGATTGGTCAGGCTGGAGTGATTCTCTGATTGGTCAGGTGAGTGATTCTCTGATTGGTCAGGCTGGAGTGATTCTCTGATTGGTCAGGCTGGAGTGATTCTCTGATTGGTCAGGCTGGAGTGGTTCTCTGATTGGTCAGGTGAGTGATTCTCTGATTGGTCAGGCTGGAGTGATTCTCTGATTGGTCAGGCTGGAGTGATTCTCTGATTGGTCAGGCTGGAGTGATTCTCTGATTGGTCAGGTGAGTGATTCTCTGATTGGTCAGGCTGGAGTGATTCTCTGATTGGTCAGGCTGGAGTGATTCTCTGATTGGTCAGGCTGGAGTGATTCTCTGATTGGTCAGGCTGGAGTGATTCTCTGATTGGTCAGGTGAGTGATTTTCTGATTGGTCAGGTGAGTGATTCTCTGATTGGTCAGGTGAGTGATTCTCTAATTGGTCAGGTGAGTGATTCTCTGATTGTTCAGGTGAGTGATTCTCTGATTGGTCAGGTGAGTGATTCTCTGATTGGTCAGGTGAGTGATTCTCTGATTGGTCAGGTGAGTGATTCTCTGATTGTTCAGGTGAGTGATTCTCTGATTGATCAGGTGAGTGATTCTCTGATTGGTCAGGCTGGAGTGATTCTCTGATTGGTCAGGCTGGAGTGATTCTCTGATTGGTCAGGCTGGAGTGATTCTCTGATTGGTCAGGTGAGTGATTTTCTGATTGGTCAGGTGAGTGATTCTCTGATTGGTCAGGTGAGTGATTCTCTAATTGGTCAGGTGAGTGATTCTCTGATTGGTCAGGTGAGTGATTCTCTGATTGGTCAGGTGAGTGATTCTCTGATTGTTCAGGTGAGTGATTCTCTGATTGATCAGGTGAGTGATTCTCTGATTGGTCAGGCTGGAGTGATTCTCTGATTGGTCAGGTGAGTGATTCTCTGATTGGTCAGGTGAGTGATTCTCTAATTGGTCAGGCTGGAGTGATTCTCTGATTGGTCAGGTGAGTGATTCTCTGATTGGTCAGGTGAGTGATTCTCTGATTGGTCAGGCTGGAGTGATTCTCTGATTGATCAGGTGAGTGATTCTCTGATTGGTCAGGCTGGAGTGATTCTCTGATTGGTCAGGCTGGAGTGATTCTCTGATTGGTCAGGAATTAGTAGAATTAGTAGACTGGTAGAATTAGTAGATTCTCTGATTGGTCAGGTGAGTGATTCTCTGATTGGTCAGGTGAGTGATTCTCTGATTGGTCAGGATGGAGTGATTCTCTGATTGGTCAGGCTGGAGTGATTCTCTGATTGGTCAGGAATTAGTAGAATTAGTAGACTGGTAGAATTAGTAGATTCTCTGATTGGTCAGGTGAGTGATTCTCTGATTGGTCAGGTGAGTGATTCTCTGATTGGTCAGGCTGGAGTGATTCTCTGATTGGTCAGGCTGGACTGATTCTCTGATTGGTCAGGTGAGTGATTCTCTGATTGGTCAGGCTGGAGTGATTCTCTGATTGGTCAGGCTGGAGTGATTCTCTGATTGGTCAGGTGAGTGATTCTCTGATTCGTCAGGTGAGTGATTCTCTGATTGGTCAGGTGGGTGATTCTCTGATTGGTCAGGTGGGTGATTCTCTGATTGGTCAGGTGGGTGATTCTCTGATTGGTCAGGCTGGAGTGATTCTCTGATTGGTCAGGCTGGAGTGATTCTCTGATGGGTCAGGTGGTTGATTCTAATCAGTAAGGTGGTTGATTCTAATCAGTCAGGTGGGTGATTCTAATCAGTCAGGTGGGTGATTCTAATCAGTCAGGTGGGTAATTCTAATCAGTCAAGTGGGTAATTCTAATCAGTCAGGTGGGTGATTCTAATCAGTCAGGTGGTTGATTCTAATCAGTCAGGTGGTTGATTCTAATCAGTCAGGTGGGTGATTCTAATCAGTCAGGTGGTTGATTCTAATCAGTCAGGTGGGTAATTCTAATCAGTCAAGTGGGTAATTCTAATCAGTCAAGTGGGTAATTCTAATCAGTCAGGTGGGTGATTCTAATCAGTCAGGTGGTTGATTCTAATCAGTCAGGTGGTTGATTCTAATCAGTCAGGTGGGTAATTCTAATCATTTATTGTCTTTTTTTCCCAAGCCGTGCATGCAATTCGTTTGCTATTTCAATTAACAGATTAAAATGAGTGCTTGCACCTCTCACCCGCCCCCGCAGACCACAGGTGACATCGCCGCTGTCCGCCTCCAGGCCGCCGACCAGTCGCTGCCTCCGCGAATCAGCTCGGAGTCTCGACTGCTGCCGCTGCGGCCACCGGCTTCGGGATCTGCCGGCGCCTCACTTGACGGCCTCCGCGGTCTGGCGGCCGTCCACCGAGACTCTGACGATGGCGATGTACTAATGCTGCGGTTCACCGGCCGTGGCCGGCTGTGCCTTCAACACCTCAAATGCACTACCGATACTACTGCTACAGAAGAAGAATTAGTAGCTAGAAAAGCTACGATCAAATTAAATAATAAACAATGTCGTAAATCAAGATTGCCAGCTAAACAAGCGGCATCTCTGCTGTCGTTTAAACTGCCAATCGAAGATGGCGATATTGTTAAAAAGTTGCGTTCAAATATTCTGAATCAGCGGCCGCCGTTGAGTTTGTCGGCTGACCGCCGGACGCCTGATTCATTGCCGCATCTTGGCATTAAAGAATATTGCACCGCGGAGGAGCAGGCTGAGCTGGAGCCCGGCTCCCTGGTGCTGGCTAAGCTGTGGCACGGCCAGGACCCGACTGCGGCGGTTAAGAAGCGGCTGGCTGCGTTTGAAGCGCTGGAAATTCAGAGGGCTGAGGAGGCCGCCGCTGCTGCTGCCGGCACTGACACTCCGGCTGCCGATTCTGACATCTTCAATGCCGACTCTTCTGCTGCTTGAGTGTCAGGCATGAGATTCTCGTATTAGTCTGTTTTAGTCAGGCATGAGATTCTCATTTTAGTCTGTTTTAGTCAGGCATGAGATTCTCGTATTAGTCTGTTTTAGTCAGGCATGAGATTCTCATATTAGTCTGTTTTAGTCAGACATGAGATTCTCGTATTAGTCTGTTTTAGTCAGACATGAGATTCTCGTATTAGTCTGTTTTAGTCAGACATGAGATTCTCCTATTGTTAGGTTTGAGTCAGGCATGAGATTCATGGATTGTTAGGTTTGAGTCAGGCATGAGATTCTTTAATTGTTAGGTTTGAGACAGGCATGAGATTCTTTGTTTGTTAGGTTTGAATCAGGCATGTGATTCTCATATTGTTAGGTTTGAGTCAGGCATGAGATTCTTTATTTGTTAGGTTTGAACCAGGCATGAGATTCTCCAACTGATAGATTTTGGTCAGGCATGAGATTCTCATATTGTTAGGTTTGAGTCAGGCATGAGATTCTTTATTTGTTAGGTTTGAACCAGGCATGAGATTCTTTATTTGTTAGGTTTGAACCAGGCATGAGATTCTCCAACTGATAGATTTTGGTCAGGCATGAGATTCTCATATTGTTAGGTTTGAGTCAGGCATGAGATTCTTTATTTGTTAGGTTTGAACCAGGCATGAGATTCTCCAACTGATAGATTTTGGTCAGGCATGAGATTCTCATATTGTTAGGTTTGAGTCAGGCATGAGATTCTTTATTTGTTAGGTTTGAACCAGGCATGAGATTCTCCAACTGATAGATTTTGGTCAGGCATAAGATTCTCATTCGAAATTATGTGCCAGTCCCATCTGTTAACCGATACTAGCGTAGTAATTAATGTTTTGTAATACTTTTAAATTTATTATCGGCAAAATTATTTTCTTAAACTTTATTTGTACAGCACTGCGCTTACCGCATCTATTCAGTCCATTAACCGACGAATATATATAATTTTCTCTTTTTTAACATAGCATTTTAATGCAAAATAAATTGGCATTTAGTAACAACTAAAGCAACTTCAATTGCATGACAAATTGCATATCAATTAGTGAGAAAAAAACTTTGAAACTAAGTAGCACATTAAGAAAACCGATGCTTTTATTTATATATTACGATGGAAAGCATTGATTATGCATCTAACAATGTGTAGGCATGCAGTGGGCTTATGATTATGTATTAATTCACAAATGAAAATTAACTTGATAACTGTTCATCAGGCACATTGCTTGGCTAAAAAACAGCTTATATAATTCTTTAAAGACCTCTTCAGTAATGTTCAACATTATTATTTTATTCATATGACGAATCATAGCTAACTTACTTGGTGTTTAACCTTTGCACCTGTCTGTGTGTCACTGCTTGTATTCGCCTGTCTTTGTGTCCTAAGTGTTCTGTAATGTCTGTCTGTCTGTCTGTCTGTCTGACTGTCTGTCTGTCTGTCTGTGTGTCTGCCTGTCTGTCTGTCTGTCTGTCTGTGTGTCTGTCTGTCTGCCTGTCTGTCTGTCTGTCTGTCTGTCTGTCTGTCTGTCTGTGTGTCTGTCTGTCTGTCTGTCTGTGTGTCTGTCTGTGTGTCTGTCTGTCTGTCTGTCTGACTGTCTGTCTGTCTGTCTGTCTGTGTGTCTGTCTGTCTGTGTGTCTGTCTGTCTGTCTGTCTGTCTGTCTGTCTGACTGTCTGTCTGTCTGTCTGTCTGTGTGTCTGTCTGTCTGTCTGTCTGTCTGACTGTCTGTCTGTCTGTCTGTCTGTCTGTCTGTCTGTCTGTCTGTCTGTGTGTCTGTCTGTCTGTCTGTCTGTCTGTCTGCCTTAGTTCTTATTCTTTTGTGTCCGAAAATTTTTGCAAAGTGTACTTTAACACACAGACGCAAGTTGTAATCCGCTAGCTGGCTAAATCATAGCCACGTGCAGTTTTCACTCCACCGAGCGGCATCTGCTCAGGCTACTTGGCCACCCCGATGAGTCCATTCTCCATGAGCAGCCGGATTCTGCGTTGAAATTCCCCGTCTCGACTCTGCCGCAGCAGCCCCTGCGCCTTGTCCGGATCTTCGCGCAGCAGCGACAGCCAGCGCTGCACGTCCGGGTTGGTCAGCGCCTCGCGGACACCCGGCCTGGAGAGAACTTCCGCCACTTCCGGATCTTCTGGAGGCTGCTGCTGTTGCTGCTCCTGCTCCTGTTTGTCGGCTATCTGAGTGAAATGCTCGCCCAGCAGGGCTGAAAATTTTGCTAGAAATTCTTGCACTTCAGTGTCGTCCTTGTACTCCTGCGAGGAGGGAGAGACAATCGGTGGAAAAACTAAGTACATGTAGAACCTTGAATGGGTTAATTTACACGTACATTAGATCATTATACTGGGCTAATGTACAGTTAAAATTTTCCTGAGTTCAATGCACACGTACATGTAGCTTGTGTTTATGGAGGCCAACTAGGGTTTGTTTATGGAGGCCAATTTTAGGGTGTTTTATGAGGCCGATTTGGGTACGTTTATGGAGGCCGATAATGGTGTTTTTATAGAGGCGACAAGTGTGTGCTTATGGCTGATAAGCACATATGGCTGATATGGCTGTGTTTGTAAGGCTGATTAGGGTGGGTTTAAAAGGCTGGTTAGAGTATGTTTATAGGGCTGATTAGAGTGTACTTGTAGGGCCCAAACGAGCGCACACAGCCCCCCCCCTCACCTCCATGGCTCCCCGAGGATTAGTCTGGAACTTGGCCAGCGCAGCGGAGAGGCGCGGATTGGCCAGGCCTCTCAGCAGCGTCTCGTCGGATTCCACTCGGGCCAGCAGGTCCTCCGTTAGCCAGCCTGATGGCGCTGCCGCAGCCGATGCGCTGGCAGCTTCCGCCAGGCTGGCCTGGACATCCTCAAGCTGCAGGGATCGAGCCGCGGCTGCCGGGTCGCTGCGGATGTGGGGCATGTCTTCGGCCTGCGGTTGCTGCTTCTGCTGCTGCTGCTTCTGGCTTGCTGCAGCCGGCTTGGCCGGACCGGCAGTTAAAAATCCCCGACGCATGCCGCCGAAGCCAGAAGAGGCGGACTGCTGTCGATTTTAATGGTGTCTTATCTTTATGTGGTTGAGGACAGACAGACAGACAGACAGACATACAGACAGACAAGCAGACACTAAGGCAGACAGACTCTAAGACAGACAGACAGACAGACACTAAGGCAGACAGACTCTAAGACAGACAGACAGACAGACTCTAAGACAGACTACCTTTTTACTCGCTGCTGCACCAGCCACTTCAGGAGCTGTCTGAGGCGGTTCAGTCTTCTGAGCTGCTGCAGGGAAATGCTTTGCAGTGGTGACCTTTTCCGTCTGGCTGGCCGCCTCCGGCTGCTGCTTAAAGACGTGGCTCATGTCCTCCAGGGGTGGCACATCTGCTCCTTCTGCTACAGACATTTTATTGGATTTGTTTTTACTTTGCTCTGAAATCGGAAGTGTTATAACGTTAAAGTTTGTTTTTTCAATTAAAATATGTAATTTAAATGCGGTGATATAAGAGTAATAAATCACACTTTTACTGAGAAATTCTTATTGAAATAAAATAAAGAACAAACGACTTCTAGTTCTGTGAAATAAAAACAATGAATACTCGTATCTTGAGTACTTTTGATTTAAAGTTCATATTTGTCAATATACTTAAAGTTTTCAATATTAAAATCTTGGAAGTGATAAGCGTACAATAATAAATTGTACAATTATTCGTACAAGAATTTAAAGGAAGTGTGACAAAGTTGAAGCATTATAAATAATCTACCAGTGTGAGCGGTTTTCTGACGTTTTGTATTACACTACAAAATAAGATTTTTAAACTTTTAAAACTCATTTGAGCATAACAAAGGTACACTAAAATTTTACGCCAAAAATCTTTTTGATTCAAAAGAAACGGGCAAGGAAGAAATTTTAAGGAGGAAAAATACCATCTGTGGGATTGCAAAACTAAAGGAAGCATTATTTAATTTGTTTTAATTAATAAAGTGATACATGTGAAACTATAGGCAAATTGTAAAAAAATATTGTATAATATATCCGTGATTATTTATATAAACATTTTTAAATATAGCCACTTTTAGTGAGCAGGATTAGAAAGCCATTGAATAAAATGTAAAACAGACGGACAATTAAAACAAAATGTACTTTCCAAGAAAGCAAACCAGTCGATTTTCTGACACCCTCAAACTGTCATCTTCCAAGGATCACAAATTGTCACCTCCTGCTAGTCACAAAATGTCACCTTCTGACAACCAAAGCGTCACATTTCTCAGCGAGAGACAAATTCCTATATTCTGACTTCAAGCAGTCAGGCATCACAGCTAGAGTTGACCGAAATTATTCTACTAAAAGTAGTGCGAAAACTCGCATTTTAAAATTGAAAGTCAAATAAAATCGAAAGTTCACTTCTCGGCCGCAGCGACAGCCGACGGGCCCGACAGCAGCGGCGCCGGCACGCTGTCGGTTTTCCACACCGGCACCCGACCGAAACGGAACGCGCTGGACGCGGCTCCGCCAGTGTCAGGCGCCGCCGCAGAGGTTGGTGCCAAGTCGCTGGCATAGTCCAGCAGGGCGCCAAGACTCAACGGCTGCCAGCCGGTGTCCCCGACGTCGTACAGCTGCATCAGCCTGCGTCGGCGTTCTAGTTGAGTTGTCGGAGCCGACTGCTGCTGCTGTTGAGCCAGCGGTGGCAGCAGCCGTCTGGACGGAGCCTCCAGTGCCGACGCAGTCGCCGCCGCCAACGCCGACCGCCTTGATCGCGCCTGCCGCCTGTCCTCGTTCTGCTTGACAATCACCGACATCGGGTCGTGGTCGGCGGCGTACTCGGCGGCAAATCGTTCGCTGAATCGCAGCGACTGATGGCCGCCTTGGCCAGCCAAGCCTCTGGCAGCGTCGGTTTCGTCAACCAGACGGTAGCGCAGGCTGTCGTAGCTGCCGCGCAATTTCCTTCGACCAGCGCTGTCCATATCCCTCATCAGGTAGGGATTATTTTCCTCTGTGATCGGTTGCAACCGGCTGCCTGCGTGTAGAGCCGCCAGCTCCAGCTGGTCATATTTTCTAGTCACGTCGAACACCTGATAAGCCTCCGGAGCCGTCTGAGCTGCCGCCTCTCGAGCCGATTTGGACACCAAGAAACGACCGACGCCCAAGTTGCACCACTCGTCTTCGACTGCCGACTCATTGTTGTCATGGCAGCTGGTGCCGCCAACTGCCAAAGCGGGCAGTGGATTGTTGTGCGTCAGCATCTGATAGGTGTCCCGGTGCAGCTGCGCTTGTCGGTACATCACCTGATGGTTCGGTGGGCGGTTTTTGATGAGGAAAATAGAAGGTAGCATGCCTTGGAATTATTTTAATTATTAAAGATAACAAGGCAGAAAGCATTAAGATATAGATGGACACAGAAGACAGACAGACAGACAGACAGACAGACAGACAGACAGACAGACAGACAGACAGACAGACAGACAGACAGACAGACAGACCCACCTCTTTCCTTCGCCGTCTCTCGAGAGCCGGTCGCGATCTCGGATTCGCCAGCATCTTTCTAAACTCGCCGTAGTCGTCGTCGCCGAACATCCGCGGCACGGGTGCCATTCGCCTGGCGATGCAGTCCCTGGCGTAGGTGTTGTAGGCCTCTCGCAGCCTGTCCGCCTCCTCCTGGCTTCTCTGAGCCACTCTGGCGCGCGACTCGGCTCGCAGGCTGCCCCAGACGTCGTTGGCATCGGAGGCGACGCTCTTCAGTGTGGTGGCCGTCTTATCGCGATACATCTGCTGCGTCTGGGTGTCAACCTGCGGCTTTGGGTGCAGAATGTCATCGGCCGCCTGGGCGCCTAAGTACTGCTTCAGCACCGCGGCGTGGTCCACCGCTGTTCCATCTTCGGGGACGGCGTCGCCTCCTTGATGGGGATCAGCTGGTGCCGGTTCCATGAAAAGGACATTTCATCTTTGAATTATTCTACCTAGTACATCATTTGACTGAATGAGTACAAAGTAATTACTCTATTTGTTGAATAGCAGTTGGTTTATTTTTTATAATCCTAATTTAACTGCTCATCAGATACAGAACTAAAGCAATGTATAGTAATTATAGACTGGTTACATGTTCAACCAAAAAATAAATTTTTATCTACTAAATATTATAAAAATAAATTTGCTCCATGTTACTAAGCGAATAATCTTATAAAATATTCATTGGCTAAAAAAAGAGTTATTAAAATTTGAATTCGTTAAATCAATTTTTGTATTTACTTCTTGATTAATAGATTGCTGTGTCTTGTGTGGCATTAAATTAAAATAAGAATTCTGTAGGACAACTTTTAAATTTATTGTTTGATCAATCAATAAGACAAATTTATGGTCTATATATGCAAATTGCTAAATATAGTCAGATTAGTGAAACCCAAACTAAACCCAAACTAAAAAGGGATGAAAGCAACTTCGTACCGAAAAATTCGCATTCTCAGTAATCTCAATGCACTTATACAAGTACCTAAATTTAAAGATTAAGGCAGCTTAATTTTTCCTACATGATACAATTTAAATGTTTATGGATCGTCGAAGATAGCTTTATATATATGTTTCACCAGGACGAACAACAACCTGAAGATTTTATCGTTGGGTCTAGCGTTAAAAACTTAATGCTTTTTCACAATCAAAAACATGGAAAATTGAAAATGAAAAAACATGGAAATGGAAAATGGAATGGTGTGAAAAATGGAGCTTTATTCTCCATTTTAAATTTGGTTGACACTGTCACTTTAAGGTACAATAAAGACAATGATCAAAAGCTCACTCACTATGTATTTTTGTATTTATTAGAGAACTAGACGGATTTATTTAACACGTTCTAGTTAAATAGGCGATATATAAAAACACATTTGTTTTATTCTGCAAAGCAACATGAACTCAAATTTAAGTGGTTCCGGAAAATTTCTTGACATTTTCGTAGTGAAAATAATATTAAATTTATTCTACCTGCATTATAAATAAATAATAATAAATAATATATATAAATAATATTATTTCCTTCCTGCATAAAAAATGATGCTTTAATAGATGTGTTACCATTTGTAAAAAAATCTATGCCAATCAAAAGTTTTGCGGCTTGGAATGCTACATTGCTTTTTATAGTATAACAAACGAAG
>NIVC01000405.1:87500-140000 GCA_002269645.1 Macrostomum lignano
TTGTGAAGATTGGGGATTGTGAAGATTAGTGATTGTGAAGACTGGGAATTGTGACGATTGGGGATTGTGAATATTCGCTCTCTCCTTTCCGCTCTCTTCTTTCTATAGCGAAGAAATAATTTTAAAGTTGCCTGTTTGCTTTGCCAATGTTTAAGAAATTAATCCCATAATCGAGCGACCCGGAACCTCAAGGCTGATCGCACATCGGCTCTACCTCTTATCCATCTGATCACTCCAGGTGCAGCAGCCTCCCTACGCCACCCAGACGGCAGCGCCAGCAGCTGCCGCAGCTCCAGCTGCGAAGACTCAGCAGGCATCGCCCACCGACCTGGCCCAAGCGCTGATCATAGCTGAGGAAACATCAAAGTGAGAGCGTGTGCATCATTGCGTGCAGAATTGTCTCAGTGCAGTCTTATATCCATTGTTATCTAATCACCAAGGAACCCGCCCGGCCCACCCCCCGCAGAATTCAGAAGTCGCTCGCTAGGATTGAGAAACTGGAAGCTGGCGGTCACGACACCAGCAATCTGAAGAAGAATCTGCTGGCAACCTACGGTAATTCGCCTCACCTGATGGGCCTTCTGGCCAATGCTGGCATCTCCAACAGCAGCCAGGCTCAGCCTCAGCCTCCGCCAAGCCCGCCGCCAGCTCCCCAGCATCAGCTTCATCATCACCAGTTTCAACCGGCCGCCGCAGCCGCCGCCTCGCATCGTCACGTGATCGTTGACCCGGACGAAATTCCCGGCCTGTCCGGCAATGGCGACGACTATTACGACGTCGATGACGGAGATTTGTACGGAGATCCCGGACAAGCGGCATCGCCTCCACCGCCGCCGCCGCAGAAGCAGCATCGCCGAGTTCTGAGCGATGAAAAGCTTCGCGAAGATCAGCGAGTTCAGCGCAAGCAGCAGCAACAACAACAGGCGAAGGCAACGCAGCCAGTCTCAAGAACCAGACGCATTTCGGAGTCACGTGACGATCCGAGACTGCAACAGCGGCAGCGGCAGCAAGCAAAGCCAGGCAAATCGCAGAAACCTTTGCCAGTTGCTGAGCGACCGCCATGGGGCTCGAGAGCAACGGGACAGCTGAAGAAGCCGGCACCGAAGATGGTTGCTAAGCAGCAGCAACAGCAGCAGCAAGAGGTGCAGGCGCCAAAGTCTAGAAGGCCACCGCCATCGACAAACCGCCGACAGGCAAACCAGCAGCAGCAGCAGCAGCAGCAGCAGCAGAGACAACAGAAGCAGCAAAATGTCCACCATCGAACCTACGAACTGCCGTTGGTGAGCGGTCACGTGATTTGATTGTTTTTTTTCTTCCCAACTCAGCACTTTTACGCTCGTTAAAAGTTGAATTTTTTACTCTTTTCTGTGTTTTTTTCGCAAAATCAACCAATTCTTACAAAGTTTACTACTAACGCTAGTTTGATCGAGTAGTATCATTTGAAATATCATTAATAAAAATACACCCAAAAAATCAGACACGAACATCTCTAGAGTGAAAATTAATAAATTTTTCGTCACTAATTTATTTACAATTTGCTACTGATAGCTCGAACTACTATGAGTAGTTTATTGGTTCGCGCGACGCATTAGATAACTATATAAGATCAATAGTATAGCGGTTTGAAAAGAAATCGAATGTAAAGCGGGTTTATAGATAGTAGCGTAAGTACTAAGCAAATAGTGCTTGTAGATAAGTTTTTAGACGAAAAATTCATGCCGAAACCATTAGCAAAAATAATAGATATGCATTTTCTCATTCTAAGAAAACGATCAACAATACTAATTAATTATTCAATATTATGCTTTAGCAAGCAGAAATCACTAGGTGGACACAAAGTTCTACGAATAAAAGTATTAGAAACTGATTGGAATAATACCTTATTACAAATAACAGCTCATATATAGCGTGTAATCTGTGCGTTCCTCGATAAATTTTTATGAATCAAAATCGGGAAATTAAATTTTGATTACCTTTTTTGATTATCAAATTGTCAGAGAATAGAAATTACAACGTAACAAATTTTTTCTCGATCAATATATGCATTCTAATAGACTGATAACTTTTGATAAATTATATATAATCAAAGGTTTATAGTTAAGTAGTATACACATTTGAAATGTAGATTCTTAATATGAAAATACGAACCACGAAACTTGTAGTTTGTATTACAGAGGTATTAATGCAGCCAATAAGAACTCGGGGAATCAGTGTCAGCCAATCAGAACTAAGGGAATCAGTGTCAGCCAATCAGAACTGAGAGAATCAGTGTCAGCCAATCAGAACTAAGGGAATCAGTGTCAGCCAATCAGAACTAAGGGAATCAGTGTCAGCCAATCAGAACTAAGGGAATCAGTGTCAGCCAATCAGAACTGAGGGAATCAGTGTCAGCCAATCAGAACTAAGGGAATCAGTGTCAGCCAATCAGAACTGAGGGAATCAGTGCCAGCCAATCAGGAACCGAGGGAATCAGTGCCAGCCAATCAGAACCGAGGGAATCAGTGTCAGCCAATCAGAACTAAGGTAATGAGTGTCAGCCAATCAGAACTGAGGGAATCAGTGTCAGCCAATCAGAACCGGGGTAATCAGTGTCAGCTATTCATAACTCAGTGAATCAGTTTCAATCAATCAGAACTAAGGGAATCAGTGTCAGCCAATCAGAACTAAGGGAATCAGTGTCAGCTAATCAGAACTGAGGGAATCAGTGTCAGCCAATCAGAACTGAGGGAATCAGTGCCAGCCAATCGGGAACCGAGGGAATCAGTGCCAGCCAATCAGAACCGAGGGAATGAGTGTCAGCCATTCAGAACTAAGGGAATGAGTGTTAACCAATCAGAACCGGGGGAATCGTGTCAGCCAATCAGAACCGGGGGAATCAGTGTCAGCCAATCAGAACTCAGTGAATCAGTTTCAACCAATCAGAGTTATGGTACTCAGTGTCAGCCAATCAGAACACAGGAATCTGATGCCTAGGCGTGCTCACCAAATCGTCATCGAGCGTGAGCAGAACCATGAAGGAGAAGAACAGGCTCATAGACGACAGGAAGTGCCAAATGTCGTGAATGTCGTAAAAGTCCAACAACAGGCAGCGCTGGTTCAGTGCCCGAGAATCTGCCGGACTTTTAGCCCAGTTGCTGGGCCGCTGCATAAAAAAGTACAAACCGGCTGCCCACGTGATGCAGGAGGCGACAACGAACAGAGTTGTTAGAAGTCGGATTTTTTCTCCGCTACGAACTTTCATCACCACATAAAATGCGATGTACATCAACAGATTGACTAGGAAGATGTACAGCAGGAAACTGTTGAAATCTTGCGGCTGACGAACTGCGCCGAATATGGCTATGGTCCAGTTGATCAAATTCGCCGTCACCAAAATCACCATGCGGTCCTTGTACATCGGTTTGAAACAGCGGATGCCCTGACTACTTATTAGTAGGTAGAAGCGTCTAAATAAGCCAACGTTTACTTTCCAGTGGCCCATGTAGTACACTTCTCCTGCGGTTGGTACATGGGGGGTTGGTAGATGCCTGTTAGAGCTTTCGATCTAAGTTTTTTTCATAGGGCTACTTTCTTGAGACTGATAGATACAGAAATTAGACTGGGGAGAGACGGGAGTGAGATGAATTATAAAGACACAAAAGAGGAGGGATAAAAGGAGTGACCGGAGTCAAGGCCTAGAGGGAGGGACAAGAGAGTGACAGGAACGAGCTAAGAGAGTGACAAGAGTCAGTGACTAAAGGGGGAGGGACAAGAGAGTGACAGGAACGAGCTAAGAGAGTGACAAGAGTCAGTGACTAAAGGGGGAGGGACAAGAGAGTGACAGGAATGAGCAAAGAGAGTGACAAGAGAGTGACAGTAATGAGCAAAGAGAGTGACAAGAGAGTGACAAGAACGAAAGTCAGACGTGAAGTGGCAGAAAGTTCAAACGGGCCAAGCATTTAACAGGACAGAAAACCGATCGGTCTTGAGCTCGCGATTCATAGAAAGCCGGTCAGCGGCGGCCAAGCATGACAAGTAACTCATTAACATGAGCAGCAGCTCCCGCCCCGGCCTTATAGCATCGGTCTTAATCCCCCTCCATCGATGCCCAGCATCCCCACCGCCAACCAATATTTCCTTGAGCACCGAAGCGAGCACAGGAATGGCAGACTTTGGAACCAATTCAAACTGTGCAGACAGAAATCCTCCAGAGGATTAGAGGACAGGGTTGAAGGCATGATGCCGCTGGGACCAGCTGAGCAGAGATTTGATGAAGCACATCGGATACTGGGATAAGGGGGTGTGGGGTCGCGGCGAAATGAAAAAGAAGCTTTACGAGGTCCAACCCCGCTACAAATATTTCTATCTCTAATAAGGTTTCAACCTACTTGGATTGTCGATGCATCTTGTGCCGCTAAAAGTACATTTGGACCTATGGTCATCAGAACCTACATGTATGGTCAGGCCTTGTGGTCATCAGAACCTATGGTCATCAGAACCTACATGTATGGTCAGGCCTTGTGGTCATCAGAACCTACATGTATGGTCAGGCCTTGTGGTCATCAGAACCTACATGTATGGTCAGGCCTTGTGGTCATCAGAACCTACATGTATGGTCAGGCCTTGTGGTCATCAGAACCTACATGTATGGTCAGGCCTTGTGGTCATCAGAACCTATGGTCATCAGAACCTATGGTCATCAGAACCTATGGTCATCAGAACCTATGGTCATCAGAACCTATGGTCATCAGAACTTAAGGTCATCAGGACCTAATGGTCATCTGGATCTACATATATGGTCATTAGAAACTATGGTCATCAGGACCTATTGTCATCAGGACCTAGGGTCATCAGGACCTAGGGAAGCAAGTATGTTGTTTTCTAAACGGATTTTTTAAAGATTGGCTATTTTGCAGAACGTTAAATGGGGTTTGGCCATAGACAAAATCAATCGAGAAATATACACTACAAATATGAGTATAAACCAGACTCTATATTTTTAAGTTTAACAAGTGCGTGTCTATTAATGCAACCATCAATTTATCAAAGTTAATCCTGGCAGTGTTGTGTGCTTGAAAAGTTCCAACAACAACTATTGAAATTCATTAGAGAGGCGAAAACAGGAACTCAGTATCCGATACAGTGGCTCTACGCAATCAGGAATTTTTTTTCTTTTTCAAACTCAATAATCCATGGAGCTTTTCACCCTGCGTAGGCTCCCCTTATGTTCAATGCTCAGGAAACGGAAGCTTCATCTAAAAGTAGGTCCCGTACCACTGTACCAAAGCTCAGGCTATTGAGATTAGCTAGGCGCTTTGACTTTTAACATTGCCTCAGATTTTAGAATGTTATGCCGTACATAGAATAGACTTAATCATAATATGAAACTGGGTCGCTATTTCATCTGAGTTGGGCGCCATTTCAACCTGAGTGGGGCACCATTTCAATCTAAGTGGGGCGCCATTTCAATCTGAGTGGGGCGCCATTTTAATCTAAGTGGGGCGCCATTTCAATCTAAGTGGGGCGCCATTTCAACCTAAGTGGGGCGCCATTTCAATCTAAGTGGGGCGCCATTTCAATCTGAGTGGGGCGCCATTTCAATCTGAGTGGGGCGCCATTTTAATCTGAGTGGGCGCCATTTTAATTTGAGTGGGGCGCCATTTTATTCTGAGTGGGGCGCCATTTCAATCTGAGTGGGGCGCCATTTCAAGCTGAGTGGGGCGCCATTTCAATCTGAGTGGGGCGCCATTTTAATCTGAGTGGGGCGCCATTTTATTCTGAGTGGGGCGCCATTTCAATTTGAGTGGAGCGCAATTTTTAATCTGAGTGGGGCGCCATTTTAATCTGAGTGGAGCGCCATTTCAATCTAAGTGGGGCACCATTTCAAGCTGAGTGGGGCGCCATTCCAATCTAAGTGGGGCGCCATTTTAATCTGAGTGGGGCGCCATTTTAATTTGAGTGGGGCGCCATTTCAATCTGAGTGGGGCGCCATTTTAATCTGAGTGGAGCGCCATTTCAATCTAAGTGGGGCGCCATTTCAATCTAAGTGGGGCGCCATTTCAACCTAAGTGGGGCGCCATTTCAATCTAAGTGGGGCGCCATTTCAATCTGAGTGGGGCGCCATTTCAATCTGAGTGGGGCGCCATTTTAATCTGAGTGGGCGCCATTTTAATTTGAGTGGGGCGCCATTTTATTCTGAGTGGGGCGCCATTTCAATCTGAGTGGGGCGCCATTTCAAGCTGAGTGGGGCGCCATTTCAATCTGAGTGGGGCGCCATTTTAATCTGAGTGGGGCGCCATTTTATTCTGAGTGGGGCGCCATTTCAATTTGAGTGGAGCGCAATTTTTAATCTGAGTGGGGCGCCATTTTAATCTGAGTGGAGCGCCATTTCAATCTAAGTGGGGCACCATTTCAAGCTGAGTGGGGCGCCATTCCAATCTAAGTGGGGCGCCATTTTAATCTGAGTGGGGCGCCATTTTAATTTGAGTGGGGCGCCATTTCAATCTGAGTGGGGCGCCATTTTAATCTGAGTGGAGCGCCATTTCAATCTAAGTGGGGCGCCATTTTAATCTAAGTGGGGCGCCATTTTAATTTGAGTGGGGCGCCATTTCAATCTGAGTGGGGCGCTATTTTAATTTGAGTGGGGCACCATTTCAATCTGAGTGGGGCGCCATTTCAATTTGAGTGGGGCGCCATTTCAATCTGAGTAGGGCGCCATTTCAATTTGAGTGGGGCGCCATTTCAATCTGAGTGGGGCGCCATTTCAATCTGAGTGGGGCGCCATTTTAATCTGAGTGGGGCGCCATTTTAATTTGAGTGGGGCGCCATTTCAATCTAAGTGGGGCGCCATTTCAATCTGAGTGGAGCGCCATTTTAATCTGAGTGGAGCGCCATTTTAATCTGAGTGGGGCGCCATTTCAATCAAGAGAAGTCAAGGACGGCTCATAGCCACGTTATATAAAATACGGGCTGTTTAAACAAAAAGTATGACTCGATTAGAATTGCACCTTCTTTCTTATATTGATTAGAGCGATTAGGAAAGAACTTCGGTGCTGAAGAACTCTGTAACGCACTTTAAGTGTTTTTGTCCTGCAATTGTAGGCAAGTGGAGAGCCTCTCCAAGACTGTCCTGATCCGGGAAGGAACAGGCAGGTCCAGCTGACCGCTTCAAACCGCTATCTAGCACGTTTTCAATTTCTATATAGATATTTCTTTCTATTCTGAATTAGTCCCCATGAAAAGGGAAGAATTTTTTAAATTGTAACAGAAATCAATTTTCTACTGCAATTTTATATACTGTCTATTTATATTGCAGTCCTATGCAATTGATAAAAGTATTCAGTGAATTGACTCGATCACGCGCTCTGCAGCTGCAAACCCCAGATTATAACGATAATAATTGTTACTACAGGAGGGCGAGTGCAAGGCATTCGGTGGCAACGTCCCACAACCCCAGCGCTGAGGCAATTATTCGAGCTAAACAAATTCTAGGACTAGGATAAAAGTTAGGGCAAAGGCTAGGACTAGGGCTTTGGCTAGGGCTAGGGCTAGGGCTTTGGCTAGGGCTAGGACTAGGGTTAAGGCTAGGGCTAGGGCTAAGGCTAGGGCTAAGGCTAGGGCTAGGGCTAAGGCTAGGGCTAGGGCTAGGGCTAGGGCTAAGGCTAGGGCTAGGGCTAAGGCTAGGGCTAGGGCTAAGGCTAAGGCTAAGGCTAGGGCTAGGGCTAGGGCTAGGGCTAGGGCTAGGGCTAGACTCAGGCCCGTCGTCTCTCTCTTACCTGTCAGAAAGAGGCTGGACAAGATGAAGAAGACGGTGAAAGCGGCCCAGAAGAACACTGTGCCGTAGACTACGCCGACCACGCTGACAAAGATGACGATGGCCATGGCCATGCAGGCCACGTGAGCCGACGCGTTGATGTCCGGGTGCCTGGTCTGGTAGATCTTCAGCATGCACAGCACGGCCAGCACGTACATGTAGGCCGTGTCAAACTGGAAATTCGAATAGCTCGGACAGACGTGATAGCAGCCGGACATGATGCCCTCCATGATCAGCGCGATGCCCATAGCGTAGAAGATGCCGAAATGCTGCGGAATGCCCAGCAGACAGCGGTGGTCCGATTGAGAGTCGCTTTCGTCAGCGACTGCCGCGGCGGCGTTTCTGCGACGCCTGTCCAGCAGGTCCCGCCGCCTGGTCAGGCCCAGAAACAGCAGGCCCAGCATGATATAGCCAATGTTGGAGAACACGTTATTGAATGCCGAGATCACCCTAGCGGTCGGGTGCAGTAGAAATTGTAATAGCAGATGTCTTGGTTGCCGCTGATGCGCAGGATCTGCTGATAGGTGATCACCAGCTGCACCACCGGCAGGCCGTAGAATATGCTGACAATGATCAGGTACCAATAGTACAGCCTGTACTTGTTGCGCAGCACGGCCGGTCGCTTCTGGCACAGGTCCGACACGAACAGGCTGTGCGGCTTCGCGTCGTTATCAATGAAACTGTCGTCATCGGCGTCAACGAATCGATGCCTGACACCGTCGCCGCCGTCACCTTCGCCGCCGACACCGCCGCCGTCACCTTCGCCGCCGACACCGCCGCCGTCTACTCCGCGATCATCAGTCGGCGCGTCATCGCTGCCGCTGCCAACGTCGTCCGTGTCCGAGTTGGCATCAGCCCCGGCCCCGCTGGTGTCGGAGCGCGGATGCTTCAGCGAGACTCGATCGCCGGCGGCGCCTCTGGGTTTGCCGTCCACCGTGCTGCCGTAGCTCGCCGGCTCGACTGTTGACTTGCCAGACGGTTGCGGTTTCTCATTGAGCCGCTGTCGACTGCCTTCGGCGGTGCCTCCGTCGCCTTCGAGACGCGGACAGCACAGACTGACATTGGCGCAAGCCGCTTGGCCGTCACCGTCTGAGTTGCCACCCGTGACCTTCCAGTGCACCAGCAGAATGAGAAAAGCTATGAGATGGAAAGCCAAAAAGAAGGCTACTGCTCCGAACACGGGAAGAAGGTACTGCCCCCTATCCAACGACTGAACCACGGTGAAGACAAACGATTTGCTGGTGAACACCACTTCTCCGCTTGGTCCTCGAATCTCCGTGGCATTCGCCAGTGCATCCTCGGCCGCCCTGGAGTCCATGTTGCTGCTGTAAGGACCGCTGGGTGCCTTAGGCTGCAGGTCTTTCAACCTGGTGAAGCTGCAATGCTCTTGCGACGGCTTCATTACGAACACAATGTAGAAGCTTTCATTGTCGAAATCGTGCCTACCGAGTGTAATCTCCGCCTTGCTAGACATTGTCTGGTACACTCCGGTGAACTCCACGTTGCGCACCAGATCGTAGACCGGACAGCCAACCGACTGTGTGCTGACTATCATGCAGGCCGTGTCGTTTGACTCAACAATGATAGACAGATGCCGCACGCCCGGGGGAAATGCAACCCGATAGTACTTCGGTCTCGATGGCGTCACGCTGTCGCGGTACACCTGGCCCACCTGCAGCATGAAGGCTCTGACCAGAGTAACGTTGAGCAGGAATGGCACGGCTCGAGCACTGGCGCTTGACACGTCAATGTAGATCGTCTGGTTCTTATCGGCGACGCCTTTCGACGAGCGCTCTACCGGGCAAAGTGTCCTCGCGACCTCGCTATAATAGTACTCATTTTCCAGAATTTGCGGCAGTTGAAATGACAGAATCGAGCGCTGCTGTCTGACCACGAACAGCACCGGGTAGTCCTGACCGGCGCTCGAGCTGACGACGTGAACCCGGACAGCTTGGGTCGCGTTCGCTTTCTCCACAAAGCCGAAAACGTACAGATAGTTCACCGAGCTGTTCACTCTGCCTCGATAGACTTGGTTGAATCGTCCGCTCACCTGTTCCACACTTGATAGCATTTGACAGTTCACCAAGGCAACAGGTAGCGCCAGGAACGCTGCTAACATTAGCAGTCGCGAGCCGGATCTGTGATGAAGCATTGTCGAATGGTAGCTACAGTTCAGTCTGTCATTCGACTTGCCTTTCAACAACGCATGAGACTATCCTTCTCTATATATCTGTGTTTTCGTGTTCTCAGGCTCGATTTCCGCTTTTCTATCCCCAGCGATGTCGAACTGAGTTTTTTTCTATTCTCTCTGGGTTGGCCTCTTCGCCTGGCAGTGAATGCACGATGTTGCTCAAATACTTAAACTAGCGAGCCCAAGTACAGGGTTCAGTACAGTCTTGCCTCTATTGTACTGGAATGTATTTACCGAAGCGGTTGACAATGCAGGCGTTTCTTTTCGACTGCTAGAACCAAGCTTTACACATTAATATTTAGTGTTGCATTGCTACAATTGGTCAGTGTTGAGTCTTCGGGCTGACAGTCAAGGCGCCTCTGCTGGCCGTCCCTTCACCCGTTTTCTCTCTGTGGCCTCTCCGTCTGCTCCATTCTTATTGGCTGGCCTGAGGGGGCAGGGGTATGACTCCAGATAGACCAAAGTGTGCTCAGGCTAAGGCTGAGCCAGTATGCTCAGGGAGTGTTTTAATTTGGATAGAGAATCTGGAGTGTTTAATCGCATTTTAAGTTACAATTATGCTCGTGTGCCTCACGAAGACAATCAATATTTGCACCGGCTATAACTTTTTAAGGACTCCTTTTGAAAATTGAAGAAAACTCAAAGCTGAATTCTCAACAACCTAGAGAGAAAAATTGAAATCAAAGTCGTATTTTGTTATACTTTATTAGATATCAATATGATTTCGATCGCATCTGGAAATAAATGAAAATGTTCCTTCGTGAAATTCATAGATTTTATTGTAAAACTTTATTGGACCAAATGCTAAATGGCTCAGTTCCCAATCCAGATATCTAAACTTTGATTGTCAATGAATTTTTCTTCGTATCGGCCGTGTCTACTATATGCTAATAGTTGGATCTAGGAGATTGAACTGATATTCTAAAGTCCTCTATTTGCCTATAGGCTCAGTAGAGATTCTTCCAATTTGCCTCTTCATCTCTTCTCCATCATTTTTCGCACCCGTCCAGCCGCTGTCAGCAGCCGTCTCGATGAGGCGGATTAATCATCTTATCGGCAGTTTTATAGCGGAAGGGCCTCGGTCCTCGATCATATCTGAAGCAGACAGCTTGAGACTCTTAATCAGCCGCAGCTGATCCAATCAGACTGAGACAGATCGAGAGCTGCCAGCTTCCTGTCAAAAATCATTTCGAAATCTCGATAACTGGCAGAATTAAGTGATAAGTGCCATCCACGGCTTCTGGCTTGTAGTGTTGGAGTATATACATTTCGAAATTTTAGGGTAAATTCAAAACAGTTATAGTGCGTCACGTGACACCATAGTAAATGGCTGCTTGACACCATAGTAATTGGCGCAAATTGGAAAACTATCTTGATAATGTGTCAATCTATCCGGATAAACAAATATTTGTTTAATCTGTTCCCGCCAGTTTCAATCTGAGCTGTCTGTAGCGCCAGTTTCAATCTGAGCTGTCAGTAGCGCCAGTTTCAATCTGAGCTGTCTGTAGCGCCAGTTTCAATCTGAGCTGTCAGTAGCGCCAGTTTCAATCTGAGCTGTCTGTAGCGCCAGTTTAAATCTGAGCTGTCATTAGCGCCACTTTAAATCTGAGCTGTCAGTAGCGCCAATTTAAATCTGAGCTGTCAGTGGCGCCAATTCAAATCTGAGCTGTCAGTGGCGCCAATTTAAATCTGAGCTGTCAGTGGCGCCAATTTAAATCTGAGATGTCAGTAGCGCCAGTTTCAATCTGAGCTGTCTGTAGCGCCAGTTTCAATCTGAGCTGTCAGTAGTGCCAGTTTAAATCTGAGCTGTCAGTGGCGCCAGTTTCAATCTGAGCTGTCTGTAGCGCCAGTTTCAATCTGAGCTGTCAGTAGTGCCAGTTTAAATCTGAGCTGTCATTAGCGCCACTTTAAATCTGAGCTGTCAGTAGCGCCAATTTAAATCTGAGCTGTCAGTGGCGCCAATTCAAATCTGAGCTGTCAGTGGCGCCAATTTAAATCTGAGCTGTCAGTGGCGCCAATTTAAATCTGAGATGTCAGTAGCGCCAGTTTCAATCTGAGCTGTCAGTGGCGCCAGTTTCAATCTGCGCTGTCAGTAGCGCCAGTTTAAATCTGAGATGTCAGTGGCGCCAGTTTCAATCTGAGCTGTCAGTAGCGCCAGTTTAAATCTGAGATGTCAGTAGCGCCAGTTTCAATCTGAGCTGTCGGTGGCGCCAGTTTCAATCTGAGCTGTCAGTAGCGCCAGTTTCAATCTGCGGTTAGTCGCGCGCTAGTTTAAATCCGATGCACTTACTCACTGGCGCCAGTTTAAGTCTGAAGGTCAATTGAGCCAACTGCAAGACACAGGCGTCGAAATCTCACGCACTCTGGTTCCACCCAAGTGCCATAAATTTGATTACCGCAAGATAGTCACGCAATGCGGGCAGACAACCTCTTCCGAACTACCTGACTACAACAATATTGTTTTCATTCCTCCTGTCAACACAATTGCGTGCTTGCGCGCGCTCATAAATTATTAATTCATACCAGAATGAAAGGTCCTATACTCATGGTGAGTAATTATCTTTCTTAATCGACGCATGGAAGACCAAAAAAGATAATTCAAATAAAAACTTTTTTTTTTAAACAAGCTCTTTCCAATCAATACATTTAAGTAGCTAATAAGAATTAAAGCTAAAAAAGTTACTTAAAGCTAGCCGGTTTGCCTGTCTTACTGTTTAAAAATTAATCAACTAACTGACTTGGCCATTGATGTCTTGTGTGGAAATCTCTGTTTTAGGAAGTCAGTAAAGCTATTTACGCGTGTGCAGAGTCCCTATACAAGGCACCCTAGAGACACTGGCTGCATATTGAGAATCTCACGCTATAAACACTGGCTGCATTTTAAGAATCTCACCCTAGAGACACTGGCTGTATTGAGAATCTCACCCTAGAGACACTGGCTGCAGTGAGAGTCTGACCCTAGAGACACTGGCTGTATTGAGAATCTCACCCTAGAGACACTGGCTGCAGTGAGAGTCTGACCCTAGAGACACTGGCTGCATATTGAGAATCTCACCTAGAGACACTGGCTGCAGTGAGAGTCTCACCCTAGAGACACTGGCTGCATTTTAAGAATCTCACCCTAGAGACACTGGCTGCATATTGAGAATCTCACCCTAGAGACACTGGCTGCATATTGAGAATCTCACCCTAGAGACACTGGCTGCATATTGAGAATCTCACCCTAGAGACACTGGCTGCATATTGAGAATCTCACCTAGAGACACTGGCTGCAGTGAGAGTCTCACCTAGAGACACTGGCTGCAAAATGAGAATCTCACCCTAGAGACACTGGCTGCAAAATGAGAATCTCACCTAGAGACACTGGCTGCATATTGAGAATCTCACCCTAGAGACACTGGCTGCATATTGAGAATCTCACCCTAGAGACACTGGCTGCATATTGAGAATCTCACCCTAGAGACACTGGCTGCATATTGAGAATCTCACCTAGAGACACTGGCTGCAGTGAGAGTCTCACCTAGAGACACTGGCTGCAAAATGAGAATCTCACCCTAGAGACACAGGCTGCAAAATGAGAATCTCACCCTAGAGACACAGGATATTACTTAATTGATGCATAAAATTCTGAACTCATTCATCACTCACAAATCCTACTCAACCCCTTATGCTGCTCCAAAGTCCCAAAATTTCAACGCGTCACGTGCCCCGCCAAGTTTCTAGAAAATTGAGCCAGAAGCAGAAATTGGGACTCACCGTGCGTCTCTCATAGCCCTCATTTCTCATGCAGGCAGCAAATCCCAGGAGACCATGAAATGCCTGGAGGCGATTGCCCAGTCCCTACTTCCTTTATTGGCCTGCTGGGAGTGGAATCCTCATTTCTCCCAGACTTTTATTACAGTTTCAGTTTAACTGCTGCCATCAACATGTCACGCAGTTTTCACGCATCATCTCATTTTATTGTTTGCAATTGTCTTTTTCTGCAGTTAGTTAGTTCTACCTTTTTGCTTTAATTATAACAAGGCGCTAGATAAGCTGAAAGACTCTCTTTACAATGCTATTGGTTGTCTAATTCTAAGTTTACAGGATGCAGTATATGACCTACAGAATACAGGATTTAGAATCCAGGATGCAGAATCCAAGATGCAGAATCCAAGATGCAGAATCCAAGATGCAGAATACAGGATGCAGAATACAGGATGCAGAATCCAAGATGCAGAATCCAAGATGCAGAATCCAAGATGCAGAATACAGGATGCAGAATACAGGATGCAGAATCCAAGATGCAGAATCCAAGATGCAGAATACAGGATGCAGAATCCAAGATGCAGAATACAGGATGCAGAATACAGGATGCAGAATACAGGATGCAGAATACAGGATGCAGAATACAGGATGCAGAATACAGGATGCAGAATACAGGATGCAGAATACAGGATGCAGAATACAGGATGCAGAATACAGGATGCAGAATACAGGATGCAGAATACAGGATGCAGAATACAGGATGCAGAATAAAGGATGCAGAATACAGGATGCAGAATACAGGATGCAGAATGCAGGATACAGAATACAGGATACAGGATGCAGGATATGGGATAGCATGAAGGCTGAAGCATACAGCATGATGGATACAGCAGACACAAATAAGTACAGGCATCAGTACAGCAAGTCAGAAGCCACATTCTCTGCCCTCTATTGGTCTGCAGGCCTGCCAGACAGTCTCTACATGTACATTATATTACGCATTTCATAATATTATTGCTCAAGCATCTGTCTCAGAGAGTCAATTGTATATGTAATTCTGGTAGCAATGGAAGCTCCAATGAGTGGAATTTCCTACTCAAATTTATCCAGTTCCGCTGAACCCTGCACCACTTAGGAAATTGATGTTCGCAGGCAGGCTGGGGATGTGTCTGTCCTCTCTGTGACATAACTGGATTAGTTTGTTAATACTGCTGCCTAGGTAAAAAAGGGTTCGCTGTTTAATCTCTTAATCCTCTCTCATATTCTCCTCCGTTGATCTGCAGACGAGAAAATGACAATCAATAAAATTCTCCGTGTTGTTAATCTGTCAATAATATAAGTATACTGATTTTTATTGTCGAAATTTACTGCCTAAATCTATACTCAATATAGTGTTTTTATAATGAACTAGGTTGCTATAATATGAGAGCACAGAGCAAAGTAAAAGTTAATTAGATACATGCACTGTCCCTTGTCGGTCTTTTGCGAAGCGCTATTGCGGGACTCTAACCCTTTCAAACACCCCACTCTCCCAGACACCCCACTCTCCCAGACACCCCACTCTCCCAGACACCCCACTCTCACAGACACCCACTCTCCCAGACACCCCACTCTCCCAGACACCCCACTCTCCCAGACACCCCAATCTCCCAGACACCCCACTCTCCCAGACACCCCACTCTCCCAGACACCCCACTCTCCCAGACACCCCACTCTCACAGACACCCCACTCTCCCAGACACCCACTCTCCCAGACCAATCCAAATTCCTTCTTCATCACTCCCAAAAAATCCACAAATCCCGCAGACTCGCCGCGACTCCCCGTCGCCTCCGCGAGCGGCGCCGCCGCAGCCAGCCGTTCAATACGAAGCCACTTTCGACGACAACGACGTCGGAAACGACGAATTCGACGCCGGTTATCAGCGTCGGCACGGCCTGGTTCGAACCTCGGCGGTGCTGAACCCCGCCACGGCGGGCAAGCCGCTGCCAATCAGCCGGGAGACCACCGCACGGGAGCTCGCCCGCCGGGCCTACATGCGCGGCCTGAATCCGTCTCACTACGGCGTTGCTATGGACAATTTCGAGGACGCGTTCGATGCAGATCCGGTTGCTAGGAGACCGGAACCGCCGGTTGTTGAACAGCCGACTAAGGGCGGCAAGGTAAGCGCAATGGGTCAGGTCTGAATGTTGCAGTTTGCTACCTGTAGATTGTTGCTACCCGACTGTAGATTGTTGCTACCCGACTGTAGATTGTTGCTACCCGACTGTAGATTGTTGCTACCCGACTGTAGATTGTTGCTACCAAGCTGTATATTGTTACCTGTAGATTGTTCGTAACTGTAGATTGTTGCTGCGTGTAGATTTTGCTACTTGTAGACTGTTGTTACCTGTATATTACTGTACATTTATACACCTTTCACTCTCATAGACGCCAGAAGGGGCCATATACCTGTCTAGCAGTACTAAGCGATTTGGATGTATTTTCTACGATGTTTCTCCCTGCAGGACCCGATCTTCCACCCGGGCCTGGTGAAGGACTCGCCAACGTCCCGTCAGGACGCCATCCTGCTGCAGCTGTCCACCATTAGGCAGGGCCTGTTGGACAAGCAGAAAGAAATTGAAACTTCTTTGTCCGTTTCTTGATTTTGAAACTAAAGGGACTTGTTGATCTTATTCTGGGATTAAAGAATGATATTTATTGTTGGTACCAGTTATCATTGAGCTTATCATTGGGTTTCAACCTATAGGTTTTACTGGTGGTTTTTACCTGTAGGTTTTACCACCGGTGGGTATAACCTGTAGGTTTAACCGGTGGTTTTTACCTGTATAGGTTTCACCGTTATATTTTAAATGTAGGTTTAAACAGTAGGTTTTACCCATAGCTTTCACCGGTGGGTTTTACCGGTGGGTTTTACCGGTAGGTTTTACCGGTAGGTTTTACCGGTAGGTTTTACCGGTAGCTTTCACCGGTGGGTTTTACCAGTAGGTTTTACCGGTAGGTTTTACCGGTAGGTTTTACCGGTAGGTTTTACCGGTAGGTTTTACCGGTAGGTTTTACCGGTAGCTTTCACCGGTGGGTTTTACCGGTAGGTTTTACCGGTAGGTTTTACCGGTAGGTTTTACCGGTAGGTTTTACCGGTAGGTTTTACCGGTAGGTTTTACCAGTAGGTTTTACCTGTTGTAGACAGGGGTTTAACTGCACTACTTACCTGTTTGGCTAACCGTTGTTTTACCTGTTGGTCAGTCAGGCACTTACCTGGCTGGACAACGGGAAATTTTACCTGTTTAACAATAATTTCTCCGGTTAAAAATCCTGTCTGCACGAGGTTTATAAAACACCTTTTTCACTCGAGGTCGAAGGCGATGGCATTAAGTTGTTTTCAGTCACTGATTTAAGATGTTTTCTCTTGAATTTCACTAACTTTATTGACCCAAACAGTTACTTTGTACTTCGTCTTCAGTTCACAAGTAATTTTGCAAGATTATTCCCAATGGATCATGACTACTTGATGGTAGCTTTTTGATAACGTGGCTTGATGTCATACTCTATATATGATTGATAATATTTGATTGACAAAACCCATGCATATGTTAATAACCTGCCCATTCAGGTCACGTAAAACATTTCTTGTGTTTTTTATCAAACCCCGCAAAATTAAACTTTTTGCGATAATCTTGGAATTTTAGTGTATTTTACGCATTGAATTTTTTTGTTATTTTAAATTGTAGCAGTAATATTGGTGAACTTTTGAAAATCCAAGCACGCTAGACGCTACATTCCCTTAAAAGTGTATACATAAAAAGTTATAACTAAGTTTTGTTTTTATTTCGATGTAAATAAACTAGAAAAAACGCGTCCTATTACTAAAAATGCGGATCTATTAGTAGTATCCAACAAATATTTCTTATGGATGACTTGAATGTTTATATTTTAGCTACATTAGCTCTAGAAATTTGTAAAATTTCTTTAAAATAACTTGAAACAGATTAACAAATAAGTGGCATATTTGTTATAAGTTTAGATACCATGGATACAAGCTTTTGTCAGTTAAGTTTTTATTTCGTTAGTCTTAATTACTCGTTGATTTTCGGAACTGAAAAAAATAATTACGGTTAGGAAAAACATTTACAATGGTCTTCAAAAGGGTTTAATCTTAAGTATTTATGCAAATTTCAAAACTATTTCACCTGCAACTGCAAAGCTCATAATTGTGAGTTTGTTCCGTAATTTTCCAGCTCCTTATGGTCCTTGCGTGTTGGTACCCTAATTAGCCAGGTGTTTATGATATAATAGCGTGTTGGTACCCTAATTAGCCAGGTGTTTACCATATAATTGCGTGTTGGTACCCTAATTAGACAGGTGTTTACCATATAATTGCGTGTTGGTACCCTAATTAGACAGGTGTTTACTATATAATTGCGTGTTGGTACCCTAATTAGACAGGTGTTGGTACCCTACCACATACCCTACGCACGATACAATAGTGTGTTGGTACTTTAATTAGGCAGGTATTTACCTTCAAACCAGCTTCCAGGGAAATGCAGCTCTCAATCGGCAAAATGGGCTCCCTTGATCGGCGATTTCACGACCTTGGCGACGCCTGCGCAGCCGCTCTGCGGTTCATGTTGTTCAGAATGCCGGCGCAGAATCCGTCACCCAGAATGTTGACCGCGGTGCGCTGATGATCGCTGCAAAGTGTCAGTTTTGAAATTTAAGGAATTCCTATTGTACCTGCAGTAAAAACTCTTACAATACTCAGTAGCTCTGTAGTGTCAGTAGCTCTGTAGTGTCAGTAGCTCTGTAGTGTCAGTAGCTCTGTAGTGTCAGTAGCTCTGTAGTGTCAGTAGCTCTGTAGTGTCAGTAGCTCTGTAGTGTCAGTAGCTCTGTAGTGTCAGTAGCTCTGTAGTGTCAGTAGCTCTGTAGTGTCAGTAGCTCTGTAGTGTCAGTAGCTCTATAATGTCTGTAGCTCTATAATGTCTGTAGCTCTATAATGTCTGTAGCTCTGTAGTGTCAGTAGCTCTGTAGTGTCAGTAGCTCTAACACCAATGTCAATAGCTAGTGTCAGTCAGGGTTACGAGCGTTAGCAGCTGTGTACTAAAAGCGTCAAATTTTGAAGCAGACTGCACAATCAGGCAGCTTACAGCAGCCAGTCGACCTTTGCTATCAGCGTGGTATCGTCAATTGGGAGGCCGAGAGCTGACACCACCATCGAAATAGTGGCCAGAGCTCCGCCAGGCAACCCGGCTGTGCCAATTGCTGCCAGGGTAGCCATCAGGCTGAAGCAGGTGATTAAGATTAAAATTGAAGCATTTCTTCATTCATCACATCCTCTTCAGGTAATTCCTTCTATTATTCTTTTTCCCCTTCTGTCTGTTCCCTCTTCTCCCCTTTTCTCCCATTTTCTCCATTTTTCTCCCTTTTCTCCCTTTTCTCCCTTTTCTCCCTTTTCTCCCTTTTTCTCCCCGTTTCTCCTTTTTCTCCCCTTTTCTCCCCTTTTCTCCCCTTTTCTCACCTTTTCTCCCCCTTTCTCCTTTTTCTCCCCTTTTCTCCCCTTTTCTCCCCTTTTCTCCCCTTTTCTCCCATTTTCTCCCCTTTTCTCCCAGTTTCTCCCCCTTTCTCCTTTTTCTCCCCTTTTCTCCCCTTTTCTCCCCTTTTCTCCCCTTTTCTCCCCTTTTCTCCCTTTTCTCCCTTTTCTCCCTTTTTCTCCCCGTTTCTCCTTTTCTCCCATTTTCTCCCCTTTTCTCCCCTTTTCTCCTCTTTTCTCCCCTTTTCTCCCATTTTCTCCCCCTTTCTCCTTTTTCTCCCCTTTTCTCCCCTTTTCTCCCCTTTTCTCCCATTTTCTCCCCTTTTCTCCCATTTTCTCCCCTTTTCTCCCCTTTTCTCCCCTTTTCTCCCCTTTTCTCCCATTTTCTCCCCCTTTCTCCTTTTTCTCCCCTTTTCTCCCCTTTTCTCCCCTTTTCTCCCCTTTGCTCCCCTTTTCTCCCCCTTTCTCCCCTTTTCTCCCCCTTTCTCCCCTTTTCCCTTTTTTCAATTTTTCTCCCTTTTTATCACACTTTCTCCCATTTTCCTCTCGACAGCTTACTTATTTTTCAGTCCTTCCCCAGCTCCTTTCCTACTTTCCCTTCCTCCACGGAAACTTTTTCCGCCTAACCCCCATCCCCACCCACCGCAAACCACAGATACTAGAATAACTAGATAGGCAACTCAGGCATGTATACTTAGTAAAACAGCATTTTCAGTTCACCAGCAAAGAGGAATTCATAACAAAGAGGAATAAAGAGGAATTCATTTTATAAAAATAAAGGCAGCTAAAAATGCCTTTGATAAGTTCAGAAGCTCAAAAAGCTTGCTAATTGGTTCAGCAATAATGTACATTGGCCAGTCCAACTGAAATGTACATGGCCGCTTTAGGGTGGAATTCCGAGAGAAAGGCAATAAAAATTGGGGCGGGGCGGGAGTGGGTGGAATGGAATGGAAAGGCGCGGTTGAGGGTTTAAGCTGAAGGTAAGAGCCAATAAAATTAGCCGTGGCTTTAAGATTACATTAAAATGCTTCAGTTTAACTTACTACTGAACTGAAAGTAGCTTACACGCAAATGTGCTGAGTGGCCCATCTAGTTATTCTACTTATCTGCGCCTCAAACAGGGCCCCCCAATCGCCAACGAACCTGACGGCTACGATTTCAAGCGCGCCAAGGGGCACCTCGTTAACCTGAGCGATGAATATCGTCGCTGCCGCCAGATACAGCGCAGTTCCGTTCATGTTCACAGTGACTCCGATGGGCAGCACGAACCGGGATATTTTCCTTTCAATGCCGTTGTTCTCCTCCAGACAGCGGGAGGTGATCGGAAGGGTGGCGGCAGACGAAGCCGTGCCCAGAGCGGTTATATAGGCTTGGAAGATGCCGCGAAAGAACTTGAATGGGTTGCTTCTAGCCAGGACAAAGTAGGACACAGCCTGCACTAGGCAGGAGTGCGTGAAGAGCCCAACTGATACAGTGGCACAGTACAGACCCAGGCTGCGGAGTGTGACACCTGGATCGTCCATTTGAATAGCTTGCTTCCCAATTAGGGAGAAAATTCCTATTGGCGAGCACCTGATCAAAATTTTTTTTGAAGAAAAATAAAGCAACGCTCGATGTTTAGCGTCACTCTCTTCTGTCACTCCCTTCCCTTCACTCCCTCCCTCCACTCCCATCCTTTCACTCACTTCTTTCACTCCCTTCCCTTCACTCCCTTAACTTCACTCCCTTCCCTTCACTCCCTCCCTCCACTCCCATCCTTTCACTCACTTCTTTTACTCCCTTCCCTTCACTCCCTTAACTTCACTCCCTTCCCTTCACTCCCTCCCTCCACTCCCATCCTTGCACTCACTTATTTCACTCCCTTCCTTCACTCTCTTAACTTCACTCCCTTCCTTTCACTCTCTTAACTTCACTCCCTTCCTTTCACTCTCTTAACTTCACTCCCTTCCTTCACTCTCTTAACTTCACTCCCTTCCTTCACTCTCTTAACTTCACTCCCTTCCTTTCACTCTCTTAACTTCACTCCCTTCCTTTCACTCATCACTTCACTCCCTTCCCTTCACCCCTCCCTTAATTCCCTTCACTTCACCCCTCCATTCACTCCTTTCCCTTCACTCCCTCCTTTCACTCCCTTCCCTTCACTCCCTTCACTTCACTCCCTTCCCTTCACTCCCTTCACTTCACTCGCTTCCATTCACTCCCTTCCCTTCACTCCCTTCACTTCACTCGCTTCCCTTCACTCCCTTCCCTTCATGCACTTCAAATCACTTGCCACATAATAACTTTAACGAAGCGCATCACCACATTGTTAAGAATATTGAACAGGTCAATCACTGGCTGCGCCCTGTCGCCCATTTGTTTCACAACTAGAGCAAATATTATCGAAATGCACAGCATGCCTAAAAGATTCCGGAACTTGAATAGAAAATTAGTAAATTTATGAATATTAATACATTTTCATTGTCATATTTTCCCACTGGAACCACTCACCCAACACATTAGTTTCACTTTTACCAACAAGCATTGTGTCCAGAGCGAAGACGCTGTTGAACTTTCGAGTAATAGAAGTAATAGAATTATTTCGAGGTTCAGAAGAATTGTCACTTTCGCTAACCAATTTTGTTTCCACTAGATTAAAGGTGGCAACCATAATGTTGTCCGGGAACAAATTACTAAAATGGGGTTACGATATCGCTTTAAAAAGGCTGACACAGTCTGTAGCTTAACCATAGCCAGTTTCACATAGTACCTATACGAGCTAACTTGGCCATAGACACTCCCTCACACAATGTGGCCTGGCCATAGACACTCCCACATACACTACATTCTGGCCATAGACACCCCCAACACTACATTCTGGCCATAGACACTCCCGCATACACTACATTCTGGCCATAGACACCCCCAACACTACATTCTGGCCATAGACACTCCCGCATACACTACATTCTGGCCATAGGCACTCCCGCATACACTACATTCTGGCCATAGACACTCCCACACGCACTAAATTCTGGCCATAGACACTCCCACGCACACTACATTCTGGCCATAGACACTCACACACACACTACATTCTGGCCATAGACACTCCCACACGCACTAAATTCTGGCCATAGAAACTCCCACGCACACTACATCCTGGCCATAGACACTCCCACACACCCATAAGCAATCGGTAATTTAGAACCAGCCCAAAAGTGATTACAAGAATATTACACAGGAAAAATTCCTTACCGAAACAAGTCAAAAATATGATAAATTGTCCTATTAGAGCCACCGTGAATTCCAAATTCACCAATGTCCAATTGTCGCTTAATTTGGGAATTTCCCGGCTTAATTAGCATGACAAACAGGATGCCAATCAGGACAGCTGACCAGTTTGTCAAGAAGCTGTATACCAGCGTGAACACGCCTAGTTTGCTTGAGTTGTTGGTGTTTAGACTGCACAATCCTGGTGATTTAGTAATTATAGCTGCATGCACCTATTACTTACGAACTTATAAGCATAAACTTTTAAATACTTAGATGATGTATTTGATAATCTGGATGTTGTGGCTGAGGATCTAGGCATTGTGTCCGTGGATCTGGATATTATGTCTCAGGATCTCGATATTGTGTCTGAGGATCTGGATATTGAGTCTGAGGATCTGGATATTGTGTCTGAGGATCTGGATATTGTGTCTGAGGATCTGGATATTGTATCTAGGGATCTCGATATTGTGTCTGAGGATCTGGATATTGTGTCTGAAGATCTGGATATTGTGTCTAGGGATCTGGATATTGTGTCTGAGGATCTGGATATTGTATCTAGGGATCTCGATATTGTGTCTGAGGATCTGGATATTGTGTCTGAAGATCTGGATATTGTGTCTAGGGATCTGGATATTGTGTCTGAGGATCTGGATATTGTATCTAGGGATCTCGATATTGTGTCTGAGGATCTGGATATTGTGTCTGAGGATCTAGGCATTGTGTCCGTGGATCTAGATATTGTGTCTCAGGATCTCGATATTGTGTCTCAGGATCTCGATATTGTGTCTGTGGATCTATTGAGAAAACTATTGGCCAGCATCAGAAAATAAAACAGATGTTCTTTGAGCCTAACCTGCGACCAAGGAGGACACAACCAGCGGCAGGACCAGCACCTTGAGCATCCGCATGAACAGTTCGCCTGGGTAGCCG
Organism: Macrostomum lignano; assembly: GCA_002269645.1. NCBI lineage: Eukaryota > Metazoa > Platyhelminthes > Macrostomidae > Macrostomum > Macrostomum lignano. Next base: position 110,941 of record NIVC01000405.1, read on the forward strand.
ATCAGCAGAACGGCCAGTGGACTTGGGTGAGCAGCTCGAACCAGCCAACCGAACGCTAAACCCAGAAGCATTGAAAGCAGAGTCAGGGCTGTCAAAATGCCGACCTTATGCTGAGAGCAGCAAGTCGCGCATCTGTTGAATATTTTTCTACACCGCGATTGTCGCCGTCTGGATTTTCGTCTCGTTGGGTTGTCGCCGAATCGCCGATCTTGCTTAGGTACAAATAATGTTTTGGGTGTCGTTTGGGTCTCTAATCCAAGTGTCGTTTGGGTCTCTAATCCAAGTGTCGTTTGGGTCTCTAATCCTGGTGTCTTTGGAGTCTCTAATCCAGGTGTCTTTGGAGTCTCTAATCCAGGTGTCTTTGGAGTCTCTAATCCAGGTGTCTTTGGAGTCTCTAATCCAGGTGTCTTTGGAGTCTCTAATCCAGGTGTCTTTGGAGTCTCTAATCCAGGTGTCTTTGGAGTCTCTAATCCAGGCGTCGTCTGAGTCTCTAATCCAGATGTCTTTGGAGTGTCCAATCCCGGCGTTTTTCTTGTCTCCAATCGAAGTTTTGAAGTTAATTCGGAAATGTTAAAACTAACTGTTTTTCGTTTCATGTTGACGGGTCAAAAAAATTATTGTTATTCGGTTGTGTAAAATTTTGGAACACTTCAAGCATCTCGTCGACTATAAAAATTACGCCTTATTTTAGTATTAAAGAGCCACCCCACTACCCCAGCCATTCCATATGTGCGACCATAGACAGTTCTTAAAATATTAAAATATTTACAATTTCTTCCATCCCGAAAAATCAATTTCATTCTGTGTGCCCAATGATCATATAGATAATATATATAATATATAATATGATATTACACTGTATAATATATATTATGAACTATGCGTGTGCTCAATAGCTCGTACAAACCGAACCTCTTCATTGTGTGTCCAATACAAACTGGACCTCTTCATTGTGTGTCCAATACAAACTGGACCTCTTCATTGTGTGTGCCCAATACAAACTGGACCTCTTCATTGTGTGTCCAATACAATCTGGACCTCTTCATTGTGTGTCCAATACAAACTGGACCTCTTCATTGTGTGTCCAATACAAACTGAACCTCTTCATTGTGTGTGTCCAATACAAACTGGACCTCTTCATTGTGTGTGCCCAATACAAACTGGACCTCTTCATTGTGTGTGCCCAATACAAACTGGACCTCTTCATTGTGTGTCCAATACAATCTGGACCTCTTCATTGTGTGTCCAATACAAACTGAACCTCTTCATTGTGTGTCCAATACAAACTGGACCTCTTCATTGTGTGTCCAATACAAACTGAACCTCTTCATTGTGTGTGTCCAATACAAACTGGACCTCTTCATTGTGTGTGTCCAATACAAACTGGACCTCTTCAAACTGGACAAATCTGAATCACGAGGTACTTTATTTCATTGTTTCAAAATTCAGCTACAGATTTTAACACAACAAAACATTAACGATACCAATATAGATTCAATCACAAAAAAAACTTCAATTTCTTCAATAGCAATCATAGATAAAGTGGTTGATACAGTACATAAAGTTAAATTGAACGAGAGTCTGTGCAGATCCTGTCTAAGCCTCTTCATCATTAAAATCGAGGAGTTCAGAGTCTGCAATAAAAGGGTGTTTGAAACTTTATCGAATCTGCGCTGTTTTAAAAACAAACTATTGCCTCTTACCTGTCTGTAATTGGTCTGTAGCGTCTGCAGTGACAGCCGCTGACTGTTCAGCTGCACGGGTTTTGCACAGGTGATCCACAATGCCTGCTCCGAATGCGTCACCGAGCACGTTCACTGATGTGCGCAGACGGTCGCTGGATATGAAGGTGATCGCTGGGTCATACAGGTGGTCATGCAGGTGTCTAACAGGTGGTCTAACAGGTGGTCTAACAGGTGGTCTAAAAGGTGGTCTAACAGGTGGTCTAACAGGTGGTCTAACAGGTGGTCTAACAGGTGGTCTAACAGGTGGTCTAACAGGGCTTCTAACAGGTGGTCTAACAGGTGGTCTAACAGGTGGTCTAACAGGTGGTCTAACAGATGGTCTAACAGGTGGTCTAACAGGTGGTCTAACAGGTGGTCTAACAGGTGGTCTAACAGGGCTTCTAACAGGTGGTCTAACAGGTGGTCCAACAGGGTGTCTAACAGGTGCTCTTTCAGGTTGTTAAATAGGTGTCTAACACGGATCTAAAAGGGAGTCTAAAAGAGGATCCAACAAGTGTCGAAAAGGGCTTTAACAGGGGTGTAAAGCTCCTGAACAGGTATATAACAGGTGTCTTACAGGTAATAGTTGTTTCTGACAGGCGTTTATAATATTATCTCGATATAATAGAACTATTTTAGTATGGCTTATTTTATATTGTCATGGTTAACCATTACTGCCATGTACTAAATAAATTATAATAGCTTTAACGGTCTTACAGCAGCCAGTCCACTGTCAATATAAGCGAGATTTCGTTGACTGGCAGTCCAACCGACGACAGCACAATCACCATGGTAACAATGCCGGCACTGGGGATGCTAGCAGCGCCTGTGGCGGCAAGGGTTGCCGTGAACCTAAATAGTGCATCGGGTGGCAGTTAGCGAACGGCGAGAGGCAACAGTGGCTGAGAGTCTAAAATGTATAAAAAATTATCTAGGAGGGCTGCAGCCACCTCCGTGGCGCAACGCCTTCGGTGAAATCCACATGCGGCCCACGAAGCCTCTCTATCCGGCCCTCGGGTCCATGAATCTTCACAAAAGCAATCCGACCCGCTCAATGTTTGTGTCTCTTCTCAGGTCTCCTCTCCTCCTCTCTCCACTCATCTACACTCTCATCTCTCATCTTTAATCTCACCTCTCTCCTCTCCCCACCTCGCTCCTCTCCCCACCTCGCTCCTCTCCCCACCTCTCTCCTCTCCCCACCTCTCTCCTCTCCCCACCTCGCTCCTCTCCCCACCTCGCTCCTCTCCCCACCTCGCTCCTCTCCCCACCTCGCTCCTCTCCCCACCTCGCTCCTCTCCCCACCTCTCTCCTCTCCCCACCTCGCTCCTCTCCCCACCTCTCTCCTCTCCCCACCTCTCTCCTCTCCCCACCTCTCTCCTCTCCCCACCTCGCTCCTCTCCCCACCTCTCTCCTCTCCCCACCTCGCTCCTCTCCCCACCTCTCTCCTCTCATATCCCTTCCCTCCTCTCCCCTTCCTCTCTCCCCTCTCCTCTTTCTTCTCTCCTTTCTCCCCTCATCTTCCCTCTCTCCTCTCTCCAGTCATACGCTAGATTTTATATCTGGCCCTTACGTTGAAAAAGTTTGCTGACCCTTGTAATCTAAATCGTCAGTCATGTACAATCCAGCTCTGTGCCTAGGGGGTTCCCACAACAACACCCAGGTTAAATTTCGCGCATTTAGTTGCAGTTGATTCTCTCACGCAATAACGGTTATTTGACCAGCGCTCAGACTGATACCGTTAACCTGAGCAATGAAGATGCAGGCCACAGCCTCGTACAGCGCTGTGCCGTCCATGTTGAGCGTGGCTCCGACTGGCAGAACAAACCGAGTGACGGTCCTGTCGATGCCGTTGTTCTCCTCCAAGCACTTGAACGTGACTGGCAGCGTCGCCGAGGAAGACGCGGTGGCCAGAGCGGTGACCCAGGCTTGGAGCACGCCGCGAAAGAACACTACAGGATTCTTGCGGGTCAAGGCCAGGTAAATCAGTGCCAAGGTGACGCAGGCATGAACCAACAGACCGGCTGTCACGGTGGCCATGTACAGGCCCAAACTCCTCAGCGTAGCCTCCAGATTCTTCGCTTCGAGAATTTTACCCGCTAGTAGAAAGAAAATACCTATTGGCGTGTACCTGTTTTGGTGTAGTGATCAAAAGAGTTGTGACTTTGATATATATAGCCTTTGGGTTATGAGCACATCCTCATGTTATGATTACGATTACGATTACGATAACGATAAAATCATAAAATCATTTTATGATTATGAGCACATCATCATTTGATGATTATGAGCACATCCTCATTTTATTATTATGAGCACATCCTCATTTTATTATTATGAGCACATCCTCATTTGATGATTATGAGCACATCCTCATTTTATGATTATGAGCACATCCTCATTTTATTATTATGAGCACATCCTCATTTTATTATTATGAGCACATCCTCATTTGATGATTATGAGCACATCCTCATTTTATTATTATGAGCACATCCTCATTTTATTATTATGAGCACATCCTCATTTGATGATTATGAGCACATCCTCATTTTATGATTATGAGCACATCCTCATTTTGTGATTATGAGCACATCCTCATTTGATGATTATGAGCACATCCTCATTTTATAATTATGAGCACATCCTCATTTGATGATTATGAGCACATCCTCATTTTATTATTATGAGCACATCCTCATTTTATGATTATGAGCACATCCTCATTTTGTGATTATGAGCACATCATCATTTTATGATTATGAGCACATCCTCATTTTGTGATTATGAGCACATCCTCATTTTATGATTATGAGCATTTTCTCATTTCATGATTATGAGCAAATCATCATTTCATTATTATGAGCACATTCTCATTTCATGATTATGAGCAAATCATCATTTTATGATTATGAGCACATCCTCATTTTGTGATTATGAGCACATCCTCATTTGATGATTATGAGCACATCCTCATTTTATAATTATGAGCACATCCCCATTTTATGATTATGAGCACATCCTCATTTTATTATTATGAGCAAATCATCATTTTATGATTGAGCACATTCTCATTTCATGATTATGAGCACATTCTCATTTCATGATTATGAGCAAATCATCATTTTATGATTATGAGCACATCCTCATTTTAAGATTATGAGCATTTTCTCACTTTATGATTTTGAGTACATGCTAAACTATTAGTTATGAGCATATAAGATCGGCTATAAAATAAACCCAGAAAGATGCACAGATCTGATACTCAATAAACTCACCATATAATGGCTCTCAGCATTAGCATAACCACATCGTTGATTATGTTGAACAATCGAACTAACAGCAAAGCACTGTCGCCCATTCGCCTAATGACGATTCCAATAAATATGGACACAGAGACCAAGCCTAAAGTGCAATAATATTATTCATACTCAACATATTGCAGCCTAGTATAATAAGATAGGGAAACAGTGAATGCAAAAATTCACCCAAAGCGTTAAATCCATCAACAGTGGTGACCTTAAATGTCTGACTTATTTCCCATCCAGTAGAATTGTCAGCATTTAAAACAGTTTTATTCTTGGTTGTGACAACTGTGGCGGTCCGCCGGAAGCAGGCTTCCACTAAATTATCCGGAACCAAATTTCTGCAACAATGAACCAAGTACTACTCAAATAGAAGGACGGGGCACTACGTTTCTGAAAAAAACTTCGCTGAAAAAGAATCAGGTTTTCGCCGAAAAATACACTACGGAGATAAGAGCTACGGAGGTAGACCCAATGCTCATCTTTTGATATGCTGTGCCTTTCTTATACCTGGTAGCTCCATTGATATTTATAAAGCTTTTCGTTCAGAAAATTAGGATTCTATGTTAATTTTTATTCTACGTACAAATTGCATATGTCCCGTGCCTAAAAACCATTAAATGGCACGGCTCGGCTTATTAGTTTTATGAATCTATTCTGTCATTGTTAGCTCACTGTGTAACAATAGCTATGTGTAACAAAGATGATAAAATTGATTCATAAAACCATAGTCGAACTTTGCCATGCATTTTAATGATTTTAGGCACAAGAAGTGTATTCATAAATGTATTAATAAATGCATTTAAGAATATCAATAGAGCTATAACAAAGGCACAACATATCAAAAGATGAACATTCGTTCTGCCTCCAATCCAAAGCAATAACAATTTTAATATGGAAAAAAGTGAACAGCTATTATGTCCGTAATGTTTTTTTTTCGGCGAAAACCAGCATCCTTACTCATTTCCCGTCCTCCTACTTGAGTAGTCCATGCATTAAACTTTTAATCAATCTAATTTATTTTGAATCGATTTATAAAGCAACATAACGCTAGCTAGACAATTGCGATTACCTCAACAGGTCAAGAATTGCATGCAGAGTATCAGTGTAGGAGCCAATCTCAGTGACAGCGTTGCTCTGAAGCTTTTCTACCGGACTTCCGGGTTGAATAACCATGACAAATACGATGCCCAAAGCTGTGGCAGAGAATGTGGTCACTGTGTAATAGGCTACCGTGATCAGACCGATTCTGCCGAATGATCCCGCATTAAGATTTGGTAATCCTGAAATGGAATATTGTTTCTAGTGCGACGCGTCAAGCCTGGCTCTAAAGCCGGCAGGTACACAGCAATTTTAGTTGAAGGAACCGCAAACTTTTGGGTTGACAATATTTGGTCTCTTGGTGGGCGATCCTGTCTCATTGTGGGCGCCACTGTCTCATGATGGGCGCCCCTGTCTCATGATGGACGCCCCTGTCTCATAATGGGCGCCCCTGTCTCATGATGGACGCCCCTGTCTCATGATGGGCGCCCCTGTCTCATGATGGACGCCCCTGTCTCATGATAAGCGCTCCTGGGACTTTTTCAAGTTTAATGTTGATAAAATAGTTTCAATTTTGATAGGATCATAATTTTGTCTCTAAAGGGGTTTTTGATGGTGCTGATTTCAAATTTGAGCTCCATTTTTAGGTAGCTTTAACCCAATTATATGTAGCTTAAAACCAACCACCGGGGCATGAGGAATGGGGGGTTTTAGGGTGGGGAGATTCTTCATGGGGATTGATTTTATCAACATAAACTTGAATAGAGGCATAGAGACCTATTCAAGATTGTGTTGATAAATTCCAATTCTAATAGGGAGGAGGGTTGTAGCTTAAAACCAACTACCAGGGCATGGGGAATAGGGGGTTTTAGGGTGGGGAGATTTTTCATGAGGATTGATTTTATCAACATAAACTTGAATAGAGGCATGGAGACCTATTCAAGATTGTGCTGACAAATTCCAATTCTAATAGGGGGGAGGGGTTGTAACTCTACGACACGAGAAAAGAGAGAATCCACCAAAGAGTCAACATAATTATGTCAGAAGTTGGTTGAATTCTATAACTTTATCTAAATGAATTTGCTTACCAAAATCAGGTGCTGTTACTTCCTTAATACAATAGAATTAGTAATCTAGCCTTGTACAGTAATTGGTTTTGAGGAGCGAAATGCTTTAAGGTTGCGAACATTGCTTTGGCTGGGTGCAGTGAAAGTGGTAGTGCAAACATTGAGCCGGTCGTGACAGTTTTTAAAAAAAGCAAACAATGACATGGCACTGTCTATGCATTATAACTAAATTGAAAAACTATTATCAGCCAACGTAAAAGACAATTGCATGTTAATTTGTAGATATTATTATTCATCTTTAATTGGCCTAATGAAGTTCTAGCACATGTGCTATTAGATTAAAATCTAGTGGATACACTTTCAAAAATGTATTCGTGGAAACGTTTTCTCACCGAACGTCATTAAGAGAATAGGGAATCGAGTAAATCGTGATTGCATCAACTATAAAGGTAATTTTCTACACTTCTTTTGCATTTTTATAATTTTGGGTGCCCCATAAGTCTCCAATGCAAGTTTTAGAAAAATCGAAAAATCAGAAGTATTTTATCAACATAAACTTGAAGAAGTCCCGCCCCTGTCTCATGATGGGCGCCCCTGTCTCATGATGGGCGCCCCTGTCTCATGACGGACGCCCCTGTCTCATGATGGGCGCCCCTGTCTCATGATGGGCGCCCCAGTCTCTTGGTTATTGAGTTAAAAATCATCACCGAAAATGTCACAGAAGAATGCTTATTGAGGTCGAGGATGAGCAAATGAAATTATGAAATCAGTTTGATTCAATCGATCTCACCAACAATCAGAGACGAAACCACCAGCGGAATGGTCATCATTTTAAACATGTTCATCATCAGAACGCCCGGGAAACCAATTATCAGTATGGTTCGATCGCTTAGATTGACATTACGGAGCAGTGCTCCGATCATTGAGCCAAGCACTACAGCTAGTACGGTGAGCATGGTTAAAATGTTGTCAGTGTTGCGAAACCAGCTGACAACAATTGCTTCTTGAGATTCTGCTGCTTGCTGTTGCTGCTGATGAGGCGTTTGTCGATGTTGCTGCTGTTCTACCGGCTGCTGCTCAACTTTCCGTTCAGGTTCGCTATCGATGACGAAGTCCTGTCTCTGCAATTGCTTCGATTCGCCCGACTGAATGCTTGGACTTTTATCCGGTTCCACCATTGCGCGGTCCTCTAGCTCGGCAGCTTTTATTTCTTCTCGAGTATCCAAGTTGGTGTAATGTTAAACAGTATCATACACGAAAAGTAAAACGTATTGTGAACTGAGACTGGATGTGTTTGTGTATTTAAAAAGTCTCACCTATTGCTTAAGTTTAATGCGACTTACTGCTGCCTTTGGTACGAGTCTATGGTACGAACTCACTGAGATTGCTCTTTTGTCACATGATTTGACGTCCATGAGATGCTTGCGTTCCTCTTTGAGTCGGGCCAGATCCCCTCAGCACAGATCGTCATCGTTATGACAGATTTCATTAGTTCAAACAGACACGAATCATCTTCAAACTTTAAAATTAATCGAGCGAATAGAATCCCTAAAACACATTAGAACTGTTGTCCCCACAGCACATTAAGAGCGTAGAACGAACTCCAAACCAGCACATTTAGGTAAAGTGTTATAGTTAATTGAATGTTGGGCTTAGTGAGCCATAGTGTGTGATATATAACTTGCATTGCTTTTAGAACACACAGGCTGTACATACGTAAAACACATACGTACATATTGAAACTGGCATTGCTTTGCAAAATCGAGTAACTTCATTTTCTTCATGGATGTTTCATATGTCTCACTACACATGTAGTCTACTGTATAAACGTTAGAAAATGAAGTCAATAAATAACTGCAATTAGCTGACTGTTTTCGGACAACCACAAATTTATATTTGCTTATGATTTTTGTAAATATATATTATTAATAATATGACGAACCCAGAGGTATAACAGAGTAAAAAAAGTTTTTTTTCGTAAAAATTTCTGGGCAATATAAAATATAGTGATAGGTGAAAAATAACAGCATATGATGCACAGAGAGGGCTTCAAATGGCATAAAAGTTTTCTTTGAAAAAAATAGTCTATTGAGGTTGCCGAAAATTTTCTCCGTATAAAAACAATAACCAATGAACTAAAATATTACGTAAACACATTGTGAACGGTGATGTGGTGTGAAGATTATAACAATTACAAAATCTGCACTCAGTATGTATTTTAGAAATTATTTAAAAAGTATTCACCTTGAAAACTTTTAAAAGCTGATAAATACTTTTTAAATACGAGCTATCTAGAAGATGCAGGTCACAACAAATCGAAGAGTAAACAAAATTTACGAACAAAAGCTACAAGAATAGTCAGCTAGGGTCTAATTTTCGTAGTCTAGGATAATAAATAGACATGATTATGCGGGACGGGGGGCTTACAAGTATAAAATGTAAAAAGCACAAAACATTTGTTTAACTGGCCGTAATTAAAAGAATAAAACAAATTTAATTGTCCGTGCAGCAATAGAACGCAACAAAATTTGACAAATTAGGACCACTGAAAAATGAGGAACCTGCGTATTGAGAGTGGTTAACACAAATTGATGATGATTTTCGATGTATTCGATTTAGATTATGCGTTAAATATGAAAGAGTGAGAAAATTTTAGTTTTTTTCTAAATTTCGCAATTTAATATATTCGGTTTTAATGATCAGGTTGATATCAGTTTGATTCAAAAGTTTCTTCAGAAAGATTTGATTAAAACAAATTTTGAGCCGTATGCCTACTTCGATAACGCTTTTAAACCATTGAAAGTATTAAGCAATTAAGGGATTATAGTTTAAAATAATTTAATAATCTGAATTTTGCTTTCACACTCTTTGTAGGCTTTAAGAATACGGCTCCAATAGCAAGGTGAGAACAATTGACTCACTTTTGATTCGACTAAAAAGATGCGTTTAAAGTTTTGTGATTAGAGACATTAGATACATGCAAATTAGCTAACAAAAGAAATTCTGCACCAAACGGAAACATAGCATTTGGGCGTTTCATTTATAGTAGCAATAATTTGTAGATTTGTAACACCATATTGCAAGCTGTTTTCTCATTGCACGTTACGTAGCTAAAATTGATGAGCCTGTTGTGTTACTTACTCAAGAGAGGTGAGTACAAATATAGGCAGTAAAAAATCAAAAACTAATTCATGAAAATATTATACAGCAACAGAAATACACGTAACCCTGCAAGGGGGACATTCAATCTCTCAAGTACTCATAGCCGCGTACAGCGATCCGACGTTCCGACAAATATATGTACTTTTTCATCAGCCGATGTAATAATGTAAACGCACATATTTCGCTGTATGGGATACCTGCAATTACGAGCTTTGACACGTGTTTTGTTAACACTTGAGACAAACTTACTCGGGAAGTGGCACCACGTACTCTCAGAAATTTAGATTGCCGACAGTAAATTTAATATCGTTTGTAGCTCGGTTCGAATGTATTTTTACAGGTGTCACAAAAGCAGGATTTTCCCTCGGGAGCGGATTTTACCGAGAATTAAACCTGCTGGGATTGATTCTATGCTAATTTCATTTTTCAATTACCAAATGAGAACGCGGTTTATCACTTTGCTCTTTTGCTACACTCATGGTTGCAGATGATGCGTGCTAGCAAAACGGACTTATACACAATAGTATAAAAATTAAAATATGACGAGGTACACAAGTGCGTTTGTACATAATGCAGACAAAATAAAAGACGATAAAAAAATGTTTGCCAACATCGAATCAGTTAAAATTCAGACAAAGATGATATAAAAATATCTTGCGAGTTGCGCAAGCAATATATATGAGACGATAATTCTGGTAAAAAAACTTGTACAATAAAGTTGGTTAAACTGCAAACAGAGGTAACAAAACGAGGTCACAAGTCCGGATGAATTTCGGGCGTTAAGAAACTAATGAATTTTTATCACGAAGAAAGTATCATAATTATATGTAGGCATGATTCAATCGTGCTTATATGAACGTTGTTGCAGTCCTTCAATATTGTACATTAAAACAATAGATTACACACAAACTCCTAGCTATTCACAAGTTAAAGAAAGTTTTTGCAAATTTATTGGTGAAGGATAGCAGAAGCTAGATTAACAAAGGAACAAAAAGTTCAAAGGTCATCTTAGTGAAAAAACACAAATTTATGCTGGAATTGTTTTGCTTTGTCAACAAGGTTTTGTGAAGTTTTTTCTTAAAAAAACTCCGATATTTGATTATTACAACTGATATTCCTAACTTATACTTCAGAGTATAGGTTAGGAACTGATATCTGTGACTGGAAAGGTTCTGCTAAAAATTAATGTCCTGTGTTTCGTCTTTGTTACTGCGGAATGAATGGAATAGTTCCATGCTATTCACAAAGCCGATTATAAAAATTGTAAAAAAGGACAAACTCACAAATGAAAATGAGTGAAACCAGGACTATAAGCTATATAGGGTTTGTTGCAAGAAACACAAAATCTTTTCTCTCCCTCAGACTGGCTCGGTCTCAACTGATATTACTATTGTCTAAGTCTATATACACATGTAATAGCAACTCACTGCCACTTAATCGCCTCCTTCAAACTCTTAGGTAAGCGACGCCTGGTGCTCGACTCCTGCTCTGCCTCCGTCATGCGGTGCGTCTGCGTTCGCGATAAAATGGGAAAACAAGGGTTGGACGCAGGTGGCAAATAAGCAGTTGCTATTAGGCGTGCAAGCTAGCGAGCGCGAGCAAAGCCAATAAGCAGCAATTATTAAAGTTTGACAACAAGGGAGCAACATGATCTAGAGTACGCTGTGTACATGTACTTCTGATAGCTAAACTATGCACTTTTTAAATACTGTATAGTCAAGTCTGTTTTAAATTAAGAATGCAATCCAATCATACTTAGAACAAGATAATTCATAATTAATTGATTATTTTATCAAATCAGAAATATTACTAAAAAGTTTCAGTGCACCTAATTGCACCGAAAAATTTGCTGATTCGTGCACCGCTAAAGCGCTTTTTTATACTCTCCTACGATATACATTCTACAAACGAATTGTATAAAAGAATAAGTTATGAACATGCAGTTAGTCATGCAAAAAACAGCAAATAAAAGTGTTTAAAATCCAAAATAAGTACTACAGTAAATACGTGATATAGATACGGAATTAAAATTCCTGCAAAAAATTGTGCACTAGCTATACTTCTTACTGGTTTCATGCAACCTAAGCTTAGTTATAAGCCGTTCAAACACTGCAACATCAGCCATCCAATTCTGCAACATCAGCCATCCAATTCTGCAACATCAGCCATCCAGTGCTGTGCAGCCATCCAGTGCTGCAACATCAGCCATTTAATGCTGCAACATCAGCCATCCAACTTTGCAACACCAGGTATTGAGCTGTATAATAATAGCTCATCTATATACGTTGGCTTATTAGTCCCTCAAGTACACATAATAACAACTGGTGCAATATTTTTTAACGTAAATGTAACTATTCAACATTAGCATGGGTATTTAATTCACTGTTTTTCGATACTGAAACCAATTTTAATGCTAAATTAATGGTGTATTTTAATAAATTAACAATTATGGGATGAAGTGTCGCTGACTAAGACAGTCACTCCAAATGTGTGCAGTTAAACAAATATTTTGCGAAAAGATATCGGAATGGCAGTTAGCAACAATAATCCGGTATTGTATCGGTTTTTAATCAGCACAGGGCATCAAGGTATTTACTAAACTTTCTTAACTGGCTACTTATTATAATAAATTTCAAGTAGCATCTATCGGTTTTCGTGCTTAAATTTTAGGATAAGGGTCTCGATTAACTAAACAAAAGATCTGAAGGAGGAGAGAGAAATAAAGACTGTGTGTTCCGGACACTCATGTAATATATAATGCCATGAATTAAATAAGATTAATTTGTTTATCGGTATCCAGTTTGTGCAGCTAATTGAATTATAATTTGGTTACGGTTAGCCTCAAAATAAACAAGTTATTCAAAAATTCGTGATAGCTGAAAACTATATAACAAAAACCGTGCTTATCTAGAATAGTTTTAACAAAGGGTTCATTGATGAATATATAATTCATTCAATTCGAATGAAAACACACATGGTCATTTGAATTGTCAATAGATATTATAAAACAGTGACAATATCATGCAGCCAATGAAACCTTAAACTTGAACTTGGATGATTTCTTAGCTCAGATAACAACTCATATTATTATTGCATTCATGCGATTAGCTAATCTTAGCAATATGACCTTTCTTGTTCTTGTTGATCTCTAAAAGAGTCCGTGCAAAAATGAATTCAAATTTTTCTTTACACTTTTAACGTCCCTATATTTATGAAGTCACTTTTTATAGTTTCGTACTTTCGGGATTAGTTTGGTAAAAATTACGCATCATCATCCAGGTATTTAATTAATCCCTAATTAAGAGATCCTATCATATAGATATCAATATTAATTAAAGATCCCAAATGTACTCGTACTTTCGACGATGTATACCAAAGTGTCATTCACGTAAAGTGACTCCCTGTGTATGAACATTCTCTAGTTACTATTGTCCCTATACATTCATTCGCTACACTCAATACATTGGCTGCTCAACTCGCAGCTCGTTGCCTAGCGACCGCTGCCTGCCAGAATTGGTGGCCGGCGCCGTTTCTATGGCTACGGCCGGGTACAAACCTCTCTGATGGTGCTGCTCGTTGATCTGCAGAGCCGCGGCCACGCTGAGTCGGCGAGGCTGTCGAGAGTCGCTAGGGCGTCTGGTGCCACCGGCGCTGCTGCCGCCGCCTCCGCCGCCGCTAAACGAAGCCGTTTCCATGGCAACAGCGGCAGCTTCCATCGCTTCGCGAGCCTCGGCGGCCGCTTCGGCGTCCTGCTTTTGCAGCTCGCCCCGGCAGAAATGGTCCACAATGCCAGCACCGAAGGCGTCGCCCACAACGTTGATTGACGTCCTCATCCGGTCTCTGGGGGTGCGTTGGGCAAGTTTTAATGAAACTAAATTGACAAAACCAAAGGAAATTTAATTTTGTTTTAGAAAAAAGGAAAATTGTATTCCTAAACTCTCGAAAAAGTGAGTAAAATACTTTTTGTCATACATAGAGTAACGCTTATGAGGGGGATTTAATGTTCGGGGATGGATTTGATTCTTGGGGAGGATTTGATGTTTTGGGGAGAGAACTAGATGTTTTAGGGTGAATTTGATGTTTGGTGTAAGGAGTTAATGCTTGGGGAAGTATTTGATGTTCGAGGGAGGAGTTGATGTTGGGGGAGGTTTAAGGTTGAGAGAGGATTTTATGTTTGATGTGAGGGGTTGATTTTCGGTGTGAGGATTTGATATTTGGGGAGGATTCGTGGTGGTAGGATTTGATGTTTGGTGCGAGGTTTTTATGTTTGGTGTGAGGGGTTGATGTTGGGAGGATTTGATGTTTTAGATTAATAACCCACTTGTAAGAGCTCTGGCTAACGCTGCTTTTAAGAAACAGAGTCCGTCGGAGAGGCGATTCAAGCTCCTGGGACTTTTTACCCATCGCTCCCGTAAGGATATTTTATAAAAGTTACATCCGCAATCCGATTAATCCTTCGAGGATAATGAGGGAACTATACGAATGTCTCAGTAGCTGGATAAATGCAACATGACTACAGTTCCGCGTTCATTATTAGTTTCGTGCAGACAAAACATCGCGACCTGGGCTCTAATTAACGTCTCAGATCTGCTCTGGACACCAAAGTTCTTCCAGCATCGCCTTAGGGGATTGTGCTTCTTCACAGCGGGGGAGGAGGGTTAAAACTTTACATGTAGCTAGCCAGAAATATTCCTTAGCTTTTCGAGAGAAAAAAATCAGGACCGCGAGACTGACAAAAAAACCAACGCGGCACAAGCCTCACTGCTGGCCTTCCTCCATCCCTGGAAGAGTTTCTACCAAGGAGAACTTAAGACCGAATCTGACGTGAAACTCTTCTCCAATTTCTTAGTTTTCAACATAAGCTTAAGGTTGGCTACAACAGCTGATATTTTTGAAAGGTGATGTCGTTCTTAAAGAAACTGAATAAGTATCCGGATCTTACTTTTTGAAATCGCGCCATTTGGATTGATAGAAGATTACGAGCTACGCTTAATAGTTTCGATGGAAGTTTTTTAAGGCACCGAAAATTCTACAGTCATATTCAACTTTTAGCTTATCCGCTGGCATTTAAACATTCTGTGATTTTGGGGTTGGTTTTGAGGTGAATTGCACAACAAACCATGCACAGGCCAATTTTCATTCACACGAGAGCCCCAAAGCGTAACGAAAACGTTAATTGCCGAGATACTCTGTCGACGTCGACAATAAAGCCGTTATTTGTACGAATTATTTACGTTAGGTGACGTTGGCTTCAGTTTTAAAAAATGACGCAGAAGTCTTTCTGAGCACAAACTCACAAAATACACTGAAAAATTGAAAAATGAGGACTTTGGAAAGATTTCTCACTCCAGATTTTAGCCAAAGGTCTCCTTGGCTATCCCAACTCATTCTTCGCAGTGCCAGTTAGATGCCAGGCCTTGATTACCGCGAGTGGATTGGATATTTTTGAGCGGCGCTCAACTTTAAACGACTCTGACAGGGCCAGTAGGGAGTCAGCCTGGATCTCTCTCAGACCTCAGACCACTGAGGAGAGAGCAGAGAGGCGATGTAGAACGATATTTTATTATAAGGGAGAGCCGAATGAATGCAAGAGTAATTAGATCGGGCTTGAGGGATTATGATTATGATTACTTCTTTCTCAGTTTCTAATATACGGTACAACGCTGTTTTGTTTTCGACAAAAGTCTGTGGTATCTGTGACCCAAATTACTTATCGAGTAGATATTTCTTAATTACTTTGTACAAGTTTACTCTCAATCAAGTTTAGGCAAATAAATAATAAGGATGTCTTACAGTAGCCAGTCAACAGCCAGAATCAACGAGATATCGTCAGTTGGTAGGCCAACAGCGGACAGAACCAGCACCATGGTGACCAGGCCAGCGCTGGGAACGCTGGCCGCTCCGATGGCTGCTAGGGTGGCCGTTAGGCTGCGGGTTCGAGGTTTGAGAAGGATACGCTACATGCCGAATGCGCAGTGTGAGAGCCGTGGAAATCGGTAGAATGATACCAGCTGTTCATTGTGAGAGCTAGCTGTGACGATCTTACCTTACAATAATGATCTGGGTAAAGTTCAGTGGAATATCGTTGACCTGGGCAATGAAGATGCTGGCGACAGCCTCGTACAACGCCGTACCGTCCATGTTCACCGTGGCTCCGATGGGCAGCACAAATCGAGTGACGCGCTTATCAACGCCGTTGTTCTCCTCCAGACAGCGGAAGGTGATCGGCAGGGTGGCGGCGGAGGACGCCGTGCCCAGAGCAGTTATCCAGGCTTGGAAGATGCCGCGAAAGAACGTCAACGGATTCTTTCTTGTCATCACAAAGAATGACACGGACAGAGTGAGGCAGGAGTGAATGATGAGTCCTAGGATCACGGTGATCATGTAGAGACCAAGACTCTGAGCAGTTGTTGTCAGATCCTTGATTAGAAGAATCTTGCTCGCGATCAGGAAGAAAATACCGATCGGTGAGTACCTGCAGTCGTTTGAGCATTTTGACGATGTTGTAACAGTATGAGATGACAATTAATTTTGTTAATAAATTTTCTGACTGCACGAGCATCGGGAGGTCTTGCTTTGTGAATTTTTTTAAACCAGGAAGCTTCACAAAAGACAAAAACAATTTCCGATTGACAAACAAAAAATTAACTCCCGCGGAGCTGTCGTGTCTTCTATCCATTCGAAAACTAAATTACCTGGCAGGTGTTTCCGGATTCAACAGCAGAGCATCAAATCAGATTTTCAATTTAATCCAGCTTATATTGAAGAAAAAACATTTGGGCGTGTCATTGCGTCTTTCATGCTGAAAGCTTCTTTTGTGCACGTTTCTTTGCAGTCGGTGATTATTAAAGGACACTTGAACCTTCTATTGCAATGCATGGAGTTCCAAGATAGTACACGTATGTGCTCCTGATTCAATCGTTGATCACTCACCACATTATGATCTTCACCATGCGCATGATGATGTCATTCATGATGTTGAAGAACTGCACCATGAGCAGCGCTTGATCTCCCATCTGGCCAATGATGATGCCGAAAAAGATTGAAAATGACACCAGGCCTGTGAAATTCCGAAAAAAATAGTTTTTGAATACTCAGTTTGCGAACCAGATTTTTAACTCTCGTTTTATTACGTCAAAAATAGTTTTGTTTACTTGCCTTTTGTGTGTAGTTTTTCTTTATTTTTATTAATTAGTTCCCCTCAAATATTATCATAAATGATATAAATCATCACTCTCACTTAGGCATTCAATAAAAAATCATCACTTACCCAGAACATTAGTCGACCACAAGCTGGTGACTTTGCTGCTCTCCACCATCATCCACTCAGTGGTGTTGGTGGTTTTATTCAAGTACGTTTGATTCACGTCTACAGTTTCAGTGGCCACTTGTTTGAAGCAGGCTTCGATAAGATTTTCCGGGAACATGTTTCTGCAATGTTGAAATGCAATGACCTATAGAGGTGACTGTGAGGTGCCCTGACACTAGCGTAATGACATAAGAGCACCGCGCTAAACCATGTACTGGGCTACAACCACCCCACTACTATATAAGCTACAAGACATATCGAATTTAAAGTCACTGGCTATATATTAGATTGTTGTCAGCTGAATTTAAAGCATTTTCTTAACGAGTTGCGCAAAACAGCTTGCTTTTACTATAGCATCCTGATAGTCTCTCGCTCTGAGTCCTAACAGCTAATCCACCTCTTAGTCTAATTAAAGCTCTTCACCTAAGGTAAACTCAAAGTACCCCGTGACCAGAAAAGCATAGGTTTTCACTACGGTCTACATCAGGTAAATATCGTGCCAGAACAACTCATTCAGTGCTAGCTACCTAAATCATGCTGAACACTAATCGTTCACCAACGATCGCACCTGAACAAATCAAGAAATGAGTCCAGAGTGCTGGGCATCCGTCTGGCCAAAACTTTCTCGCCTTGGTTGCCGCTCTTCTTAATCTCGGAGCTGCCTGGGTGAATGGTAACAACTAATATTATGCCAAGAATGACGGCCGCTATGGTGGTGGAGAAGTAGTACAGCAGGGCGCAGGACCCCATCTTTCCGGAAGATTTCGCGTCGAGACTCGAGAGGCCTGAGAAGTTGATTAAGTCGAATTTATATAACAGTTATTACTGCATTTTTCTCGCTCTAATTTTACATTCACCCTTCATTAGGAATGTATCCGGGTTCTTAGTACCGAATCATTTATAAGCAAATTAACCGAGCCTATCTTGAAGTGCTTCAAGTTACTTTGAAGATCTGAGGGTCTCGAATCTTTGAGGTCCTCAAAAAATCCTAGATTTCGACAGGCTCAAGAATGATAATACCATTCTACAAATTCATGACTGCATTCTGCCTCTGAATTTTGAAAGCTAACTTGTATATAACTTCAACAATCCCAGAATGACATAAAATCGTAAGTATAGATAGGATAAATATATGGAATTTGAGTATTAAATATGGTTTTGGAACTGCCTCCTGGAAACCCTTCATCTCAGTTCTGGCTTCTACAATAGTTGAGCTAATTTATAAGAAATCAAAGCACGTGACAATAAGCATAATTAAAACAGAATTCACCAGAAATCAGCGACGATACAATAAGCGGAATGATGAGCATCTTGAGCATGTTCATGAGCAGCTCGCCGGGGAAGCCGATGAGCATCTTGGCGCGCTCGCCGGGCAGAGCCAGTCTGGTTAGAAGGCCGATGAAGATGCCCAGCACCACCGACAGCACAGTCAGGGTCACCAGCATGTTCTCCGGCTCGAGCACAGTTGCTTTCAAATTTTGTACGCAACCGCCCTGACGATTGTGCGGCCCTCCTCCGGCTGCCGGCTGCGACGCTGGCTTGTGACGCGAGCCGCCGCTCGGGTCGATGGTACGCCCGCCGTCCTCGATTAGCATCGGCTCCTTCGTATTGTTGCCGCCTTCGTTGTTGTCGTCGCTTTGGTGAATTTGGAGGATTTGTTGACTTTTAGGAAAACACTTTTATAAAAGACTAAATACAGATTAACAAAATACTTAAAGCCATGAAAAAGTATGATCAGGGGCCCAATTTGCACGAGAATCGGCCGGGGTGCTTATAGTGCAATTCTCGAACCATGATGGCCAACCCCCACGGCACAATGAGTGTACATGACTCAATATGAGAAAGCCAGGGCAGCTGTACACCCAGTGTGATCGTGTGCCTGCGTACGTATCCGTGAGCGTGTGCATTCAGTGGGGTTGAGGGTCAGCGAGTGAGCTTTCAAAACCAGTTTTCATAATTTTATACTGTTAGGTCTTCATGCAAGTCAATTATGGTTCTTGGAAGATGGTTCCAGTCATTACAGCAGTCACTGGTGCTTTAGTGCAATAATATTGTGCCACCATTGGGACCACAGTTAACGCCTATGTTGTCTTATCCTAAAAGAGGCATTGGAGACACCGCCTCAACCTTAATTACTCAAACCATTTTCATAGAGTACGACTGGGCCTGACTCAAGATGACGATAAATACAAATTTGCACACACGCCTAAATACACAGTCGACATCGATGTGAGGCTGGGTGATCTCCTTCATCAATGAAAACCGATCCTAAGCTGAGTACACAGATACATCCAACTGGCAATCCAGTGCAAGTCACATGTTCAATATGGTATTTTCAGGGTGTCATGAACGAAGTCGTCACAAAATATCAAAGACCATTATATACCATTGTGGGAAAGCTGCTACGCAAAAATAGTAATTTTACGAGTGAAATACCAAAAATTGGAACCCATTTTTGTAACATATAACTTGGCCGAAACTCCAAATTTTTTTGGTCAAACTTTCCATTCTAATTAGCACAGCCTAAAGTACAGGAGGCCCTTTCAATGATTCAAAGACTTTTCAAAGACCAATTTACATTGACGGTGTCTATAGAAATAAATTAGTCCTTATCTGACTAACTCACTCTGTACCGCTGCCCTGTAGATTTTGATTCGCCTCTTTGCGAAATCCGATCGCATTTCGAGCGAAGCTTGGCGACTTGGACATGCTCAACTGTTACTGGATAGTGCCTGTGTCAATTGAAGCAAGCCTACTACTGCTTGGCAGTCTCGATGTCAATATTTATGATATTTTGTAGCTACTGCACGCATCATTGGTTCCCAGAAAAGTCTTTCTAAACTCAAAATGAGTCGAAAGCCAATGAGTGTAAGTCAAATATTTCTAGAGTAAATAAAATCACTTTTGCTAGCGAAACTACTCTTCTAGACTACATCTAGTAGTGTTTCAAGTGTTTTTGGAAGAAAATCTCAAGAATTTGATAAATGTGTCATTTAAAAACTCGAACCTGTTCTTTAAATGTCCCTATAATTTAATGTGGCAGATAAAATTCCCACTCTTTCCTCGGGGTTTGCGGCCTCAGGAGCATATGGGGTTAAGAACGAACAACAAGCATTTAACTCGATGTACACAAGTGAACGCAAGACGGACGACGCTCAGCCTAGGGGGGGGCAGGCCCAATCTAGCTCAGCCAATGAGAGAGCAGTGAGGAGAGAGGTCAAAGTCAGACGGACGAAACTCAGCCTGGGGGCAGGCCCAATCTAGCTCAGCCAATGAGAGAGCAGTAAGGAGAGAGGTCAAAGTCAGACGGACGAAATTCAGCCTAGGAGGCAGGCCCAATCTAGCTCAGCCAATGAGAGAGCAGTAAGGAGAGAGGGTCAAAGTCGACACCAGCGGCCAAGAGGAAAGCCCATGGGTCTTGCTGGGCTGCTTCAAATTTTCCTGTAATCTTTCGTTTTAAACTGATTTTTTAGAGCCAGAGGTGATTGTTGCAGCTTCAAGGACAGAAAATTGAATAAGCCTTTGATTTATTTCTACGAACATAGATTCGAAGAAGATTATAATTTTGCTACTGAACAACAAATAGTAAGGCACGGAGTGAATGCTTTCAATACCAGTTGAAATATCTCTGACGCAGCAATGACAAATTTGATACTTACTGGTGGAGATTTCTCCTTGCGAGATTGTCTTCCTGAGTAAAAAAAAACACGCAACGCCCCATGCTGTGGACGGAGCGACTGACAGCGGATGCATCCCAACCGCTACCACTTTCGACCCGGAGTTTGCGGGGAACAATGGATCGAGAAAACACGCTACTCTCAGTTGAAGAGAAACACACTAGTGGGGGGAGGAAGCAAGAAGTTTGCTTTGCAGTTTTCATTCGGTAACTCTTTCTCCATCTACTAGCTCTCTCCTCTCTTTCATTCTTCACTGCCAGCTTCCGGAAAGTCACGGTCACGGGAGTTTTCAAGCTGCATGACCAACACACACACACACACACACATCCTCTCTGCGAGTTTTATTGTAGACTCAGCGACTAGCCTTGCGGGTTTTTTTAGTCGATGAAAGTACAAACCCGGACGGGGGGTCTGGCTTGGCTAGGCGAGCGATAAAATAAACGTCTACTAGTCCAATATTGCATTGTCAGAATTGTGTTGATTGCCCTGTGTGTCGGCCGCGCAATCTGCCAGTCAATTAGGGGATTAATAAATGACGACAAACCCATAGCTGAAACTGCGCGTGCTTGGGGCAGCCGGGAGCGGGGGGGGGGCAGATTCCCGCTATTCTGTTGTACGCCAGCAGCATCTGATAGCCCCGCCATCAGGTGCACAAGAGGCCAATTCACATTGCCCTTAACTCCTCAACCTCCTGGGCAGCAGCTTTCAGACTTTCATGCTTCAATTTTTCTTTTGAAGAAAATCTCTTTCACTAAACTGGCCTCTTCTCCCTTTCTCCTACATCAAATCTCTCTTTTCTAGAGGATGGAAAAGCGATTTTCAATTAACTCTTTCAATTCAGGTAAGGGCGATGCAGCTTCCTTCGTTTCCACAAAGTTCTCAAGTGCGACTAACAGAGGAAGAAAATGAAAGGAATTTAGAGAATGCTGCATAGGGGAGAAAGTCTTAGCATGAGGATCTGAAATCTAGCATAGTTTGGTTAAACTAATCTCCAACAGAATCAGTAAATCTCAACTTTCAGTGTACCGAAGCAAACAGCTCTCTCTTTCTAGAATTGTATAGTTCCACTATCAGCTCGTTGCCATAGGCGACGGCCGCTATGGGGGGACTTGGGCCATTTTCCATTTCCCATATTCTAGCTTGATCGGCAGATTCTAATACTGCATTAGGCAAAAACAGCATATAGATTTATCGGATCTTGAGGGACAGTTAAAATTGTCCTCAGCTGTGACGCCTTTTGTTTGCGCTTCGCCACGGCTTGTTAGCAAAACCGCCCTCGGATTCTAATGCATCGGAGGTAACTTTTGGCTATTGTAACCTGCGTGATATCGATTTTGCTGCAGCTGCGCTTTCAGCCAAGCAGATAAGCCTTAGCATAGATGAATGACAAAGGCAATGTCTAGCTATGAGAGCTTGTGAGCTAACTAACTAACTAACTAACTAACTAACTAACTAACTAACTAACTAACTAACTAACTAACTAACTAACTAACTGACTAACTAACTAACTAACTAACTAACTAACTAACTGACTGACTGACTAACTAACTAACTAACTAACTGACTGACTGACTGACTGACTGACTGACTGACTGACTGACTGACTGACTGACTGACTGACTGACTGACTGACTGACTGACTGACTGACTGACTGACTGACTGACTGACTGACTGACTGACTGACTGACTGACTGACTGACTGACTGACTGACTGACTGACTGACTGACTGACTGACTGACTGACTGACTGACTGACTGACTGACTGACTGACTGACTGACTGACTGACTGACTGACTGACTGACTGACTGACTGACTGACTGACTGACTGACTGACTGACTGACTGACTGACTGACTGACTGACTGACTGACTGACTGACTGACTGACTATCCAATCTACTCTAAAAGGGTGCAATAAAGTTGAGTTCCAGCATCTAACCTGCGCAACACTTAGTGCAGGTAGTTGCGAGCATCAGTTTTATTGGCGGCAAAATATCCAAGTGAAGCGCTCGTACAGCACGGCGCATCTCTAATAAAATCACCAACAGTGAGGCCCGACTCTCCTCCCATCATAAAACTCTTGGTGCAATCGGAGCAGTGCTGAGTTGTTTTATAGTTATTGGCTGTCCATAGCAGTTATTTTATCTCATACCTGTCAGTCCCACCCCTGTCATCGCCAACAGCAACTCAGCTTAACTGCCCCAATCAACCAGCGTGCTGAATAAAATAATTATTTACGCCCCTGGATGATCGAGAAGGGAATGATTGCCCATCTGGGTGTAATAGCTGCGATATAATCTATCTAATAGAGTCTCCGTGGCCTTTCCGCAACCCAGGTTGAGAGCCATCCTAGCCAGTATTTAGTTAATGAGTTCAGCAACATGCACATGTATGGCTGGGAATAATTTAAATTGGAATAAAATTTAGCCTCATGACACAAAATAAGGGCCCTAGTAGCCTCTTCAACTCACTGGAAGCCCACCTGCTGACGGGTTTTGAGACGAATATTTGAATATATAATTTTGAGCATCCAGCTCGCTTCTTACCTATCGAAGCTGTTTCTTCGGTTAATCAGCATTCTTTTATATAATTTTCTTAAACCAATAATATAATGCTGATCTTGCTGTAGTAATGGCAGGTTGAAGCCCTTTTCTGTCGGCTTAAAAAAGTCGAATATCAAAATTACGACTAGCAGAATATTTGAAGCTTTTCGAGAAAGAAGACCAAGCAAGTATAAGTGATGATGAGCAGAGGCTGTGCGGCGCCTGACAGATAAAGCAGGGTTGGGGGGGGGGGGGCTGCGAGGGTTGGTGTCCCCGGCTGCCCTGTCATGACTGACGGGCACGCAAGCCGGATTCAGAAGCCAGCCAACCCGCGGTCTCCTCCCAGACCAGCCTCACTCACGCACACTGCATCACTGCTGGAGATTTCCCCTTCTCACAGCTGTCCCACGGGTTTGCAGCCTAGTGGCTTAGAGCGTCGAACTCACGACTTGAAGGTCGGGGGTTCGATTCCCGATCCCACTCGGAACACAATTTGTGTCCTTGAGCAAGACACTTAACTCTGCATTGCTTCATTTCACCCAGCTGTAAAATGGGTGCCAGCATTAGCTGGGGTAATTGAGGCTGTGTGTGGCGACCCCCAGCCGTACGCAGCCTTCAGATGCGCCGCGCAATAGCTGCGGCTGAGCTGTCAGTTGCACATCTGGCCCAATTGGGGCAGGTGTAATCTATTAATAATTATTGTTATCAGCTGTTCAGTCGTTCCCATCTCCTCTAAGCCTTATTTCATGGTTTGCTTCTTATGCACTGAACGAAGTTGCACTTCATTGTACTCATTTATTTCGAACAAAACAATAGCATAAATTTCAATATGACTGTTGACGGTTTTACATATAATTATACCCTTAGGTCGTATATTTCTGAATTTAATAATGCAACAATCTATCCACTAGCTCGTAAAGTATGTGTTCTGCTCTGCTCACGATCCGAACTCTTATGCTCCTTGGCTGAGCATATTCATAATTGATGACGCATCTGGGAGTCGCTACAATACTCTACCATATAAGATAGATACATCCTACCACAGGAGCCGCGTGACAGAGTACCCCAGCGGCTTGCAGGTTGAAGCCACTTGATCAATACCATCATCAGCAACTGTTTGGCTACTCTCATCCGAGATGATGAAGAATGATAAATTCGTAGACACGGTCACAGGAAATTTGATGTCACGTATGGTGGCTGGCTCAGCAAAGTCATCAGTGAGGGAAGTTGGGCTATCATTCACTTAATTGAATTTTGAGCCATTGCTGACAACAATGCCGAAGAGTGATGACGGAGTTTTCAATAAAGTGATGACTTTATTGAAAACTCCTTGTCACTACGTTGTCACTACGTTGTCACTACGTTGTCACTACGTTGTCACTACGTTGTCACTACGTTGTCACTACGTTGTCACTACGTTGTCACTACGTTGTCACTACGTTGTCACTACGTTGTCACTACGTTGTCACTACGTTGTCACTACGTTGTCACTACGTTGTCACTACGTTGTCACTACGTTGTCACTACGTTGTCACTACGTTGTCACTACGTTGTCACTACGTTGTCACTACGTTGTCACTACGTTGTCACTACGTTGTCACTACGTTGTCACTACGTTGTCACTACGTTGTCACTACGTTGTCACTACGTTGTCACTACGTTGTCACTACGTTGTCACTACGTTGTCACTACGTTGTCACTACGTTGTCACTACGTTGTCACTACGTTGTCACTACGTTGTCACTACGTTGTCACTACGTTGTCACTACGTTGTCACTACGTTGTCACTACGTTGTCTCTACGTTGTCACTACGTTGTCACTACGCTGTCACTACGTTGTTACTACGTTCTTCCATTGTAAGAAAGGCCAGGAGTTCATCAAAATTTTAATAAAAGTACCAACGAACAGACAAAGCACATTCGAATGAAAACAAGTTTATTATCAAAAAAGAAGCAAAGGTAATTAGCAGGAATTCATGCAGCTGGACAAACAGGGCAGTAAGTGTTATGATCTGGTGCAGATTTTCAAAATAAAAGTCCATTTAGGCGTAGAAACAGCATCACGCGCTCGCTTATTACGGGTCCATAGCTCTCAGTTTCCGTTGCTTTTCTCTTGCGGAAGCAGAAACCGTTTTCACTGTTTCCGCTCCGCTGCTTGGGGGGGGGAGAGGACGCACGCAATTCGCTTGAAGAAGAAGACAGCAAAATTCGGGGCAAAAAGGAAAGCCTGTCTCTCTAGCTAGTGGGATCCCGCTTGTTTTGATGGAGGAGAACACGGAAAATCCACGGCCAGAGAATTTCTGATTCGGAACTCGGTTGCGCCATCAATCTTCCTGCCCGTTCATCTGCTGCCGTTTTTGCTTTGCTAGTCAGTTATTTTTGAGCTCCGGGGCTCTCTCACCTGAACTATCGCCACCCCACACGGAAGCCTCAATCGTGTGAAAACCGTTATGGTAAAGTTGCTTTTTCCGACAGTGATCAGTTTCTTGTCCCTGCGAGGGAAGATGATAATTAAGAATTTGCGGCCAGCCTCCTCTCTAGTAGTTCGATTTTCTCTTCAAATACGAAGCTCGGGGTGATGAGCTTTTATCCAGCCGATAAGGTGCCGAGTTCAAATCTGGGGGAAGCGTTGGGATTAATTCTCCGCAAGCTCCTACTCCAATCCAATATCCTCACCTGGGGCCTGATAACCTTAAACTCCCTCCCCCTCGAGGCCAAAAAAGCATTGACTATAGTATTAAATGATCAATGCTCTCGACAGGGTAAACTAGAGGAATTTTCAGTGCAGACGGCTGAGACTTTGATAAACATAGCATGGCTTTTTGCAGACCATTTCGGCCTACGCGCATTGAACTTAATCCAAGATATGTTTGCCAAAGTAATGGCGCTTTTGTCTATGGTAGCAAGTCTTGACCATGCTAAAGTTATTTTTTTGTGTTTGTTATACTTGAGCAGATTGCTCTTTTTGACATCACCTTGTATTGTGACACTTGCTTAAATAAAATTGCATTTTACACAGCTGTAATTCATTATAGGGTTTCATACATGGATGAAGGAATTCCTTCCTTCTATTCCTTCATCCATGGTTTTATAGTCATTAGGGACCAGATTAAATGCTGCTTGCTACCATAGACAAAAGCTTCATTGATTGCAATGTCTCCAGCTAACTTCATTGGTCAATTTGTTCATCAGGATCCGAGTGGGAAGGGGAATGGGGGTGTTACAACCATAGACTATTTTATTTTACGCTCATAGACTCGTTCGTTTTCTAAAATGATATCCTCGTAAATTGCTTTATTGTCAATTTCAAACAATGACCGGTCATTGCTTGAATGTCATTGCCTTAACGTAAATTACCATAGACATTTTGAGCAATGGCCAAGGTCACGAGTACGTGTAGAGTCCCATTGCCATAGAACTGGAACCTGGCCATAGACAATAAAGCCAATCAATCATGTAGATAATTTAATCTGGCCAAAGAATTTCATGGTCAACTTGCCTGACAAAAGTACTATGGCTGCTGCTGTTACTGTTGGTGAGCCTTTGTTGAAAAAAGAAAGAAATAACATTTTTGTTGCCTTCTAAGAGTTGTTTTAACTACTCAACTACAAAGCAACGCTGGCTATTTTAATATGTACAAAATAATTTGTTGAAAATATTTACGAATACATTTAGACTTTAGTATACACAATT
Source organism: Macrostomum lignano (assembly GCA_002269645.1). Classification (NCBI taxonomy): domain Eukaryota; kingdom Metazoa; phylum Platyhelminthes; family Macrostomidae; genus Macrostomum; species Macrostomum lignano. Next base: position 138,460 of record NIVC01000405.1, read on the forward strand.
AAAGAATCATGTTAACTAATTTAATATTTTTACTAATCCCATCACTTAGAATCCCCATCATTAATCCTCACTCAGAATCCGCATCATTAATCCTCTCAATTACTCGTACAATCCCCATCATTAATCCCCTTACTCAAAATCCCCATCATTAATCCCCTCACTCAGAATGCCCATCATTAATCCTCTCACTTCCAATCCCCATCATTAATCCCCTCACTCAGAATGCCCATCATTAATCCCCTTACTCAGAATCCGCATCATTAATCCCCTCACTCACAGAATGCCCATCATTAATCCTCTCACTCAGAATCCCCATCATTAATCCTCTCACAATCCACATCATTAATCATCTCACTCAGAATCTCCATCATTAATCCTCTCACAATCCACATCATTAATCCTCTCACTCAGAATCCCCATCATTAATCCCCTTACTCAAAATCTCCATCATTAAACCCCTTACTCAGAATGCCCATCATTAATCCTCTCACTTCCAATCCCCATCATTAATCCTCTCAATTACAATCCCCATCATTAATCCCCTTACTCAAAATCCCCATCATTAATCCCCTCACTCAGAATGCCCATCATTAATCCCCTCACTCAGAATCCCCATCATTAATCCTCACACTCAGAGTCCCCATCATTAATCCTCTCAGAATCCGCATCATTAATCCTCTCACTCAGAATTACCATTAATCCAAAAGGGAAAATCCAAAATTAATTATCATTATATCAGACAGACAAATAAAGAAAGTCTATAAAGAACAAAAAAACTAAAAAAATCCCCAAGCCAGCCAGGATTCCCTAGGCAGTGAGCCAAATGTCAAGTCAGGTCAGGCCGGTCGCCGCCGACTTTGGCCGGGCCAGCATCAGCTTCGAGGCCGCGGCAGAGTCGCCGATGGACACGGAGCGGGCGTAGCGAAGCCACCGCTGCCTTCTCTGCCGCTCGTCTCGCGCTTCCGCTTCCGCCTGACGTTGGCCAAACTCCGCCTCAATGGAGGCCACGTAGGCAGCCGTCTCGGACAGTGTCCGGAGGACAAGGCCGCCGCGCTGCCTAAACGGGTCCAGCATCGGCGACTCGGCGGCAGCGGCAGCGGCGGCGCCCTCACCGCCGAGTTCGCGTCGCTGCTGGGCCAGGGCTGCCCGACGGATTGCCAGCAGGTTCTTCAGCTCGCGCCGTTGAGCGTCGTTTGACGCGGCGGCAAGCATCGGCGAACGGGTCATCCCGGCTGAGGCCGTCGCCGTGGCCGGTCGTGACGACGAGCTCGTGGCGACTCGCGCCGACGTCTGGCGCCGCGCCGACACAGCCGACAGTGGCCTGACAAGCTCGGGCTTCGGGATGTGCGAGCGCAGTTTGGCGCTGTGCCGACTCGCCGTTGGAGTCGTTGTCGTCGCCGCTGCTGTCCCTGGTCGACGCTTGTCGACACCGCCGGCGACTCTGGCGAAGCCGACGGTGCTGGCCGAGCGAATCTCGCGCTGAGCCGCCCGACGGGCCGCCAACTCGCGGGCCGAATCGTCGTCATCCTGAATGGCCGCCT
>NIVC01000405.1:145000-178719 GCA_002269645.1 Macrostomum lignano
ATCCACTCAGCTACTGAGGGCTTATCCACTGAGCTACTGAGGGCTTATCCACTGACCTAATGAGGGCTTATCCACTCAGCTACTGAGGGCTTATCCACTGACCTAATGAGGGCTTATCCACTCAGCTACTGAGGGCTTATCCACTGAGCTACTGAGGGCTTATCCACTGACCTAATGAGGGCTTATCCACTCAGCTACTGAGGGCTTATCCACTCAGCTACACTGAGGGCTTATCCACTCAGCTACTGATAGCTTATCCACTCAGCTACTGAGCGCTTATCCACTCACCTACTGAGCGCTTATCCACTCAGCTACTGAGGGCTTATCCAGCTACTGAGGGCTTATCCACTCAGCTACACTGAGGGCTTATCCACTCAGCTACACTGAGGGCTTATCCACTCAGCTACTGAGGGCTTATCCACTGACCTAATGAGGGCTTATCCACTCAGCTACTGAGGGCTTATCCACTGACCTAATCAGGGCTTATCCACTCAGCTACTGAGGGCTTATCCAGCTACTGAGGGCTTATCCACTCAGCTACACTGAGGGCTTATCCACTCAGCTACACTGAGGGCTTATCCACTCAGCTACACTGAGGGCTTATCCACTCAGCTACACTGAGGGCTTATCCACTCAGCTACACTGAGGGCTTATCCACTCAGCTACTGAGGGCTTATCCACTGACCTAATGAGGGCTTATCCACTCAGCTACTGAGGGCTTATCCACTCAGCTACACTGAGGGCTTATCCACTCAGCTACTGAGGGCTTATCCACTGACCTAATGAGGGCTTATCCACTCAGCTACTGAGGGCTTATGAACAGAGCTACTGAGCGCTTATCCACTCCGCTACTGACAGCTACAGATGGAAGCAAAGTATTTCTTGTATTTTATCAGAGGACTGACTGTAGCCTGAAATAATTTTAAAAACTCTGGAAAATATTCCGGTGTTTATTTTGACGAAGAAAATTTTCTCTAAGTACCCATATGCAAGGAGGCTGGAAAGCCAGGTGACTTCTGAAATTGATGAAGCAGCTAACGACTGGTCCGCTGGCAGATTGATAAGCATTGGGAAGGCAAAGTCTGCGCCGAGAGAAAAAATCTGAGTAACCCCAGAAATCACGGAAGCAGAAAGAAATGAAAAGGATATTTGTTTGGGGAAAGAGAGGCCCTCAGCACAAGGGCCCGAGGCCCAAAGTACTTTTTCTTTCGCTTTCTCCCCCACCGTATGCTCCATCAAAATTCCTCAGCTTCTTATTCTCAATTCAGATTTCTACAGAGAAAAATAGTGATTGGGAAATCGAGATTCGGCAAGAGGGGCAGGCAGAAGCAGCGGTCTGGCTTCCATCATATCAGTGTTTTTTGTGCCACACAGAAGCAAATGAATGAAAGCAGTTGGGGCCATGTGACCGAGGGCTTCTGGGCCAAGGACTTCCGGATAAGAACTACTGGAAGAGAAATCACGATAAAATCATTGGCATTTCCCGGAACATTGAAATGGAAACACGGTCTGATCGACGAAAGGCACCAACTAGATTATTCACAAACTAGGCACTTCACAAACTAGACAATTCACAAACTAGGCACTTTACAAACTAGACACTTCACAAACTAGACACTTCACAAACTAGACAATTTACAAACTAGGCACTTCACAAACTAGGCACTTTTCACAAACTAGACATTTCACAAACTAGGCACTTCACAAACTAGACACTTCACAAACTAGACACTTCACAAACTAGACACTTCACAAACTAGACACTTCACAAACTAGACACTTCACAAACTAGACACTTCACAAACTAGACAATTTACAAACTAGGCACTTCACAAACTAGGCACTTTTCACAAACTAGACATTTCACAAACTAGGCACTTCACAAACTAGACACTTCACAAACTAGACACTTCACAAACTAGACACTTCACAAACTAGGCACTTCACAAACTAGGCACTTCACAAACTAGACACTTCACAAACTAGGCACTTCACAAACTAGACACGTCACAAACTAGACACTTCACAAACTAGACACGTCACAAACTAGAGAATTCACAAACTAGACACTTCACAAACTAGGCACTTCACAAACTAGGCACTTCACAAACTAGACACTTCACAAACTAGGCACTTCACAAACTAGACACTTCACAAACTAGACACTTCACAAACTAGACACTTCACAAACTAGGCACTTCACAAACTAGGCACTTCACAAACTAGACACTTCACAAAATAGGCACTTCACAAACTAGACACTTCACAAAATAGGCACTTCACAAACTAGGCACTTCACAAACTAGACAATCCACAAACTAGGCACTTTTCACAAACTAGGCACTTCACAAACTAGGCACTTCACAAACAAGGCACTTCACAAACTAGACACTTCACAAACTAGGCACTTCACAAACTAGACACTTCACAAACTAGAGAATTCACAAACTAGACACTTCACAAACTAGACACTTCACAAACTAGACACTTCACAAACTAGACACTTCACAAACTAGACAATTCACAAACTAGACACTTCACAAACTAGACACTTCACAAACTAGACACTTCACAAACTAGACACTTCACAAACTAGACACTTCACAAACTAGACACTTCACAAACTAGACACTTCACAAACTAGAAACTTCACAAACTAGACACTTCACAAACTAGACACTTCACAAACTAGACACTTGTATTTTAACTATTTCTACAATCGATCTACTCTCTGCTCAGTCTAGTCAGATCCAGCTTCCCAAAAGCTTCTCCGCTTCTAAACAAACCTGAAAGCCCCTGGAAGTGAACCTATAGTCCCATGTCTGATGAGTAAAAATCACTCCCAAATGCGATTTAAAAAAGTCCCATATTTCCTGGAAAGCGAAGCAAGAGGCGAAGCAAAAAAATCGAAAACCCAATAATATTGCCCAACCATGTTTACGGAAGAGTGATTGGGTGGGAAAAAACACGATTTTTGTTTGCCCAGAATATTGTCGACGTTTAGGCCGGTGCATGCCTGGATAATTGTTGACTGTTTCACTGGGGACAGATTAACAGGGAACGAGTACCTAGTATGTGACACTTCTCAATTCTAACTAACAGGTGACACACCTATCTAACAGGTGACACACCTATCTAACAGGTGACACACCTATCTAACAGGTGACACACCTATCTAACAGGTGACACACCTATCTAACAGGTGACACACCTATCTAACAGGTGACACACCTATCTAACAGGTGACACACCTATCTAACAGGTGACACACCTATCTAACAGGTGACGCACCTATCTAACAGGTGACGCACCTATCTAACAGGTGACACACCTATCTAACGGGTGACACACCTATCTAACAGGTGACACACCTATCTAACAGGTGACACATCTATCTAACAGGTGACACACCTATCTAACAGGTGACACACCTATCTAACAGGTGACACACCTATCTAACAGGTGACACACCTATCTAACAGGTGACACACCTATCTAACAGGTGACACACCTATCTAACAGGTGACACACCTATCTAACAGGTGACACACCTATCTAACAGGTGACACACCTATCTAACAGGTGACACACCTATCTAACAGGTGACACACTTATCTAGGTGTTACAATCCTATTTAACCGGTGACAAACTTACCTAACAGGTGAAAATTACTTATCTAACAGGCGAAACACCTATCTAACAGGTATTACACTTTATTATCTAACAGGTGATATACCTATCCAACGATTCTAGTTAACAGTTATTATTTTAGAAATACATATTCAGCATCAGCTACTGTTTACTTGATAAGCTGCTGAATCAACTGACTCACTTCTGTCCAACAGCGCTGATGTTTAAAATTGGATCTGAACGGCTGTTGCCGCGCATAATACGACAGCAATTGCGGCTGACAACATTCCAGATTCGAACCCGGCCATCCTCTGATGCCGTGATGGCTCGCATGAATTGGAACTCGGCGCATAGAATAGGCCTGTGACGGTAGTGGGAGTGGTAGTAGTAGTAGTAGTAGTAGTAGTAGTAGTAGTAGTAGTAGTATTAGTAGTAGTAGTAGTAGTAGTAGTAGTAGTAGTAGTAGTAGTAGTAGTAGTAGTAGTAGTAGTAGTAGTAGTAGTAGTAGTAGTAGTAGTAGTAGTAGTAGTAGTAGTAGTAGTAGTAGTAGTAGTAGTAGTAGTAGTAGTAGTAGTAGTAGTAGTAGTAGTAGTAGTAGTAGTAGTAGTAGTAGTAGTAGTAGTAGTAGTAGTAGTAGTAGTAGTAGTAGTAGTAGTAGTAGTAGTAGTAGTAGTAGTAGTAGTAGTAGTAGTAGTAGCAGTAGTAGTAGTAGTAGTAGTAGTATTATTATTATTAGTAGTAGTAGTATTAGTAGGATTGGTAGTATTAGTAGTACTATTAGTAGTAGTAGCAGTAGTAGTATCAGTGGTGGTAGCAGTAGAGGACTCACTTGGGGTGCCTGAGTGCACCCAGGCACTGAGCATGATTCCCAATGGCGCTCCACAGTAGCGCATAGCTATCCTTGGAGCAGGTGAGAATGTGCCAGTGATCGCATTTGATTGCCGTAACCTCAGCACTGTGACCGATGAGTTTCTGAAATTCATTTTTAAAACTAGTATAGAATGCGCTTCAAATAAAATCACGCGGCCCTTATGACTCTCTATTCTATGCATATATCGAGTTCAGTCCTTTGATGCATCGAAAACTTGCAGCTTCGTTTATCAAGTTAGTCTTGGCCGGATGCTGCTTTTGAGTAAATATTAGCCTGGGCAGATAGGATCTAGGCTTGCTTTGTTGAAGTTTTGCCCAACCAAGTCCTCCAGGCGCCTCCAGGCAAACTAAATAAAATCGTACGAAAACTAGGCCTCACAACTCACTCATAGTAAGTGATTTTTTGTGTTTCACTGTTTCAGTTTCATGGGGCTTCAGCGGCCCAGATTATGCACTCGTACTTTTAAAAGATTGAAAGATCCAAACCGCAAAGCTGTTTTTTCTGGATGAAGCTCAGTAAGTTTTTTGCATCGAAAAGTTTCAATGCATTTTCAGCTTTTTTTGTTGACTTGCGGATGTTTTTTGCGGACAGCACCTTAACCATGCGGAAAGAACAATGCGCGTCAATACTATTTTCGCTATCAAGCCTAGAGCACCCACCACCCCACATAGCACCTACCACCCCACAGAGCACTCACCACCCCACATAGCACCTACCACCCCACAGAGCACCCACCACCCCACAGAGCACCCTCCACCCCACAGAGCACTCACCACCTTACAGAGCATCCACCACCCCACAGAGCACCCACCACCCCACAGAGCACTCACCACCTTACAGAGCATCCACCACCCTACAGAGCACCCACCACCCCACAGAGCACTCACCACCTTACAGAGCATCCACCACCCCACAGAGCACCCACCACCCCACAGAGCACCCTCCACCCCACAGAGCACTCACCACCTTACAGAGCATCCACCACCCCACAGAGCACCCACCACTCCACAGAGCACTCACCACCTTACAGAGCATCCACCACCCTACAGAGCACCCACCACCCCACAGAGCACTCACCACCTTACAGAGCATCCACCACCCCACAGAGCACCCACCACCCCACAGAGCACCCTCCACCCCACAGAGCACTCACCACCTTACAGAGCATCCACCACCCCACAGAGCACCCACCACCCCACAGAGCACTCACCACCTTACAGAGCATCCACCACCCCATAGAGCACCCACCACCCCACAGAGCACCCTCCACCCCACATAGCATCCACCACCCCACATAGCACCTACCACCCTACAGCGCCACCAGGCTCAAAGAGCAAAGCCATAAAAACTTGCCTTGACGAGACTGCCATTGACCAGGTCCCAGACCTTCACTTTTCCCTTGGCGTCGCCCGTAACGGCCGTGTTTTCATTGATGGCCACGGCTGACACAGCGCTCTTGTGCTTGAGAGTGCGCACAGCTTTCCAATCTTCCAGGTTCCAAACTGGTCCAATTTAAAAATTGCAGGGAGGGGGCGGTAGTTAATTTAAGTTATTGTTTCTGTTATTCTGGATAGATGAAATAGATATTATTTCTGCTTGAGAATCTTGTATCCAAGGACAACTTAAGTAGAAGGACGTAACACTCGAAATCTACTGAAATCTATCAACTTTTCGCCGAAAAATACACTACAGAAATAGGAGGATATATATATGTTACTTGAGTTGTCCTTGCTTGTATCGTCTGAGACAAGGACTTAAGATGTTCTTGATCTAAGAATCAAGGATTCGGTACGAACTTGGGGTGTTTGAGAATAAAGGACGTTAAGCCCAAGGATGTAGACATCAAAGATTTTTAGTTCTAAAGGATCATGGTAACGGATTAAGCAAAGAACTATAAAAAAATACCTTTCGCGGAGCCATCAGCACTGCCGCTCACAATAGTATTAAGATAGATATCGACAGCAAGCACTGTGCCCATGTGTCCCCTGTAGATCTTGGCGCATTTTCCCGTAGCAATGTCCCACCTTCGCAGGCTGGTGTCGTAGCTGCCAGACAGAAGGAAGCCTCTGGCTTCGCACAGCAACAGGCATCGGACCGGGCCGGCGTGGCCTCTCAGCGGTTGAGTCCCGGCGGCTGGAGTCGCTCCGGTGCGAACGTCAGCAAAGTGAATCCTGCGGTTGTTGTCGCTGTAGGCCAGCAGGTTACCGCCTGAGTAGTGCGTGACCCGCTGAGGGTCCTCTCTGTATGTGATTGAGAGGGGCATTTAATGAGATGATTATTTCACTAATTATCAGTGACAAATTTTGGAATTGAAAATTTCAATGCTTCATGAGGAGAAGCTCTACAATTATTAAGGGGAATCGGCGAGATTCTTGAGTGGAATGCGGGAGATTCTTAAGTGGAATCGGGGAGATTCTTAGGTGGAATCGGGGAGATTCTTAAGGGGAATCGGGGAGATTCTTAAGGGGAATCGGGGAGATTCTTAAGGGGAATCGGGGAGATTCTTAAGGGGAATCGGGGAGATTCTTAAGTGGAATCGGGGAGATTCTTAAGGGGAATCGGGGAGATTCTTGAGTGGAATAGGGGAGATTCTTAGGGGGAATCGGGGAGATTCTTAGGGGGAATCGGGGAGATTCTTAGGTGGAATCGGGGAGATTCTTAAGGGGAATCGGGGAGATGGTTAAGGGAAATCGGGTGAGATTCTTAGGGGGGAATCTTCTTAAAGGGAACCGTGGAGAATTCTATGGGAGATCGTGATTAAAGTCACAGCAAAGGCGCTCACTCGCTAAACAGCACCAGCACATTGTACGGCCCGCAATAGACGTTTCTCTCCTCCATGATGACGTTTCTGGTGCTGACACCGCGGTAGCCGGCTTCAAAGTTGCACTCGTTTTTAAACAAGTGCCCTTTGGGATCTCGCTGGTCGCTCAGCGGCTCTCCAGTCAGGCGGACTTTGTGCGAGCCGCGCTCCTGGTTGGGTACTGGGACGTCCAGGTCGCTGGCGTAACGGGGATTCACCGTGTTGGCGAGGGTGCCCTGTAGGATGAGTATTGCAGTGTAGGGATGTCTCTCTTAGTGTCTGTCTGACTGTCTGTCTGTCTGTCTGTCTGTCTGACTATCTATCTGTCTATCTATCTATCCATCTATCTATCTATCTATCTATCTATCTATCTATCTATCTATCCATCTATCTATCTATCCATCTATCTATCTATCTATCCATCTATCTATCTATCTATCTATCTATCTATCTATCTATCTATCTATCTATCTACCTATCTATCTATCTATCTATCTATCTATCTATTTATCTATCTATCTATCTATCTATCTATCTATCTATCTATCTATCTATCTATCTATTTATCCATCTAACTACGAGGTAAATATGAAAACTGAATATCCCGTCATGATAAGAGTTGCTAAATGGAGACAAGACCTGCATAACTGAAACTCGTAAGAATAGTTTTGGCTAAATTTTGCGACTCAATCTGCGATTCCAGACACATAAGTCACAACACTAAGACCGGTAAATTGAAATCAAGAGAATATGGCAGAAAAATAAATATTGTAAGAAGCGATCGAAAAAATACAATATAGTGAATAAAAGCAGCAATTGGTGACTATTTTAAGAACGAGCTTGAGTTAAAAGCAATGTAATCTTAAATGTGTAGATTTCTTACGCAATCTTTTTCATCTGAAATGAGAAATATTTTAGCTATTTATGGTACTTTCATGCCATGCTGCATATAATAAATATCGATGGGCTAAATCATACTACTTGTTTATTGATCTAGCTAAGTAGTATAAATTGTATGCGATAATTGCGATATAAACGAATTACTAGATCTCATACAAAAGCGCACGATTTCGTGCACTTTCAGTTCTCACCTTCAGCTGGAAATTTAGATTCAGAAGTTAAAATGTGTTAGTATAAAACTAATACAAAAGTATAAAGTTAATATTATTATTAAAAGTGGACTTGCGTGAATTTTCAAGACGATGTGACGACATTTGAAAAATGAAATTACAATTTATTTCACTTAACGGATACTCTCTACTTAAATCAAATAAATAGATTAAGTAATCATTTTATTATTTGTCTCTTGCGTACCCTTAGCCACTGAAATAATGACAATTTTTTTAATTAAACATTGTTTTGACATTTTTAGGTGTATAGATACGAAAGATCACGAGATTTTGTAAAAAAACAGTCAGTCTGATTTCCTAAACCACATCCCCGTTCTTTCAGTGTGATGTCCTGAGCCCCTGCTCCTTCAGTGTGATGTCCTGAGCCACCCCCCGTTCTTTCAGTGTGATGTCCTGAGCCCCTGCTCCTTCAGTGTGATGTCCTGAGCCACCCCCGTTCTTTCAGTGTGATGTCCTGAGCCACCCCCGTTCTTTCAGTGTGATGTCCTGAGCCAACCCCGTTCTTTCAGTGTGATGTCCTGAGCCAACCCCGTTCTTTCAGTGTGATGTCCTGAGCCAACCCCGCTCCTTCAGTGTGATGTCCTGAGCCACCCCCGTTCTTTCAGTGTGATGTCCTGAGCCACCCCCGTTCTTTCAGTGTGATGTCCTGAGCCAACCCCGTTCTTTCAGTGTGATGTCCTGAGCCAACCCCGTTCTTTCAGTGTGATGTCCTGAGCCAACCCCGTTCTTTCAGTGTGATGTCCTGAGCCAACCCCGTTCTTTCAGTGTGATGTCCTGAGCCAACCCCGTTCTTTCAGTGTGATGTCCTGAGCCAACCCCGTTCTTTCAGTGTGATGTCCTGAGCCAACCCCGTTCTTTCAGTGTGATGTCCTGAGCCAACCCCGTTCTTTCAGTGTGATGTCCTGAGCCAACCCCGTTCTTTCAGTGTGATGTCCTGAGCCAACCCCGTTCTTTCAGTGTGATGTCCTGAGCCAACCCCGTTCTTTCAGTGTGATGTCCTGAGCCAACCCCGTTCTTTCAGTGTGATGTCCTGAGCCAACCCCGTTCTTTCAGTGTGATGTCCTGAGCCAACCCCGTTCTTTCAGTGTGATGTCCTGAGCCAACCCCGTTCTTTCAGTGTGATGTCCTGAGCCAACCCCGTTCTTTCAGTGTGATGTCCTGAGCCAACCCCGTTCTTTCAGTGTGATGTCCTGAGCCAACCCCGTTCTTTCAGTGTGATGTCCTGAGCCAACCCCGTTCTTTCAGTGTGATGTCCTGAGCCAACCCCGTTCTTTCAGTGTGATGTCCTGAGCCAACCCCGTTCTTTCAGTGTGATGTCCTGAGCCAACCCCGTTCTTTCAGTGTGATGTCCTGAGCCAACCCCGTTCTTTCAGTGTGATGTCCTGAGCCCCTGCTCCTTCAGTGTGATGTCCTGAGCCACCCATCAGTCTGATTGCTCTATCATTTTACAATTCAGGTAAGCTTACAAATAAACCAGAAATTCGTTTACCTGCAGTAGCATGACCTCCTCTTTGATCTGAAGATTCATTCCAGACTCTTTAGACACTTCATCAACTACGTTGCTCCAATAGGTGCTAACCGCTGCCGCCTGTTTAGCCGATTTATCGTCCAACAAGTTCACGATGTACTTCGACAGATGCACGGGGAGTTGTCGAATAAAATCCACGTGACCGGACGCGCCAGAGAATGCTGTGTCTCCAGCGGCAGTGAGCACTATAGAATTGAGCACAGCTTCGGCCGTGAATGGTCTAGTCTTTGACTGCGAATCTTGTTGCTGCTGCTGCTGCTGCTGCTTCTGCTGTTGCTGCGGTTGCAGTTTCTGCTGCCTGTCTTGAATCCGACGTGGTGGCGCACTTTTGCTGGGTCGCGGCGGCGGTTTTGCAGCTCCTGCGGCTGCTTTGACTGCAGCGGCTTCCTCGGCGGCTGTCACTGCCGAGACGGCGGCCTCTACGGCTGCCTCGGTGCGCAGACTGTCAGCGTCAGCGTCTGTGGCGGCGGCGGCAACAGCGACTTTTACTGACTCGACCGCCGAGCTCTGCGTCGGATGTGCCGCGGCAGTGACATCATCGGCTACTTTGCCTTCGGCGACGGGTTCCTGACTCTGCTGCTGCTGTTGCTGCTGCTGAAGAACAGCCGGCGAAGGAATCGGCGGCATCGGAACGGTTGTCGGTGGGCCAACCGACAGGCTGACCCGCTCGCCGCCGCTCTCCCCGTCCCCGTCCGATGATTCGGCGATGGTCGGCGGCGGGCTGGCGCGATCCTCGAAGGAGAAGTCGTCCGGGATGGACGAGTAGGCGCGGCTGGCTGAGCGAAGCAGCTCGACGTTTGGATCGTCCTCGGAGCGATAGCTGCCGTTGTAGTCTGTGTCGTGCTGCGAGCCCGACTCGAATTCGTCGCCAAATTTTCCGGTGATAATCTGTGCGGGTGTTTGAGCGGAACATGTGAAGCTGGAACGATTGATGGATAGTCGAAAATTCCTGAGAATGTTTTCAGTGCATGCGAAGAGGTTTTGCATTGATTGTTAAGGAAGACTAGCTGATTAAGAGAGTGAAGATCAGAAACCAAAACTAGACTCTCATTTAAACTTTCCCAAGAAAAGCTTCGACAATGCCCCCCCCCCAATTTCTAATATGTCTCCATTTAGTAGAAGGAAAGTCTACTAAAAGTGAAATGCAAAAAATTACCTGATCCTCAAGCGGTTCGGCGTTCCGCAAATAGTTGAGCGCCGCTCGCACCGTGTGCGCATCGGATACGCTGAGCATCTGCATCAGGAAATTAACCTTCACCCAATAGCTGCTGGATAGAAACCATTCGTAAACCTCGGCCTGGACGAGTTCCCAGCCAGACGGCGGCAGGGCATGATTGTTTGACGCGGTCAATCGGTCAGTGGGCAGAGCCGGTTTCACCCGGCTCCTGGCGTAGGTGCTGTCCTTGTTGGCTACGCAGGGCGCCAGCAGGCTGCCCAGGTGGCGTAGCAGGTCTCGGCTGTGGGCGCGGCGCACCAGGCCGACTACGAAGCGTCGTCGGGACAAGTCGCCGGCGCGACTGAGCCACTCTTTAACGTGCTCGACGGTGTAGCGTAGTCGGCAAGCGTCGCAGACGCTGCAGTATTGCGACTCGCCATCGGAGCCGCGCGCACAGGTGAGGGTAGGCGCCAGACCAAGGTTGAACACTATGGTGGCGTCGCGTTCGCTTGACGCCTTCATCGTTTTATTTGCGCTTGGGTAGAATTTTAGTGGCACCTGGGTTGCGTTGTTGCAGTGGATTTTAAAGGTGTTTTTTTACCAGCATGCAGTACATTATGCTAGGATTTTAATGAATCCTAATTTTTTATCACTGAGATATTTTTATAATGAGAAACGATAAGTAGCTTGATAAAAAGCATCAAACTAAACTACATAGTTATCTATGAGTATATTCTATTTTTACCGTAAAAAAATATGTCCTACACTTGCTCATGGCGAGAAACATCAACAAAAAATATAAGCTAGGCAAACGCAGAATTTTACCAGCAAATATTTTTACTAGCAACTATATTTTGTTATTCTTAAGCAAAACAAGTACAATAAAAAGCCATAAATTCGATCTTTTCAGAGCTTAAAAGGTAGCCCAAAAACAAGCATACGTGTTCCAACTGTTAATTATTCTGGCTTTGAACTTTGTAAATGTTAGAACTCTTGAAACACATAAATGTTTTAGAATTTTCTAAGATAATTTTGCAGAAACGCATAAAACTTTAGTACAAAAATAGATTACAGAGTATACACAGAGCTAGTGTTTAATATATGAACATAGAACTGTAGCAACTGCGAGTAAATAGATGGTGTGTGTTTAAAAAATGCGGTTTCACAAAAAGCAAATGGTCAATAAACCAAATGGAGCTTTTTGCTTGCATTACTGTGAATAATATCAATTCGAAAGTGTATCTTAAGAAAAAATCTAAATAGATGCTTGAAGTTAAAAAGTAGATCGACAACCAAGCTGTGTCTTAAATCCATTAAAAAGAGTTTTAAAAACATAAAATAAGTTTAAAACTAAAATGACTTTAAAATCATTGACTTACTTTATGTTTATACAAAAAAGCATAAACACTATTGTTTTATTTGTTTATTTAAATTTCTGCTTTAGCCCGAAGTTTAAAAGTACCATTTAACAAGATCCTTGCAAGCAAGCAAGTTCAGACCCGCAATCAGACCCGGACCCGGGAGAATAAAGACCCGGGCCGGTGCGGAGGGGGTGGCTCTATTTTGGCTAGGCCTAAGCTTAAAATTCGTTTGGTCCCTCCCCCATGGATTTTCAGGTCTCCGCCTAAATTAAATTTAGTCGGCCCCCCCCCCTCTGGTTGCGTTAGGCCTACTGCACGGACAAGAGGCTTATTTCTTATTTTGATTAGTTTTAAAAGTTGTTGCAAGTTCTGAAAGCTGTTGCTCATGAATGGAAGTGTCAATTAAAATAAGAACTGCAGAAAACAAAACTTATGAATATTGACTAGCTAACAGGCCATGCATGCCCAACCTCAAAATTTCACCCATCCCCGCATCCAGTGTGACTTAGGCCTAGCTTAGTTTTGTCCAGATTTGCCACTTAGTTCCTCTCGATTGCAATTGCAACTTAGTTCCCCTGATAGCGACTTAATTTTCACTTTGTATATGACTTTTCTTGCCTTTTTCTCTTTTATTCCCTTTCTCTTTCTCTCTCTTTCCCTTTTCTATCTTCTTTCTTTTCCTTTTCTTTTCCTCTTCTTTTTTCTTCCCCCAATTTATTGTTTTTTGCATTTTCAATTTTGCAACTCACCTTGTTTAGTGGCCATTTCACCTGTCCAGTTTGGATGGGTTGGATGGGTGTTGGGCATGTATGTAACAGGCTATAGCATGTGCAGTTGCTAGGAAAGAGCAATAAACAGTTTTGCATAGTTTTGGATTAAAATTTGACCTTCTTTGACTTTGGGATACCTATTACATCTTTTACATTAAGAGTACAGATTGTCTCTCTGTGATTGTGACTGCATTGGTGATGACTTTTTGAGTTGCAAATGCAAGCATTAGCATTCAAGATATAGGTATCCTTAACTATATAATAGTAGAATGATTTTTATGGCTAAAGCCAAATTTTATATCCATTTTTATGTCTATATCTATATCTATAGCTAATAAACCTTTTGTAACTATTGTACAATGTTAAGACCTAGACCTTGACAGATGCCTTAAAGATACAGCTGGATGCTATATATATAGCCATGTTGCATGCAGCATTTGGAATACATAGGCCTAGCAGTCTATATAGCAAGACTAATGCCTTACTTCACATAAGGGTGTGCCTAATAGGCCTATGATTTTTTAACTTACTGTGCAGGCAACGACTTTGACTAGCTAGGCATATCATTTAGTTAGAGGCTTGCTACCCTAGGCTGCTACATTACACAAAGTGCTACTACTCAAGATGTTAAGACTGCATAAGCAAGGCCAAAGACGAATGTCTTTTTTTCTATGTCTTTTTCCTTCTATTCTCTTCTTCCCCTCTGACTCTTATCTGCCCTCTTTTATCTTTTCCTCTCTCTTTCTTCCCCTTTCCCCCTTTCTTCTTCCTTTCTTCTTTCCTCTTCTTACTACTTTTTTTCTCTCTTTATTCATCTTTTCCCTTTCTTGTTTTCTTATAATATTTAAATCACTTAAGTAACAAAATCTCTAATTCTTATTAAGATCTTCTACAAGGCCAATGGCCTACTCATCTGTTGGTTTCCAAGTAACCTTCTTTGCAATCTACCCTATTTGATAAATTTATACTTGCAGATGCTATATAGCTTTCATTTTGGCTTCATTAATCTTAACTTAAGCGTAGGCAAATGGTATCAAAAAGGTTGTTTGAGTCTCTGACCCTAGGGACTTAAAAGCTCCCTTTGCATTTAAAGTGAAAACATCTTAACTTTAACCCTCCCCCCTATTCCAATCTCAATGTGCATATAGATTCAAACATTTCTATCTTTGTTGCTTGAGTCCCCAATTCTAATGACTTAAGAGCTCCTCTTACATTGAAAGTGAAAACATTCATATTAAATTTAGCCTCTAACATCCCAACCCCACCCTAGTCCACAACTCTAGGGACTTAAGAGCTTCCTTTGAAAGTGAAAACATTTATCTTCTTAATATTAGCCCCACAATCCCAATGTGCATGTGGCATCAAAACTCTCAGTTGTTTAAGTCCCCAACCCCAGGGACTTAAAGGCTCCTCTGCATTGAAAGTAAAAACATTTATCTTAACATTAGCCTCCTACTACCCAACTACAATGTGTATATAGCAATGAAACTTTCTGTTGTTAAGTCCCCAACCCCAAATCTATGCAAGGACTTAAGAGCTTCCCTTTGAAAATGAAAACATTTATCTTAGCATTAGCTATCTACCACCCAACCACAACATAGGCAATCTATATTGATGTTTGAGTCCTATATTCTAGGGACTTATTAGTTCCTTTCACTTTGACACTAGCAACATTTTATTTATTTTTACTACTACAACGTACCCTAACCAAATCAAATCAATGGCTTCAATGGTCTTGCAATTCTTAGTTTAGCAGTATTACTAGATATGGGAACAAGATATAGAAAATATGTTCCTATAACCATATCTATATCCATATGCTTTGCCAACAACCTCTTATATATAAGTCATCATAGCCATATCAGTGGCTATGGCAGAACTCTAATTAAAATACATATTGTTATATTGATATAACTTTTAAATTTATAACATAAGTTCTCTAAAAGGATTCCAAAGATTTTGATAATAAATCATTTTAGAAAATGTTTTTTGGGCTTTGCTTTGGGAAAGCCATATTAACAATAAATTATTTAATTTACATAGACCCTACAACTAATCAATGTTTAAATTAAAGCAAAATGTATACTGAATTTAATTATTTTTGAAATATATACACTATTATTAACTTATGAGTAAATATTTGCCAAATTGGCCAAAACTATTACTAGATTATTTATTACTAATATAGCTATCATCAAAATAACATTTGCCAAAATATCTTGTATCTAAAATGGATAGGTCTTTTATCTAATTAATAAGTGATTAAACTATTTATTTAGACTTGCTACTATATTTTTCTAGGCAATAATTGGATACAAATTTTAATCAAAAGCATATTAAAATTTGACATATGAGCCATGTACCATTAGGAATAGTATATTATATTCATATGGCCTACTGTTAGAAACTTTGCTATATTTTCTAGCTTTGCTATTAAGTGTTTTTAACCTTTATCATCTTAGGATAGATGATCATTATAGTGATTTTGTATCCCTATCAATCAAAATTAATAAAATCTTTAAGAAGATTCCAATCCTGTTATAGTAAATATAGGATTTTGCTAATAGCATTTGACATTCTCATGAAAAAATTGTTGTGTAGCTATAGAAAAAGGGTTTCCATAATATAACATGCTATACCATGTATCCAATTTTAGATGTATCCAATATACCAATGATATTGTGAGTCTCATATAGTTCAGGCTAATGGTTTTTGTTTCTTTTTTCTTTCTAAGAGCTCCACTGCTCCTATTCTTATAAGCAATCCTGCCAAGCCATATTCAGCCCTGTTTACTAATAGTCCCTGAGACAAACTACTAATATTAGTTCAAAAGCTAAACTGTTTCATCCTTATTCACAACCAATCCTAAATAATTGACTTTAGTAGATAACTACAGTACATTTACTTTGGCAGATGCTTTAATGTTCTTATAGACAGATGGAATTAATAGAACTAATATGTATAGTCCAAGGGCATGGGGAGGGGGTATTTATCCCTTGAAAGAGCCAAAAAGTTTTTTTGAAGTCTTTTTCTAGTATATCTTTCCCTCCCTAGAGGCAGCTTTCCCCTCCATCCAAAGAAAATTTCTGGCTATGTGCCTGGTATAGTCAACACAACAGCTTGAAATACCCACCCTACCACACTAATATACTTGTATATAGTTTTGTTTTTATATCTTAAGCATGCACATACAATCTGTAAGCAATATGGGTGTTGTCAAAAGAAATTTGCGTAAATTTAATTTGCGTTATTCCTAATTTACAGTTCCTTATTGACTAAGCATATCCAGTGTATTGTCATTGGCTGGTTGACCAGTTATTAATAATAATAAATGGCTGCTCGACCGAGGCGCGTGGACTTTGAGACCCTGGCTTCCACAACTGGAGCATCCGCGTTGTCCTCGCAGCAGCAGCAGCAGCAACAGCAGAAATG
This sequence comes from Macrostomum lignano, assembly GCA_002269645.1. Classification (NCBI taxonomy): domain Eukaryota; kingdom Metazoa; phylum Platyhelminthes; family Macrostomidae; genus Macrostomum; species Macrostomum lignano. Next base: position 161,679 of record NIVC01000405.1, read on the forward strand.
TCAGCCGGCTTCTTCCAAAAGCAAATTTCCCAAGTCCAGCGACAGTAAATCAGATTTTGCCTATCGAGTCGAAATCAAACTGTTTCCCGATGGCGAGCTCAACGATGATGAGCACAGACGGTACGAATATTCATTCCTAGATCTTATCGGCAAGGCTGCTTCAACTAAACCCAGTCAGCCGGCGGAACCTTTGCCGCTGCACAACGGCGGTGGCAGCAGCAATGGTAATAACAATGGCTCAGCTGATCCATTCGCTGCTGTCGATAGCGCAGAGGATGACAGACTTCGGTCAATTGCTCAGAGTCTCGAGGCTAGGTAAGAAATCCAAAAGAGTAACACTAGGCAAGAAACATAAAATAGTCTTATTACTTTTCATCATTAATCACTGTATTAAATTTCCTCCGATTGTCCAGATACGGTCCCCAGGTGTACGTCAGCAAAGGCGGTCGCAGGCAGCGAAGAATCTGCGTCCAAGACTACATGGACCCGGGTGAGGGCTACGACTCTGAGGATTCTTTCATTGACGATGGCGACGCTCGAGAACTGATGGTGCTGCCGAATCAGAAGCCCAAGCTCGGCGGCTTCTATATTAATCAGGGCGACTTGGAGGTGCGAATGCTAGGGGCTGATTGCTAGCGAATGGGGTGTGGGATTGAGAATCTAGGGTGTGGGATTGAGAATCTGGGGTGTGGGATTGAGAATCTGGGGTGTGGGATTGAGAATCTGGGGTGTGGGATTGAGAATCTGAAAGGTGTGGGATTAAGAATCTACAAGTAAGGTGTGGAATTGAGAATCTAAGAGGTATGAGATTGAGAATCTGGGGTGTGGGATTGAGAATCTGGTGTGTGGGATTGAGAATCTGGGGTGTGGATTGAGAATCTAGGGTGTGGATTGAGAATCTGGGGTATGGGATTGAGAATCTGGGATGTGGGATTGAGAATCTGGAGTGTGGGATTAAGAATCTGGGGCGTGGGATTGAGAATCTACAAGTAGGGTGTGGAATTGAGAATCTAAGAGGTATGAGATTGAGAATCTGGAATGTGGGATTGAGAATCTGGGGTGTGGGATTGAGAATCTGGGGTGTGGGATTGAGAATCTGGGGTGTGGGATTGAGAATCTGGGGTGTGGGATTGAGAATCTGGGGTGTGGGATTGAGAATCTAAGAGGTATGAGATTGAGAATCTGGAATGTGGGATTGAGAATCTGGAATGTGGGATTGAGAATCTGGGGTGTGGGATTGAGAATCTGGGGTGTGGGATTGAGAATCTGGAATGTGGGATTGAGAATCTGGGGTGTGGGATTGAGAATCTGGGGTGTGGGATTGAGAATCTGGAGTGTGGGATTGAGAATCTGGGGTGTGGGATTGAGAATCTGGGGTGTGGGATTGAGAATCTGGAGTGTGGGATTGAGAATATAAATGGTGTGGGATTGAGAATCTGGGGTGTGGGATTGAGAATCTGGAGTGTGGGATTGAGAATATAAATGGTGTGAGATTGAGAATCGGGTGTGGGATTAAAGAGCAGCCTATTTCAATCGCAGGTCACTACAGACAACGCGTCAGACATTGTTATTGAAGGACCCGCTAGTGCTGACGGCAGCACGCCATCCGGCGCCGCCCGTCCCGCGGCCGCCGATGCCGATGCCGCTTCAAAGAAACGCCGACGAGATTCTTCTGCTTCTTCCTCATCATCTTCTTCCTCGTCTGCTTCCTCGTCCTCGTCAGCGGACAGCTCAGCGGGTGTTGCTAAGAAGCGTCGCAAGCATCAGCAGCAGCTCCTTCCGGATCGACCCTCGCTGTTTGGCGGCGGCGCCAACAAGTCCAAGTCGAAGATGTCGCCCGGCCGAAGGGACTTAGTGTCCAAAGCAGTTAAAACTTTGACTAAAGCGCATAGGCGACAGAAAACTACTACAGCTGCGGCTAACGCAACGGCTGCTGTTGACCTTCAGATGACAGGTTCTGTCACTCCGTTGAAACCTCCAGCTACTGTTCAGCAACAGGCGGCGGCCTCGCAGAATCCTGCTCAACCAATTCGATCTATCGATCACATCATCGACAGGGTTCTGGCAGACTCTCCGTCTCCAGCTAAGCCAGCCGCCAACGTCAATCCGTTGAAGCCGTCTCTCGACTCTATATTTGATTCCGTAGTGTTGGGCAATGAAAAAGTTCCAGCTCAGCAGCAGCAGCAGCAGTCCAAACTGCCTAACCAGGCTAAACCCGATGAGGCGGTGCCCAATCTGCCGCCAAATCTGCCGCCACCAATTCTGCAGATTGTCGATCGGATTAAGGAGGCTAAGAGGAAATCCTCGTCTGCTGCTTCGGCCAATGCTGGCGGTGGAAAATTGTCGCAATTGTTTGCTAGCAATGACCTCGCTTCTGATTGGCTGGCCTTGGACGACTTTCTTCGGTTAGGCTTTGATCCGTTATGATTGATTGAACGTTATGGTCATGACTCCAAAAGTGTCAGCTACACTCTAACCTGTCAGGCTGTCAGCTACCTCTTAAGTGTCAGCTACCCTCCAAAAGTGTCAGCTACACTCTAAAAGTGTCAGCTACACTTCAAAAGTGTCAGCTACACTCCAAAAGTGTCAGCTCCCTCCAAAAGTGTCAGCTACACTCCAAAAGTTTCAGCTACCTTCCAAAAGTGTCGGCTATACTCTAAAGTGTCAGCTATACTCTAAAGTGTCAGCTACCCTCCAAAAGTGTCAGCTACTCTCCATAAGTGTCAGCTACTCTCCAGAAGTGTCAGCTACACCAAAAGTGTCAGCTACACTCCAAAAGTATCAGCTACACTCCAGAAGTGTCAGCTACACCCCAAAAGTGTCAGCTACCCTCCAAAAGTGTCAGCTACACTCCAGAAGTGTCAGCTACACCCCAAAAGTGTCAGCTACACTCCTAAAGTGTCAGCTACCCTCCAAAAGTGTCAGCTACACCTCAAAAGTGTCAGATTAAAAAAAGTTTCAGCTACCCTTCAAAGGTGTCAGCTACTTAAGCATTGACTACTATTTAAACGCTCCCGCCCGTCAGGTCTGGTCTGCCCTCGGCCCAATGCAACGCAGTCTACAGCCACCTGGCCGGTCACCTGGGCCTGGCCACAAAGGTTAGCCTGCGCCGTAAAATATTAAAACTGCGCGAGAATCGCAGCGAGTCCCAGTTGCAAGTGCTGCTAACCCGACTGCGCGAATTAGTGCAATCGGCTATGCCTGAACAGCTGGCCAGGCACGCTAAGGAGACTCGGCTCTACAGGGAGCGAATAGACGCTTGGCGACAGCAGAACGACGCGGCCGCGGCTGCCGCGACGGCTGAGGGCAGGCCGCCGCCTTCGCCGTCGGTTGCCGGCAAGCCGCCGGGCCCGCAACCGCGTCGAAACTTCGTCTGGTGCCAGAAGTCCACGGAGCTGTTGAACCGGGCGGCCAGGATTAAACTGGAAGCTTTGGCCAGCCAGCGGATCAAAGAGAGCGAGCGGGAGGATGCGATTAAAGAGTTTGCTGAGAAGCAATTGGTGCCGCTGTGGCCAGCTGATTGGATGAGCTGCATGTGAGTTTTGTTTTGCTTGGAGAACGTTGTGTAAGCAGCTTTTGGGATTTTGGGATCTCGACTTTAGAGCTTTTTGGAATTAGAATTTGGGGATTTTGGGATCTTGAATTTTAGGTATTTCGGGATCTCACTTTAGGAATTTTTGGATGCCGAATTCAGGGATTTTGGGATCTCGATTTCAGGGATTTTGGGATCTCGATTTCAGAGATTTTTGGATCCCAAATTTAGGAATTTTGGGATTTCGAGTTCAAGCTTGAGGACTTTATGATTTAGGATCCTTAAGGACTTTAGGATCTCAATTTTAGGGATTTCGTGATCTAGAATTTCAGGGATTTCGTGATCTAGAATTTCAGGGATTTCGGGATCTCGATTTCAGAGATTTTTGGATCCCAAATTTAGGAATTTTGGGATTTCGAGTTCAAGCTTGAGGACTTTATGATTTAGGATCCTTAAGGACTTTAGGATCTCAATTTTAGGGATTTCGTGATCTAGAATTTCAGGGATTTCGGGATCTCAAATTTCAGGGATTTCGGGATCTCCACCTAAGGCATTTTGGAATCTCGACTTCAGTAATTTTTTATCCCGAATTTAGAGATTTGGGATCTCGACTTAAATAATTTTTTATCGCGAATTTAGGGATTTTGGGATCTCGACTTTAGGGATTTTTTATCCCGAATTTAGGGATTTTCGTATCTCGATTTAAGAGATTTTTCGATCCTGAGTTCAGGGATTTTGGGATCTCGATTTCAGGGATTTTGAAATCTCGATTTCAGGGATTTCGGGATCTCGAAATTCTAGGGACTAGGATCTCTACCTAAGGCATTTTGGGATCTCGATTTTATGGATTCAGAGAATCATAGTTTTAGTCTATCCCATAATCCTAATTTTAGCCGGAATTTTTATCGCAAATTTTAGGAAAGACAATTTAGAAATCTCTTTCAGAATGTAAGCTTTATCAAGCTTTGCTATGGAGTTGATCATACTGACTGGCTGCTTGTTTACAGGAAGTTGATGAGCATAATCAGGCCGATGCTGAAATCCAAGCCAAGCCAAGCCAAGCGCGAGCAGTCTCAGCAGCAGCGACAGCAGCAGCAGCAGCAGGCCTCTGCTACCGGTGCCTGCAAGGCCGAGCCAAGAGACAAGTCCAACTTCAAGTGAGAGTAGCGGCCGCTAAAGTTGTATTTTTCCTGTTTAGTTAGCAGGAGGTGCTAGAAGATTTTCTGTATTCAGCCAGCGACTGCAATTTATAGCTGATTGTTAAATCCTGTTTGTATACACATGTACTTTGTTTTAATTCCTAACATTTTCTCCTAACAGAGCAGAGCACAAGATTGAGACAAGATGCCAACAAAAACTAACGTACTAATAGCAGTACTGTTTCCGCATAAAATATTTGAAGTTTTAGTTCAGATTTTTATAGTAACACAACTATGCTAATGTTAATACATGGGCTTTACAGCTCTCAGCAACAGTCGCAGCATCTGCTGCCCGTCTCCAAACTTCAACAACGGCTGCAACAAGACAAGCCTCAGCAAGCACTGCAGCACCAAGTCACCACGCAGCAACCAACACCACAGGTCGCAAGGCCTCGGGAACCGACACCACCACAAGTCTCAAGTCTTCAACAACCAACACCCCACAAGTCTCAAGTCTTCAGCAACCAACACCACCACAAATCTCAAGGCCTCAGCAACCGACACCACCACAAATCTCAAGGCCTCAGCAACCGACACCATCACAGGTCTCAAGGCCTCAGCAACCGACGCCATCACAGGTCTCAAGACCTCAGCAACCGACACCATCACAGGTCTCAAGACCTCAGCAACCGACACCACCACAGGTCTCAAGGTCTCAGCAACCGATACTATCACAGGTCTCAAGGCCTCAGCAACCAACACCATCACAGGTCTCAAGGCCTCAGCAACCAACACCATCACAGGTTTCAAGATCGCAGCAACCGACACCATCACAGGTCTCAAGGCCTCAGCAACCGACACCATCACAGGTCTCAAGGCCTCAGCAACCGACACCATCACAGGTCTCAAGGCCTCAGCAACCGACACCATCACAGGTTTCAAGATCGCAGCAACCGACACCATCACAGGTCTCAAGACCTCAGCAACCTCAGCAACCGACACCGCCACGGGTCTCAAGTCTTCAACAACCAGCATCACCACAGGTCTCAAGGCCTCAGCAACCGGCACCACCACAGGTCTCAAGGCCTGAGCAACCGCCGTCCAAACGTGTTTATGATCCTGTGCATTCGCCATCTCAAGAAATCTTCAAGTCTCAACAAATTCCACAGCGGCTCAGTAATGCATATCAGCCAATGCAGCAAGTCGCTAACCTTCAGCCATCAGCACCGCTAAGTTTCCCATCTCAACTGCAGACAACGCAGATGCATAAGCCTTCAAATCAATTGGCTCAGACATCGAAATCGCAGCAACAATCCAAGGCTAACTTAGCTAAGCAACAGTCGCAACAGTCGCTGTTTGATGCCTTTAAGTCAGTGCAGCAAGCTTCAAGTATCTATCAAAGTACGCAACAGTCGCAGCAGAAGCAACAGAAACAAGATTTATCGTCATTTTCCACTCTTAATCAGTCTCAGCAAAAGCAGCAGCAGCAGACTCTGAGCCACTCGATTACTCAGCAGCACCAACAGCAAAAGCTGCAGCCATTAATTCCTTCGCCGCCTCCAATGCCTCAGCAACAAGCTATGCCTCAACGGCAGCGTCAACAAAGGTTAGAGAAGCAGACACAGCCGACAGTGCCAAGCAGTAGTAGCAGTCTGGATGTTCACTTGTCACCATCGGCTGCATTGGCCGCAGCTGCAGCCGCAGCAGCTTGGCCTCATCAGCAAAATCAGCAACAGCATTCAGTATACTCTACTGGTGCTGTTAGCTCTGCATCTGCGCCTTTAGCTGCCTATAGCAATAGTCAAATCAATCTCAATCAGGTACAGCTGCATCAGCAACAGCAGCATCATCTTTTACTTCAGCGTCAGCAACAGCAAATTATGGCCGCTCAACACAACAACAACAACAGCAGCAAGCAGCAACAACAACAACAGCAACAACACAGCAACAACAACAACAGCAGCAGCAGGGTCGCTCGCTTCCACAGTTCAGCCATAGTTTTGGTCAGTTTGCCAGTAATTGGCCGTCGTTTGGGCAGCCGCCATATTATCAATGATTGATGAATTCAATTGAACATTGAAAACTTTTGCCTCTTCAACAAATGGCAGTCAATATTTAGCCAGAGTTGTGAAAAAGATAGCTTTATGACACAACATTTATTAACTTTTAACGTGTAACTAGTAGGAATATAAAGTCGGTTTTTCCAAGAAGCCTAGAGCTTATTCTTGTAACCAAACAGGGGTAAGTTCCTTTCTCTTTGATGGTCGCCTGAAATAGTTCTCCAAGAATTAAGCATCAACTCCAATGGATTTCTTATTGATCGCCAGCCTGACTGACCTTCAGAAATATCCTTCGCGATTAAAATAACTTTTAAAAAGATTTCTCTTATGTGGGCTGCGTCAATTCAGTTCGAACGTATTTCAGTTTAGACATCAGAAACATGTGGCTCTTAAATTATTGAGTAGATAACAAACTTAGTCACTAGCTAGAGACAATATTTTAAGTCAGTAGTATAAAACGGTTTCAATGGAAAAAGACTCAGTATTCCTTTGATGTTTGCTCGTTGTTTTAAAAATCCTGTATTTTTTAAATTTCCGCTTAGAAATGTTGATCAATATTTAGACAAATTAGAATTCGCCTTTAGTATAATATATATAAGTATAAGTTAAAATCTAAAAATGTTGTCTGTCGTTAAAATGCTAGAACGTGTTCCAAGATCTCAAAACGGCCGATATAAAAAGGATTCACTCGTTCCAGCACTGTTGTCTGCGCTTGCATGAACAATTATGCATATATATACAATCTCATGGTGTAAAAACTCAATTGGTTTAACAGTTTAGCTGCATTTTTATTGTTTGTTGTCAACAATAATAAGCAGCTTTATTCTTTAAAAGCTTCGCACTAAACCAATATACACTAATCAAAGTAATCTGTGACGCTTTATTCGCTATGCAGTCAATTTCTGCACTTAGTGCAGCCAAATTATGTGCAGTTATTAATTAAGTTATATTACTGTGCTGATCACTTTATGTACTCTTATGAGAGACGCGGTTGTAACTCATCGACTCCCTCATGCTGTAAATCAATTTTTTAGATATTGAGGATCAAAAAATAGTTACTAAGCATAAAAATAGTGTCATTGGATTCCACACCGTACCTCATGACAACATACGGAAATTTACCCTCGGAATACACTGTAGTACGAGAGGAAGTAGATAATAAATTATAATTAAAGAACCTGATCGTTTGCATTAACACATAACAACCTACTAACAAAATATTAACTGTCTACTCTGTCAGTAGGATGCACTGTGGCTAAACTGCATGTCTAAACAACTATCTAACGCAAAATCTTGCTCAGTTGAACTGCTCTGTATTATGTATAGCATTATGAAATAGTTTTATATATTTATCTATGCTGCATCGAGTTTTAACTTCAAACAATATTCTGAACTATGCATGTGTGGCATAAAACTTTTTGTGCAATTTTCGGTCAGGTATTTGCTTCCTTAAAAATCAATGTAATGTTTATCTGTGTACATTTCTTGGAATCAGCGTTACGTAATATTTGTAATACACCTTTTCACGTTCAATTTTGATCAAAGTCCAGTTCTAAAAAACTAGCGGAAATTCAATTTAGACTTGGGCCCAGTCTAACCCCAGCTCAAAACATTCTAACCGAAGTAAGGTTTAGCCATAGACAAAATTATCCTCAGTCTGAATTGAATTTCCGCTAGTTTTTTTTAGAACTGGACTTTGATCAGAATTGAACGTGAAAAGATGTAGTAATAGAGGCGTGACAAGTTAAAAGTACGGTTTAGTCTGCTTTTCATTTGATTTGTTCTTTACCGTAACACGATTAGTAAAATAAACAAAATTAACTTCTTCTTTAAGGCATTCGAATTTTATGTTTGGCTTTAAAAATAGCCCTAAAATTAATTGCCGTTTGCGAAAAGTGATGTTGTTTAACTTGACATGAGTACAATGCTAAGACAACAATTAATTAGTTTCATTTGTACCGTGCTTAAAAGCGTAAGCTTAAAATCAATCAGAAAAACCGAAAATATTCGGAGGTTACTACTGTAGTAATAAAAGCTCGACAATAGCGATAATAATCAAATCAATAAGGTCCAAAGCTAGAAAGCCATTTTCATGCAGTTGAAAATTATTAAAAATTCGAAGGTTTTCTCTGTAGAGCATAAATTATGCGAGTAAATACACTTGTATGCTAGAAATAGGCAGAAAGCAGTGCTCTTATGTAGCTAAATGGAACGTGTATCATCAGTATCAGTATCAAAATGGGAAAATTCGAATAAATATTTGTGCGACTGTGCGTCTATCCGACGTAAAATAAAGTGCTATGTAGAGCCAAAATTATACAGATTTAAAAGCAAAAACTATGCAAAGTTGAAGCGAATGTTTTAAACACTGACATGACAAACGTCATTGATTTCTCAATTTCGTCGACTTTACTATGTTTCACACAGCATCAGGGGCGTTAGCTTCTTTATCCTTCCTAGCAGGTGGGACATCAGTAGTGATAGCAGCGGCCTGTGGCGCCTCTTCACCAGGTTTTCTATTTCTTGCTTGACTGCCTGTGACGCTAATGTACAGCCACTCGAACAGCTCTACAACAAAAGCGCAACTGAGACCCAGCGTGATGCTGCAGACACCTCCAATCTGGCATACAAGGCTATAGAAATTCAGAGTCAATGTCTCCTTGCGCGTCTCCGTGGCGTCTCCTGTGGTGCGTCGAACTCGCAAGAATACAAATTGATGATCTCCGCTTTCGTCCTTGTTCCCGGACCCTGCTCCGTGACCCTGCAGCTCTCCGGCCAGCTGAGCCCAGCGGCCTAGCGTGTCATCGTCTGGGGACACATCAGTCAGGTTGTCAATGTCCCGTCGAGTGAAATAATTCTTTAGCCTTCTAATGGTGGAACTCGCGTTTGTGGCATTCTTATTTAACTTAATGCGCTCCATGTGTTGGTAGACTCTATTCCACAAGGCATGCTGTTGCACCATACGCAGCATTTGCCAGCGGCTAACTAGCCAGTCCGTCTGCGACACCGCGGCTCGGTATTCAATACGGCTGCAACGCTCGGGGCACTGGCTGCTTGCCGAGGATGCATCTGTCGCCAGCATTGGAATAATTCGCTCTGTAATTTGGCACAGAAGACGCAATAAACTTAAAAATCTTATAGAAAAGAATCCTATTTCTAGTCTTATTGGGGCCTGGTTTGCTATTGTTGATTAGTTTCATTGGCTCATACAGATTTTATTGAAACAGGTATAAACCATTTTCTAGCATTCAAATCCAAAGTCAAACATTTTCAAACTAACAATTTCAAATGCACTTCACTTAAGGTGCGTAATTAATTATACGAAACTAACTCTTAATCGCTTTTGCTAAGAAAAATATTAAGAATTTTTCTTTAGCCTCTTCATGTGTTGTCCCTGTTCAACGGAATTTGCTGGGCTAAAGTTAGTTTATAGTTCCCCTGAGTCCGTAGCTTCGTACAAGGTCCTCAGCCCAATGAGTGTGTTCCTCACCCAAGCAATCAAGTCGCTCAAATATACTGTCCACACCCTGCCGCAAGTCTCCGCAGTAGGGCACCTGACCTGGCCGCACTCGCCTCATCAGCCACGCTGGCAGGCAGCGGCAGTGCTCTTCTATTACCCTAGCCGCTGCCGATTCGACGCATTTTTCGTGACTATAATCCACTACTAAATCAAGGTCGCGCAGACGACCCCGCTTGTGCTCTCCGGCGTTATTGATGCACGGACGCACCGGTGTGGCTGTTAGTTCGTGCCGAACTGCCTCGAATTTCAGCTGTGATTGACCGATTTTTTAATATAAAGTTGTTTTTTATATAAATGAGGTTAATATTAAATGATGTACGCAATACTAACAACTCAGAGGGAATGGTGCATACGCTCGTACCTCGTTTAGCTTGCCATTCTGTAGATACACAGAGTGCCTTTTTATACTCGGGTATTGTCCGGCTTCGTGGACAGCGCCTAAGACGCCCCAGGCCTGCTCAAACACATCCTGGACAAACGCTGTATGCGGCCCGGTGTGCTGCGGCTGTTTGCCAATACTAATCACTACGGTTAACGAGTCCACACCGGTTGAATCGCCCTCGATGTTTAGAGTAAAACAGTTAAAATAGTCTGGATGACTCCACGTGCTGGTTGTCACTTTTGTACCGGATTCGAAGACGCAGTCGTATTGCTTTATGAATTGAGAGATAGTCACGGGACAAACATCGGATCGTAAATGGTGTGAGTTGTTACTAACGCAAAAGCCACACGTTCGCTACGAACTCTAACGTCTAACTTGCGAGTATCTAAATCGGAGTACTTTTAATACACTATTTAAAGAGCATCATTGATAATTCTTATGTTCCTCTGAATCTTGCAAACTACTGCTCATTGCTCAGTGCTCACCCCAATGCAAGCTACGTTTCCCTGCACAGTCATCATAGCCATCAGTGCCTCGTCCATCTGGTATCCGAACTCTAGGGCCATGTCTGGGTCCAGACTTTGATAGTACATACTGCGCTTGTCGTAGTGGCTTAGAACGCTCGCCTTTGACAGCTCCGAGGCCTGTATCAGTTTGTCGACCTGCTGCCTTAAGCGACTACAATTGCAAAAAGGATTTCGGTAGCATTGCGATGTCTACTTAAAATTATAAATTTCACTGCTTGAAAAGTAAAAAGTCGAATAGTAAATGGCATGTTTCTACAGCCATAGCTAGTTACTTATTCATCTTCCTTGGCGAAAACTCGGACATTTTGCTCTGCCAGAGTTGCCGAACTCTGTCAGGAAAAGGATGTAGCAGGCACAGTGTTGTGCTGGGAAACTCGGTCGGTGAGTTAGTGTGGATTGTCGACATTATGGTGGTTTCGTAGCGCAGGTATCTGATGTATGGGGTACAGGAATTATTAGTGATTATCGAATCCAAATTCTACTACTATAGAAGCAGATTCGTCTTTATTACATTATTTCTTTTGCTGGGGCTCAATTATCGCTGCAATAAAGTGATAATTACGAAAAATGAAGGCTTAAAGGTACAAAGCCTACCTCTGCACCAGACTAGTCACCGCGGCCACCATAAACGCTAGCATGGTTAGTACAAATACTAGCCACACTACCATTAGCAGTGGCTTGTCAGTCTTTGTAAGCCGACCAACGCCACGAAGAGAGCTGGACTGACAGAAGCGGATTCCGCCACTTTTAACAGCCGCTGCAATCCTGCTTCCAGATTGCTTTTGCGCCTGCGAGTTCATAGTCTCCACTGTCTCAAGCTGCTGCTGGACTGAGAAACAGAGCAAAAATGAAAGCTTCTGTTGGAGAGAACTAATGCGCTTGGCCTTTAATGCTGAAGTTTATAGTTTTGCTGTTTGCAAAACCCAGAGAAATGCGATTGGCGTTTGGATTAATTTGATTTTGCTTTAATTCTCGCGTTTTTAGTGACTAGAAATGCTCAGCGGAGTTAATTTCATTCAAATTAACACGGCGACCCTCGGTTCTATGCAAATTCAAAAAAATGATCTACGTACACCACGAAAATCCAACACCCTGCAGTCTTGTTTATGGCTGGATGAAAAGCAGAACCGTTTTGTGTGCGGTGGCGGTGTGATGTAGCTAGCAATTTCAAAATTTTTCTCATAATGCGAATGCAGCCGCTGCTCTTCCTACTCTTCATCGGATACTCTGCTTTGAATCGCAATATTGCGCTTGTAGTCGCATATGGATATCTGATAAAAATGATTGTTGGGTTTGCATTTGATGCACATGAACAACAAATTGTATGTCAAATGATTAGAACTATTAGGCAGAACTCACGAATCTCCTTAGAACGAATTACTGTAGTAGGATGTTTGCTCTAATATATTTTTATGCAATTCAATACTAATAAATGATATCTTGTGTTAAGGAATATTTACCAAGTCCGATAAAGCGAACATCTAATCGAACTCCGAGACCGTCTGTTCACATTAGCAATATGAAACCGCACCAATATGAGGGGAAGTCAAAAAGTAATGATAATTTTATTCTCACGAGTGTCAAACTTAAAATTAGAATCTATTTTTCTACATAGTCCCCCTCCAGGGTCAGACACTTCTCCATGCGGTGTCGCCATCTCTCCAGGCCGTTCGCGTAGAACTCAGGAGGCTGTGCAGCAAGTCACTGTACAGTAGCCTTTTTGGCAGCCTCCTGGTCCTCATGTTAGACTCCTTTGATTGCTTCCTTCAGCTTGGGAACCAAAAAAAGTCTTAAGGAGCCAAATCAGGGCTATATGGAGGATGCTAGAGGATTTCCCAGCGGAAATCTCGAAGGGGTTCACGGCAAAGCCGAGAAGTGTGGGCTGGTGCATTGTCGTGGTGAAAGAGAATCACATGGTGCAGCTTGCCAGGTCGCTTTTTGGCCAATTCGGAGTGGAGCTTTTGCAGAAGCGACTCATATTAGGTGGCATTGATGGTCTTCTGGCCTTCCAAGAAGTCCACCATCACCACTCCCTCAACATCCCAGAAGATGGTCGCCAAGACCTTCGCTGCAGACCCTTCCGCACGGAACTTCTTGGGGTCCGCTGAACCTTGTGCAACCACTCCTTGGATTGGACTTTGGATTCGGGATTATACTGAAATATTCATGTTTCAACCCCAGTCACTAAGCGTTGGTAAAAGTTTTCTAAAAGCCTAAATCCAGCAGTAAATGGTTGGATCTGGTGGAGCAGTGTCCATATAGACTTCTTCAAAGCGACAATGATTTCGGCTGTCTTCCAACCAAGTTTTACAAGAAACTTCACCTTAGTGCGAGCTTCGATTTTTTAATTTTCCTTTGCTGAAAGGGTATACTGTTATTAGAGCGTCATCATGCAGAAATCGATCACTCTAGAAGAACCAAAACTCTGTCAAATTAAGAACAAAAGATGTTTTTTCAAACGAAACCAGTTGAATTTCAATACCTCTTATATTTTAGGCGTTACAACAAAATTATCTTTACTTTTTTACTTCCCCTCGTACTGGTTTTCAAAAAGTGCACAAATTCCAGAAGTCGCGTATTTATCACGAGATCGGCAGCGCCTCATTATTGATCCCTACACTCTTGTCTCTTGAAACCGAATTCGTAGGACGGACTCATGCCCCTTAAAAGTCTGGCTCATTGTGTAGTATTCATAATATCTAAGATCTGAAATAGCTATTATACTCTTAGTGACGCGCTTTTTTGGACATGCCTTCGACATTTCATGTCATACGTTTGATTAATTCGCAACCCTAACCTGATTATTGGATGACCAGACGCTTTCGTTTGTCAGAGTTGTAGCCTAAAAGCATGTCAGTTGTATTTTTATTTGTCATTATGTGTATGCAGATAAATAATTGATTTTTTAAAAAGCTTCTTTATGCTCGTATTAGTGCACTTCCGGAATTTGTGCACTTTTTGATATGCAGTACGAGGGGAAGTCAAAAAGTAATGATAATTTTGCTGTAACGCCTAAAATATGAGGTATTGAAATGCAACTGGTTTCGTTAGAAAAACCAGTCGAATATTAGTGATACAGTTTTGTATAGTACCGTTTCATTCAATTTTTCTAATACTTTACTTGAAAAGGAAATGAACAAAGTAATATTTCTGCTTAAAAACGCTTTATGCAGCATGTACTTGTGCTGTTAAATACAATAACTTTTCAATATTAAGCGTGCCAAAACCTATTCGAAACACTTATCAATCATTGCTGTGTATGGATGTGTCAAATAACGCATTATAATGAGCGTAATCAGTGAATCCAGGAAGATCCTTGAAAACGCAAGTTTGAAGTCAAGAAAACGAGTTAGATTAATGAAATCTCTGCAGCTCCTGTAGCAAATCTTCATTTAGACGTTCTCGAATGGCGGCATCAACTTCGTCCTTGGCTTGTTGACCACCGCCCCCCTCATCTGCTGTGTCGAACTCAGAAGACGAAGACGACGACGTCACCGCCGATTTAACAACTCTCACCGGTGTCGGCTGTCGAACCTTAGGCAAAAGTGGCGAAGTCTTTGCCGAACCAACCATCGGAGATGTTGATGAAGGCGATGATGAGGACGAGGCCACAGAACAGCGGGGCAGTCGCGTCGTATTGGTGCTAAGAAGGGCCGCTGCGGTATGATCACTCGTAGCTGGTTGCGACCGCGCTGACCTTTTCTACGCTGGCGTAAAGATGAAGCTTCCGAGTTCGAATTCACAGATTGTGTGGGCGCAGGAGTAGGTGCTGTCGCCGATACTTGATGCGGCAGCGACTCCGGTGGCTGCAGCGGTCCATCTGGCTCGTCGAATGCTACAATCTTGACTTTTTCTTTTCCGGTATCGGGCTTAGCTCTATTGCTTCCTTGAGAAATTTCATTACGCTGCTGAATAACTTGCGCATCATCGTGGGTTGTGATTTCTTCGTCGAATTCTTCCTCATCTTCATCGTCTTGATCGTCGAAGTCTGAATCCCAGCGTCTGGCGTGGCGTCCGCCGCCGCCGGTTCCGCTCGAGCTGTTAAGCGAGAACTCTGTCTCCCTTTGACTTATGTACTTTCCAAGAACTTTAGCGTCGTGGCGATTCACGCCCAGATTGGCGGACATGTTAAGGAAGTCGTTCATGTGCGACTGGTCGATGGGAACTCCAAGATCGAAGCTTCGTCTACGCTCGATGCACTCGGCTATGCACTTCTTGATGCGAGGCAGACAGTTAAGAGTGTTGTACTCCATCATGGAAGCGATGCGATCGAATTCCAGCGGAGAGTAGACAAAGTTGAATGTACTGTAGGGATTCTTTTCTCCACCAAAAATGTCAAAGTTTGCAAAGTTTAGCTCGTCTTGCAGAGTCCGACGAACGTCTGGAAAAGAAATAGTTTAATTAAGCTTGTTTCTATCGACAAACCGTAGAATCAAGTAGTGATTGGTATTTATAAAGTTAGGATTAACTTATTACTTGGGTTTTTAAACTCGCGGAATGATAAGTTGACCAGCACGAAGTGCATAATTATTGGCACTCGTGGATTCTCTTTGTCTCGAAAGATGTAAACCTCCTGCATGCCTTTCTTCTCGTATTTGTCTAGTGTGATGTGCGGAAATGGAACATTTCTGATCAGGGCCCATTTGTACGCCAGTAATAGCTCCTGAAGTGACGAAAAAGATTATTTTGTACGAGTTTATAGGGCAAAGTTTTAAGTATCGAACTATAACTTAATTAACTGTATACTAATGCGCAAATAACCACATTGACCAAATAAATCGGACGATTCAAATACTTGTTACATCCGGGGGCGAAATCGCATGGTTCGTCTGCTATCCAAAGTATAATAGGTAGGTATGCAGGGGTATCAATCATCTTTGTAACTAATGAATACAACTCGTAATAAACTATTGTCTCACCTTAAAAGGCGGGTAATTGTCGTGCTTTCTACCGCTGAAGTCAAACGACAAAATGAGATCGACGCCCCTCTGCTGTCTCAGCACTAGCGGGTAGGGCGAATTGAAGGCCAGACCAGCGTCGACTACGTGCATGTACTTGGAGAAGGAGTTCTGGTCCGTCTCAAACATTTCTAGGAAATCACCGTTGCCGGCAACTGCAAAAAATTTAGGTGTAGCTTTTTTAGAGATCTATTTGTCTTCGTAAATAAACAGAATGCAATCGTTAGATAGTGAAATAATTGGTGGCTCGTACTTATAAAGGAATTTAAGGTATTACTGCTAGTAACAACACAGTCACATACAGTAGCATAGTGTAGCTGAAATGCTTCTTTTTGGAAACCAACCTTTCTTTAATCGGTAAACTCGTGCGGAAGCGGAACGTAAACTTGAATGAATATTTTGGTCACTGTGAGTAAAAGTCTAACGCAGTTTGGCTCACCTGAAATCGGTGCATCTTCAAAGCGAAATCCAGCTTCACGAGGTCTTGTGGGAGTGAATGGCGCTATAGGATAGGCCTTGGTAACAGTAAGACTGCGCATAAAGTTGTGCACCATGGCTGCCCTGCCCGACATGGTGTTGAGCAGTCGCAATCTGAAATTTTATAATTTTCTTTGATTCAGTATCTATTAATATGTATCGAAATCAAAAGATCTTTTTCTGCAACCAAAGTACTGGCTCACTCCGAGAAAACGCTATTCCTCCATCGTTCCCACCAGCCTAGCGGTGAATTGTCCTCAGCAGTCAGTTGATCTAGCTTCTCCAAAATTCCTCGTTCCTCTTCGGAGTCGGAATCGTGCGACACAACTGAGGAGGCGTCGTCGTCTCCTGTGAATTGTGTACAAAAGATTCAAAGAAATAAAAATTAGTGACAGAAGGAGTTTCTATTTCCAGAGACCGACGATCAACAGCAAGACGCGCTCACC
>NIVC01000405.1:180955-285955 GCA_002269645.1 Macrostomum lignano
CAAGACCTCGTGAAGCTGGATTTCGCTTTGAAGATGCACCAGCCTTTCAGGTGACCAAATTGCGTTAACTTTTACTCACAGTGACCAAAATATTCATTCAAGTTTACGTTCCGCTTCCGCACGAGTTTACCGATTAAAGAAAGGTTGGTTTCCAAAAAGAAGCATTTCAGCTACACTATGCTACTGTATGTGACTGTGTTGTTACTAGCAGTAATACCTTAAATTCCTTTATAAGTACGAGCCACCAATTATTTCACTATCTAACGATTGCATTCTGTTTATTTACGAAGACAAATAGATCTCTAAAAAAGCTACACCTAAATTTTTTGCAGTTGCCGGCAACGGTGATTTCCTAGAAATGTTTGAGACGGACCAGAACTCCTTCTCCAAGTACATGCACGTAGTCGACGCTGGTCTGGCCTTCAATTCGCCCTACCCGCTAGTGCTGAGACAGCAGAGGGGCGTCGATCTCATTTTGTCGTTTGACTTCAGCGGTAGAAAGCACGACAATTACCCGCCTTTTAAGGTGAGACAATAGTTTATTACGAGTTGTATTCATTAGTTACAAAGATGATTGATACCCTGCATACCTACCTATTATACTTTGGATAGCAGACGAACCATGCGATTTCGCCCCCGGATGTAACAAGTATTTGAATCGTCCGATTTATTTGGTCAATGTGGTTATTTGCGCATTAGTATACAGTTAATTAAGTTATAGTTCGATACTTAAAACTTTGCCCTATAAACTCGTACAAAATAATCTTTTTCGTCACTTCAGGAGCTATTACTGGCGTACAAATGGGCCCTGATCAGAAATGTTCCATTTCCGCACATCACACTAGACAAATACGAGAAGAAAGGCATGCAGGAGGTTTACATCTTTCGAGACAAAGAGAATCCACGAGTGCCAATAATTATGCACTTCGTGCTGGTCAACTTATCATTCCGCGAGTTTAAAAACCCAAGTAATAAGTTAATCCTAACTTTATAAATACCAATCACTACTTGATTCTACGGTTTGTCGATAGAAACAAGCTTAATTAAACTATTTCTTTTCCAGACGTTCGTCGGACTCTGCAAGACGAGCTAAACTTTGCAAACTTTGACATTTTTGGTGGAGAAAAGAATCCCTACAGTACATTCAACTTTGTCTACTCTCCGCTGGAATTCGATCGCATCGCTTCCATGATGGAGTACAACACTCTTAACTGTCTGCCTCGCATCAAGAAGTGCATAGCCGAGTGCATCGAGCGTAGACGAAGCTTCGATCTTGGAGTTCCCATCGACCAGTCGCACATGAACGACTTCCTTAACATGTCCGCCAATCTGGGCGTGAATCGCCACGACGCTAAAGTTCTTGGAAAGTACATAAGTCAAAGGGAGACAGAGTTCTCGCTTAACAGCTCGAGCGGAACCGGCGGCGGCGGACGCCACGCCAGACGCTGGGATTCAGACTTCGACGATCAAGACGATGAAGATGAGGAAGAATTCGACGAAGAAATCACAACCCACGATGATGCGCAAGTTATTCAGCAGCGTAATGAAATTTCTCAAGGAAGCAATAGAGCTAAGCCCGATACCGGAAAAGAAAAAGTCAAGATTGTAGCATTCGACGAGCCAGATGGACCGCTGCAGCCACCGGAGTCGCTGCCGCATCAAGTATCGGCGACAGCACCTACTCCTGCGCCCACACAATCTGTGAATTCGAACTCGGAAGCTTCATCTTTACGCCAGCGTAGAAAAGGTCAGCGCGGTCGCAACCAGCTACGAGTGATCATACCGCAGCGGCCCTTCTTAGCACCAATACGACGCGACTGCCCCCGCTGTTCTGTGGCCTCGTCCTCATCATCGCCTTCATCAACATCTCCGATGGTTGGTTCGGCAAAGACTTCGCCACTTTTGCCTAAGGTTCGACAGCCGACACCGGTGAGAGTTGTTAAATCGGCGGTGACGTCGTCGTCTTCGTCTTCTGAGTTCGACACAGCAGATGAGGGGGGCGGTGGTCAACAAGCCAAGGACGAAGTTGATGCCGCCATTCGAGAACGTCTAAATGAAGATTTGCTACAGGAGCTGCAGAGATTTCATTAATCTAACTCGTTTTCTTGACTTCAAACTTGCGTTTTCAAGGATCTTCCTGGATTCACTGATTACGCTCATTATAATGCGTTATTTGACACATCCATACACAGCAATGATTGATAAGTGTTTCGAATAGGTTTTGGCACGCTTAATATTGAAAAGTTATTGTATTTAACAGCACAAGTACATGCTGCATAAAGCGTTTTTAAGCAGAAATATTACTTTGTTCATTTCCTTTTCAAGTAAAGTATTAGAAAAATTGAATGAAACGGTACTATACAAAACTGTATCACTAATATTCGACTGGTTTTTCTAACGAAACCAGTTGCATTTCAATACCTCATATTTTAGGCGTTACAGCAAAATTATCATTACTTTTTGACTTCCCCTCGTACTGCATATCAAAAAGTGCACAAATTCCGGAAGTGCACTAATACGAGCATAAAGAAGCTTTTTAAAAAATCAATTATTTATCTGCATACACATAATGACAAATAAAAATACAACTGACATGCTTTTAGGCTACAACTCTGACAAACGAAAGCGTCTGGTCATCCAATAATCAGGTTAGGGTTGCGAATTAATCAAACGTATGACATGAAATGTCGAAGGCATGTCCAAAAAAGCGCGTCACTAAGAGTATAATAGCTATTTCAGATCTTAGATATTATGAATACTACACAATGAGCCAGACTTTTAAGGGGCATGAGTCCGTCCTACGAATTCGGTTTCAAGAGACAAGAGTGTAGGGATCAATAATGAGGCGCTGCCGATCTCGTGATAAATACGCGACTTCTGGAATTTGTGCACTTTTTGAAAACCAGTACGAGGGGAAGTAAAAAAGTAAAGATAATTTTGTTGTAACGCCTAAAATATAAGAGGTATTGAAATTCAACTGGTTTCGTTTGAAAAAACATCTTTTGTTCTTAATTTGACAGAGTTTTGGTTCTTCTAGAGTGATCGATTTCTGCATGATGACGCTCTAATAACAGTATACCCTTTCAGCAAAGGAAAATTAAAAAATCGAAGCTCGCACTAAGGTGAAGTTTCTTGTAAAACTTGGTTGGAAGACAGCCGAAATCATTGTCGCTTTGAAGAAGTCTATATGGACACTGCTCCACCAGATCCAACCATTTACTGCTGGATTTAGGCTTTTAGAAAACTTTTACCAACGCTTAGTGACTGGGGTTGAAACAT
The DNA here is from genome assembly GCA_002269645.1 of Macrostomum lignano. Lineage (NCBI taxonomy): Eukaryota > Metazoa > Platyhelminthes > Macrostomidae > Macrostomum > Macrostomum lignano. The sequence goes on from NIVC01000405.1 coordinate 184,235, forward strand.
GAATATTTCAGTATAATCCCGAATCCAAAGTCCAATCCAAGGAGTGGTTGCACAAGGTTCAGCGGACCCCAAGAAGTTCCGTGCGGAAGGGTCTGCAGCGAAGGTCTTGGCGACCATCTTCTGGGATGTTGAGGGAGTGGTGATGGTGGACTTCTTGGAAGGCCAGAAGACCATCAATGCCACCTAATATGAGTCGCTTCTGCAAAAGCTCCACTCCGAATTGGCCAAAAAGCGACCTGGCAAGCTGCACCATGTGATTCTCTTTCACCACGACAATGCACCAGCCCACACTTCTCGGCTTTGCCGTGAACCCCTTCGAGATTTCCGCTGGGAAATCCTCTAGCATCCTCCATATAGCCCTGATTTGGCTCCTTAAGACTTTTTTTGGTTCCCAAGCTGAAGGAAGCAATCAAAGGAGTCTAACATGAGGACCAGGAGGCTGCCAAAAAGGCTACTGTACAGTGACTTGCTGCACAGCCTCCTGAGTTCTACGCGAACGGCCTGGAGAGATGGCGACACCGCATGGAGAAGTGTCTGACCCTGGAGGGGGACTATGTAGAAAAATAGATTCTAATTTTAAGTTTGACACTCGTGAGAATAAAATTATCATTACTTTTTGACTTCCCCTCATATTGGTGCGGTTTCATATTGCTAATGTGAACAGACGGTCTCGGAGTTCGATTAGATGTTCGCTTTATCGGACTTGGTAAATATTCCTTAACACAAGATATCATTTATTAGTATTGAATTGCATAAAAATATATTAGAGCAAACATCCTACTACAGTAATTCGTTCTAAGGAGATTCGTGAGTTCTGCCTAATAGTTCTAATCATTTGACATACAATTTGTTGTTCATGTGCATCAAATGCAAACCCAACAATCATTTTTATCAGATATCCATATGCGACTACAAGCGCAATATTGCGATTCAAAGCAGAGTATCCGATGAAGAGTAGGAAGAGCAGCGGCTGCATTCGCATTATGAGAAAAATTTTGAAATTGCTAGCTACATCACACCGCCACCGCACACAAAACGGTTCTGCTTTTCATCCAGCCATAAACAAGACTGCAGGGTGTTGGATTTTCGTGGTGTACGTAGATCATTTTTTTGAATTTGCATAGAACCGAGGGTCGCCGTGTTAATTTGAATGAAATTAACTCCGCTGAGCATTTCTAGTCACTAAAAACGCGAGAATTAAAGCAAAATCAAATTAATCCAAACGCCAATCGCATTTCTCTGGGTTTTGCAAACAGCAAAACTATAAACTTCAGCATTAAAGGCCAAGCGCATTAGTTCTCTCCAACAGAAGCTTTCATTTTTGCTCTGTTTCTCAGTCCAGCAGCAGCTTGAGACAGTGGAGACTATGAACTCGCAGGCGCAAAAGCAATCTGGAAGCAGGATTGCAGCGGCTGTTAAAAGTGGCGGAATCCGCTTCTGTCAGTCCAGCTCTCTTCGTGGCGTTGGTCGGCTTACAAAGACTGACAAGCCACTGCTAATGGTAGTGTGGCTAGTATTTGTACTAACCATGCTAGCGTTTATGGTGGCCGCGGTGACTAGTCTGGTGCAGAGGTAGGCTTTGTACCTTTAAGCCTTCATTTTTCGTAATTATCACTTTATTGCAGCGATAATTGAGCCCCAGCAAAAGAATAATGTAATAAAGACGAATCTGCTTCTATAGTAGTAGAATTTGGATTCGATAATCACTAATAATTCCTGTACCCCATACATCAGATACCTGCGCTACGAAACCACCATAATGTCGACAATCCACACTAACTCACCGACCGAGTTTCCCAGCACAACACTGTGCCTGCTACATCCTTTTCCTGACAGAGTTCGGCAACTCTGGCAGAGCAAAATGTCCGAGTTTTCGCCAAGGAAGATGAATAAGTAACTAGCTATGGCTGTAGAAACATGCCATTTACTATTCGACTTTTTACTTTTCAAGCAGTGAAATTTATAATTTTAAGTAGACATCGCAATGCTACCGAAATCCTTTTTGCAATTGTAGTCGCTTAAGGCAGCAGGTCGACAAACTGATACAGGCCTCGGAGCTGTCAAAGGCGAGCGTTCTAAGCCACTACGACAAGCGCAGTATGTACTATCAAAGTCTGGACCCAGACATGGCCCTAGAGTTCGGATACCAGATGGACGAGGCACTGATGGCTATGATGACTGTGCAGGGAAACGTAGCTTGCATTGGGGTGAGCACTGAGCAATGAGCAGTAGTTTGCAAGATTCAGAGGAACATAAGAATTATCAATGATGCTCTTTAAATAGTGTATTAAAAGTACCTCCGATTTAGATACTCGCAAGTTAGACGTTAGAGTTCGTAGCGAACGTGTGGCTTTTGCGTTAGTAACAACTCACATAATTTACGATCCGATGTTTGTCCCTTGACTATCTCTCAATTTCATAAAGCAATACGACTGCGTTTTCGAATCCGGTACAAAAGTGACAACCAGCACGTGGAGTCATCCAGACTATTTTAACTGTTTTACTCTAAACATCGAGGGCGATTCAACCGGTGTGGACTCGTTAACCGTAGTGATTAGTATTGGCAAACAGCCGCAGCACACCGGGCCGCATACAGCGTTTGTCCAGGATGTGTTTGAGCAGGCCTGGGGCGTCTTAGGCGCTGTCCACGAAGCCGGACAATACCCGAGTATAAAAAGGCACTCTGTGTATCTACAGAATGGCAAGCTAAACGAGGTACGAGCGTATGCACCATTCCTCTGAGTTGTTAGTATTGCGTACATCATTTAATATTAACCTCATTTATATAAAAAACAACTTTATATTAAAAAATCGGTCAATCACAGCTGAAATTCGAGGCAGTTCGGCACGAACTAACAGCCACACCGGTGCGTCCGTGCATCAATAACGCCGGAGAGCACAAGCGGGGTCGTCTGCGCGACCTTGATTTAGTAGTGGATTATAGTCACGAAAAATGCGTCGAATCGGCAGCGGCTAGGGTAATAGAAGAGCACTGCCGCTGCCTGCCAGCGTGGCTGATGAGGCGAGTGCGGCCAGGTCAGGTGCCCTACTGCGGAGACTTGCGGCAGGGTGTGGACAGTTTATTTAAGCGACTTGATTGCTTGGGTGAGGAACACACTCATTGGGCTGAGGACCTAGTACGAAGCTACGGACTCAGGGGAACTATAAACTAACTTTAGCCCAGCAAATTCCGTAGAACAGGGACAACATATGAAGAGGCTAAAGAAAAATTCTTAGTTAGTTTCGTATAATTAATTACGCACCTTAAGTGAAGTGCATTTGAAATTGTTAGTTTGAAAATGTTTGACTTTGGATTTGAATGCTAGAAAATGGTTTATACCTGTTTCAATAAAATCTGTATGAGCCAATGAAACTAACCAACAATAGCAAACCAGGCCCCAATAAGACTAGAAATAGGATTCTTTTCTATAAGATTTTTAAGTTTATTGCGTCTTCTGTGCCAAATTACAGAGCGAATTATTCCAATGCTGGCGACAGATGCATCCTCGGCAAGCAGCCAGTGCCCCGAGCGTTGCAGCCGTATTGAATACCGAGCCGCGGTGTCGCAGACGGACTGGCTAGTTAGCCGCTGGCAAATGCTGCGTATGGTGCAACAGCATGCCTTGTGGAATAGAGTCTACCAACACATGGAGCGCATTAAGTTAAATAAGAATGCCACAAACGCGAGTTCCACCATTAGAAGGCTAAAGAATTATTTCACTCGACGGGACATTGACAACCTGACTGATGTGTCCCCAGACGATGACACGCTAGGCCGCTGGGCTCAGCTGGCCGGAGAGCTGCAGGGTCACGGAGCAGGGTCCGGGAACAAGGACGAAAGCGGAGATCATCAATTTGTATTCTTGCGAGTTCGACGCACCACAGGAGACGCCACGGAGACGCGCAAGGAGACATTGACTCTGAATTTCTATAGCCTTGTATGCCAGATTGGAGGTGTCTGCAGCATCACGCTGGGTCTCAGTTGCGCTTTTGTTGTAGAGCTGTTCGAGTGGCTGTACATTAGCGTCACAGGCAGTCAAGCAAGAAATAGAAAACCTGGTGAAGAGGCGCCACAGGCCGCTGCTATCACTACTGATTTCCCACCAGCTAGGAAGGATAAAGAAGCTAACGCCCCTGATGCTGTGTGAAACATAGTAAAGTCGACGACATTGAGAAATCAATGACGTTTGTCATGTCAGTGTTTAAAACATTCGCTTCAACTATGCATAGTTTTTGCTTTTAAATCTGTATAATTTTGGCTCTACATAGCACTTTATTTTACGTCGGATAGACGCACAGTCGCACAAATATTTATTCGAATTTTCCCATTTTGATACTGATACTGATGATACACGTTCCATTTAGCTACATAAGAGCACTGCTTTCTGCCTATTTCTAGCATACAAGTGTATTTACTCGCATAATTTATGCTCTACAGAGAAAACCTTCGAATTTTTAATAATTTTCAACTGCATGAAAATGGCTTTCTAGCTTTGGACCTTATTGATTTGATTATTATCGCTATTGTCGAGCTTTTATTACTACAGTAGTAACCTCCGAATATTTTCAGTGTTTCTGATTGATTTTAAGCTTACGCTTTTAAGCACGGTACAAATGAAACTAATTAATTGTTGTCTTAGCATTGTACTTTTTCATTTCAAGTTAAACAACATCACTTTTCGCAAACGGCAATTAATTTTAGGGCTATTTTTAAAGCCAAACATAAAATTCGAATGTCTTAAAGAATAAGTTAAATTTATTTATTTTACTAATCGTGTTACGGTAAAGAACAAATTAAATGAAAAGCAGACTAAACCGTACTTTTAACTTGTCACGCCTGTATTACTACACATTTTCACGTTCAATTTTGATCAAAGTCCAGTTCCAAAAAAACTAGCGGAAATTCAATTCAGACTGAGGATAATTTTGTCTATGGCTAAACCTTACTTCAGTTAGAATGTCTTGAGCTGGGGTTAGACTGGGTCCAAGTCTAAATTGAATTTCCGCTAGTTTTTTAGAACTGGACTTTGATCAAAATCGAACGTGAAAAGGTGTATTACAAATATTACGTAACGCTGATTCCAAGAAATGTACACAGATAAACATTATATTGATTTTTAAGGAAGCAAATACCTGACCGATAATTGCACAAAAAGTTTTATGCCACACATGCATAGTTCAGAATATTGTTTGAAGTTAAAACTCGATGCAGCATAGATAAATATATAAAACTATTTCATAATGCTATACATAATACAGAGCAGTTCAACTGAGCAAGATTTTGCGTTAGATAGACATGCAGTTTAGCCACAGTGCATCCTACTGACAGAGTAGACAGTTAATATTTTGTTAGTAGGTTGTTATGTGTTAATGCAAACGATCAGGTTCTTTAATTATAATTTATTATCTACTTCCTCTCGTACTACAGTGTATTCCTAGGGTAAATTTCCGTATGTTGTCATGAGGTACGGTGTGGAATCCAATGACACTATTTTTATGCTTAGTAACTATTTTTTGATCCTCAATATCTAAAAAATTGATTTACAGCATGAGGGAGTCGATGAGTTACAACCGCGTCTCTCATAAGAGTACATAAAGTGATCAGCACAGTAATATAACTTAATTAATAACTGCACATAATTTGGCTGCACTAAGTGCAGAAATTGACTGCATAGCGAATAAAGCGTCACAGATTACTTTGATTACTGCATATTGGTTTAGTGCGAAGCTTTTAAAGAATAAAGCTGCTTCTTATTGTTGACAACAATAAAAATGCAGCTCAACTGTTAAACCAATTGAGTTTTTACACCATGAGATTGTATATATGCATAATTGTTCATGCAAGCGCAGACAACAGTGCTGGAACGAGTGAATCCTTTTTATATCGGCCGTTTTGAGATCCTTGGAACACGTTCTAGCATTTTAACGATAGACAACATTTTTAGATTTTAACTTATACTTATATATATTATACTAAAGGCGAATTCTAATTTGTCTAAATATTGATCAACATTTCTAAGCGGAAATTTAAAAAATACAGGATTTTTAAAACAACGAGCAAACATCAAAGGAATACTGAGTCTTTTTCCATTGAAACCGTTTTATACTACTGACTTAAAATATTGTCTCTAGCTAGTGACTAAGTTTGTTATCTACTCAATAATTTAAGAGCCACATGTTTCTGATGTCTAAACTGAAATACGTTCGAACTGAATTGACGCAGCCCACATAAGAGAAAATCTTTTTAAAAGTTATTTTAATCGCGAAGGATATTTCTGAAGGTCAGTCAGGCTGGCGATCAATAAGAAATCCATTGGAGTTGATGCTTAATTCTTGGAGAACTATTTCAGGCGACCATCAAAGAGAAAGGAACTTACCCCTGTTTGGTTACAAGAATAAAGCTCTAGGCTTCTTGGAAAAACCGACTTTATATTCCTACTAGTTACACGTTAAAAGTTAATAAATGTTTGTGTCATAAAGCTATCTTTTTCACAACTCTGGCTAAATATTGACTGCCATTTGTTGAAGAGGCAAAAGTTTTCAATGTTCAATTGAATTCATCAATCATTGATAATATGGCGGCTGCCCAAACGACGGCCAATTACTGGCAAACTGACCAAAACTATGGCTGAACTGTGGAAGCGAGCGACCCTGCTGCTGCTGCTGTTGTTGTTGTTGCTGTTGTTGTTGTTGCTGTTGTTGCTGCTGCTGCTGCTGCTGCTGCTGTTGTTGTTGTTGAGCGGCCATAATTTGCTGTTGCTGACGCTGAAGTAAAAGATGATGCTGCTGTTGCTGATGCAGCTGTACCTGATTGAGATTGATTTGACTATTGCTATAGGCAGCTAAAGGCGCAGATGCAGAGCTAACAGCACCAGTAGAGTATACTGAATGCTGTTGCTGATTTTGCTGATGAGGCCAAGCTGCTGCGGCTGCAGCTGCGGCCAATGCAGCCGATGGTGACAAGTGAACATCCAGACTGCTACTACTGCTTGGCACTGTCGGCTGTGTCTGCTTCTCTAACCTTTGTTGACGCTGCCGTTGAGGCATAGCTTGTTGCTGAGGCATTGGAGGCGGCGAAGGAATTAATGGCTGCAGCTTTTGCTGTTGGTGCTGCTGAGTAATCGAGTGGCTCAGAGTCTGCTGCTGCTGCTTTTGCTGAGACTGATTAAGAGTGGAAAATGACGATAAATCTTGTTTCTGTTGCTTCTGCTGCGACTGTTGCGTACTTTGATAGATACTTGAAGCTTGCTGCACTGACTTAAAGGCATCAAACAGCGACTGTTGCGACTGTTGCTTAGCTAAGTTAGCCTTGGATTGTTGCTGCGATTTCGATGTCTGAGCCAATTGATTTGAAGGCTTATGCATCTGCGTTGTCTGCAGTTGAGATGGGAAACTTAGCGGTGCTGATGGCTGAAGGTTAGCGACTTGCTGCATTGGCTGATATGCATTACTGAGCCGCTGTGGAATTTGTTGAGACTTGAAGATTTCTTGAGATGGCGAATGCACAGGATCATAAACACGTTTGGACGGCGGTTGCTCAGGCCTTGAGACCTGTGGTGGTGCCGGTTGCTGAGGCCTTGAGACCTGTGGTGATGCTGGTTGTTGAAGACTTGAGACCCGTGGCGGTGTCGGTTGCTGAGGTTGCTGAGGTCTTGAGACCTGTGATGGTGTCGGTTGCTGCGATCTTGAAACCTGTGATGGTGTCGGTTGCTGAGGCCTTGAGACCTGTGATGGTGTCGGTTGCTGAGGCCTTGAGACCTGTGATGGTGTCGGTTGCTGAGGCCTTGAGACCTGTGATGGTGTCGGTTGCTGCGATCTTGAAACCTGTGATGGTGTTGGTTGCTGAGGCCTTGAGACCTGTGATGGTGTTGGTTGCTGAGGCCTTGAGACCTGTGATAGTATCGGTTGCTGAGACCTTGAGACCTGTGGTGGTGTCGGTTGCTGAGGTCTTGAGACCTGTGATGGTGTCGGTTGCTGAGGTCTTGAGACCTGTGATGGCGTCGGTTGCTGAGGCCTTGAGACCTGTGATGGTGTCGGTTGCTGAGGCCTTGAGATTTGTGGTGGTGTCGGTTGCTGAGGCCTTGAGATTTGTGGTGGTGTTGGTTGCTGAAGACTTGAGACTTGTGGGGGTGTTGGTTGTTGAAGACTTGAGACTTGTGGTGGTGTCGGTTCCCGAGGCCTTGCGACCTGTGGTGTTGGTTGCTGCGTGGTGACTTGGTGCTGCAGTGCTTGCTGAGGCTTGTCTTGTTGCAGCCGTTGTTGAAGTTTGGAGACGGGCAGCAGATGCTGCGACTGTTGCTGAGAGCTGTAAAGCCCATGTATTAACATTAGCATAGTTGTGTTACTATAAAAATCTGAACTAAAACTTCAAATATTTTATGCGGAAACAGTACTGCTATTAGTACGTTAGTTTTTGTTGGCATCTTGTCTCAATCTTGTGCTCTGCTCTGTTAGGAGAAAATGTTAGGAATTAAAACAAAGTACATGTGTATACAAACAGGATTTAACAATCAGCTATAAATTGCAGTCGCTGGCTGAATACAGAAAATCTTCTAGCACCTCCTGCTAACTAAACAGGAAAAATACAACTTTAGCGGCCGCTACTCTCACTTGAAGTTGGACTTGTCTCTTGGCTCGGCCTTGCAGGCACCGGTAGCAGAGGCCTGCTGCTGCTGCTGCTGTCGCTGCTGCTGAGACTGCTCGCGCTTGGCTTGGCTTGGCTTGGATTTCAGCATCGGCCTGATTATGCTCATCAACTTCCTGTAAACAAGCAGCCAGTCAGTATGATCAACTCCATAGCAAAGCTTGATAAAGCTTACATTCTGAAAGAGATTTCTAAATTGTCTTTCCTAAAATTTGCGATAAAAATTCCGGCTAAAATTAGGATTATGGGATAGACTAAAACTATGATTCTCTGAATCCATAAAATCGAGATCCCAAAATGCCTTAGGTAGAGATCCTAGTCCCTAGAATTTCGAGATCCCGAAATCCCTGAAATCGAGATTTCAAAATCCCTGAAATCGAGATCCCAAAATCCCTGAACTCAGGATCGAAAAATCTCTTAAATCGAGATACGAAAATCCCTAAATTCGGGATAAAAAATCCCTAAAGTCGAGATCCCAAAATCCCTAAATTCGCGATAAAAAATTATTTAAGTCGAGATCCCAAATCTCTAAATTCGGGATAAAAAATTACTGAAGTCGAGATTCCAAAATGCCTTAGGTGGAGATCCCGAAATCCCTGAAATTTGAGATCCCGAAATCCCTGAAATTCTAGATCACGAAATCCCTAAAATTGAGATCCTAAAGTCCTTAAGGATCCTAAATCATAAAGTCCTCAAGCTTGAACTCGAAATCCCAAAATTCCTAAATTTGGGATCCAAAAATCTCTGAAATCGAGATCCCGAAATCCCTGAAATTCTAGATCACGAAATCCCTGAAATTCTAGATCACGAAATCCCTAAAATTGAGATCCTAAAGTCCTTAAGGATCCTAAATCATAAAGTCCTCAAGCTTGAACTCGAAATCCCAAAATTCCTAAATTTGGGATCCAAAAATCTCTGAAATCGAGATCCCAAAATCCCTGAAATCGAGATCCCAAAATCCCTGAATTCGGCATCCAAAAATTCCTAAAGTGAGATCCCGAAATACCTAAAATTCAAGATCCCAAAATCCCCAAATTCTAATTCCAAAAAGCTCTAAAGTCGAGATCCCAAAATCCCAAAAGCTGCTTACACAACGTTCTCCAAGCAAAACAAAACTCACATGCAGCTCATCCAATCAGCTGGCCACAGCGGCACCAATTGCTTCTCAGCAAACTCTTTAATCGCATCCTCCCGCTCGCTCTCTTTGATCCGCTGGCTGGCCAAAGCTTCCAGTTTAATCCTGGCCGCCCGGTTCAACAGCTCCGTGGACTTCTGGCACCAGACGAAGTTTCGACGCGGTTGCGGGCCCGGCGGCTTGCCGGCAACCGACGGCGAAGGCGGCGGCCTGCCCTCAGCCGTCGCGGCAGCCGCGGCCGCGTCGTTCTGCTGTCGCCAAGCGTCTATTCGCTCCCTGTAGAGCCGAGTCTCCTTAGCGTGCCTGGCCAGCTGTTCAGGCATAGCCGATTGCACTAATTCGCGCAGTCGGGTTAGCAGCACTTGCAACTGGGACTCGCTGCGATTCTCGCGCAGTTTTAATATTTTACGGCGCAGGCTAACCTTTGTGGCCAGGCCCAGGTGACCGGCCAGGTGGCTGTAGACTGCGTTGCATTGGGCCGAGGGCAGACCAGACCTGACGGGCGGGAGCGTTTAAATAGTAGTCAATGCTTAAGTAGCTGACACCTTTGAAGGGTAGCTGAAACTTTTTTTAATCTGACACTTTTGAGGTGTAGCTGACACTTTTGGAGGGTAGCTGACACTTTAGGAGTGTAGCTGACACTTTTGGGGTGTAGCTGACACTTCTGGAGTGTAGCTGACACTTTTGGAGGGTAGCTGACACTTTTGGGGTGTAGCTGACACTTCTGGAGTGTAGCTGATACTTTTGGAGTGTAGCTGACACTTTTGGTGTAGCTGACACTTCTGGAGAGTAGCTGACACTTATGGAGAGTAGCTGACACTTTTGGAGGGTAGCTGACACTTTAGAGTATAGCTGACACTTTAGAGTATAGCCGACACTTTTGGAAGGTAGCTGAAACTTTTGGAGTGTAGCTGACACTTTTGGAGGGAGCTGACACTTTTGGAGTGTAGCTGACACTTTTGAAGTGTAGCTGACACTTTTAGAGTGTAGCTGACACTTTTGGAGGGTAGCTGACACTTAAGAGGTAGCTGACAGCCTGACAGGTTAGAGTGTAGCTGACACTTTTGGAGTCATGACCATAACGTTCAATCAATCATAACGGATCAAAGCCTAACCGAAGAAAGTCGTCCAAGGCCAGCCAATCAGAAGCGAGGTCATTGCTAGCAAACAATTGCGACAATTTTCCACCGCCAGCATTGGCCGAAGCAGCAGACGAGGATTTCCTCTTAGCCTCCTTAATCCGATCGACAATCTGCAGAATTGGTGGCGGCAGATTTGGCGGCAGATTGGGCACCGCCTCATCGGGTTTAGCCTGGTTAGGCAGTTTGGACTGCTGCTGCTGCTGCTGAGCTGAAACTTTTTCATTGCCCAACACTACGGAATCAAATATAGAGTCGAGAGACGGCTTCAACGGATTGACGTTGGCGGCTGGCTTAGCTGGAGACGGAGAGTCTGCCAGAACCCTGTCGATGATGTGATCGATAGATCGAATTGGTTGAGCAGGATTCTGCGAGGCCGCCGCCTGTTGCTGAACAGTAGCTGGAGGTTTCAACGGAGTGACAGAACCTGTCATCTGAAGGTCAACAGCAGCCGTTGCGTTAGCCGCAGCTGTAGTAGTTTTCTGTCGCCTATGCGCTTTGGTCAAAGTTTTCACCGCTTTGGACACTAAGTCCCTTCGGCCGGGCGACATCTTCGACTTGGACTTGTTGGCGCCGCCGCCAAACAGCGAGGGTCGATCCGGAAGGAGCTGCTGCTGATGCTTGCGACGCTTCTTAGCAACACCCGCTGAGCTGTCCACTGACGAGGACGAGGAATCAGACGAGGAAGACGATGATGAGGAAGAAGCAGAAGAATCTCGTCGGCGTTTCTTTGAAGCGGCATCGGCATCGGCGGCCGCGGGACGGGCGGCGCCGGATGGCGTGCTGCCGTCAGCACTAGCCGGTCCTTCAATAACAATGTCTGACGCGTTGTCTGTAGTGACCTGCGATTGAAATAGGCTGCTCTTTAATCCCACACCCGATTCTCAATCCCACACCATTTAGATTCTCAATCCCACACCCCAGATTCTCAATCCCACACCCCAGATTCTCAATCCCACACCCCAGATTCTCAATCCCACACCCCAGATTCTCAATCCCACACTCCAGATTCTCAATCCCACACTCCAGATTCTCAATCCCACACTCCAGATTCTCAATCCCACACCCCAGATTCTCAATCCCACACTCCAGATTCTCAATCCCACACCATTTAGATTCTCAATCCCACACCCCAGATTCTCAATCCCACACCCCAGATTCTCAATCCCACACCATTTAGATTCTCAATCCCACACTCCAGATTCTCAATCCCACACCATTTAGATTCTCAATCCCACACCCCAGATTCTCAATCCCACACCCCAGATTCTCAATCCCACACTCCAGATTCTCAATCCCACACCCCAGATTCTCAATCCCACACTCCAGATTCTCAATCCCACACCATTTAGATTCTCAATCCCACACCCCAGATTCTCAATCCCACACCATTTAGATTCTCAATCCCACACCATTTAGATTCTCAATCCCACACCATTTAGATTCTCAATCCCACACCATTTAGATTCTCAATCCCACACCCCAGATTCTCAATCCCACACCATTTAGATTCTCAATCCCACACCATTTAGATTCTCAATCCCACACCATTTAGATTCTCAATCCCACACCATTTAGATTCTCAATCCCACACCCCAGATTCTCAATCCCACACCCCAGATTCTCAATCCCACACTCCAGATTCTCAATCCCACACTCCAGATTCTCAATCCCACACTCCAGATTCTCAATCCCACACCCCAGATTCTCAATCCCACACTCCAGATTCTCAATCCCACACCATTTAGATTCTCAATCCCACACTCCAGATTCTCAATCCCACACCCCAGATTCTCAATCCCACACCCCAGATTCTCAATCCCACAGCCCAGATTCTCAATCCCACACCCCAGATTCTCAATCCCACACCCCAGATTCTCAATCCCACACCATTTAGATTCTCAATCCCACACTCCAGAGTCTCAATCCCACACCATTTAGATTCTCAATCCCACACTCCAGATTCTCAATCCCACACCATTTAGATTCTCAATCCCACACTCCAGATTCTCAATCCCACACCATTTAGATTCTCAATCCCACACCATTTAGATTCTCAATCCCACACCATTTAGATTCTCAATCCCACACCATTTAGATTCTCAATCCCACACCATTTAGATTCTCAATCCCACACCATTTAGATTCTCAATCCCACACCATTTAGATTCTCAATCCCACACCATTTAGATTCTCAATCCCACACCATTTAGATTCTCAATCCCACACCATTTAGATTCTCAATCCCACACCATTTAGATTCTCAATCCCACACCATTTAGATTCTCAATCCCACACCCGATTCTCAATCCCACACCATTTAGATTCTCAATCCCACACCCCAGATTCTCAATCCCACACCCCAGATTCTCAATCCCACACCCCAGATTCTCAATCCCACACCCCAGATTTTCAATCCCACACCCCAGATTCTCAATCCCACACCCCAGATTCTCAATCCCACACCCCAGATTTTCAATCCCACATTCCAGATTCTAAATCCCACTCCAGATTCACAATCACACACCCTAGATTCTCAATCCCACACTCCAGATTCTCAATCTCATACCTCTTAGATTCTTAATTACCCACCTCTTAGATTCTCAATCCTACACCTTTTAGATTCTTAATCCCACACCTTTTAGATTTGTAGTGCTCACGCGAGCCCAATTTATATGTACATCGGCCTTGCGTACAATTCATGCACTTTAAGCGCGGCGATTCTCCAACCCCCCCTCCATTCTGGTGGCGTGATTTTATTCCATAGTCTGAAAATAAATAAATATCGATCAGCCCACCTAGCAGGGCTCCACATTTTCGTCTCAGCACACTCCGGCCTTTCTTACTATAGCTATTACAAGATTCTCAATCCCACACATTTTAGATTCTTAATCCCACACATTTTAGATTCTCAATCCCACACCTTTTAGATTCTCAATCCCACACCCTAGATTCTCAATCCCACACCCCATTCGCTAGCAATCAGTCCCCAGCATTCGAACCTCCAAGTCGCCCTGATTAATATAGAAGCCGCCCAGCTTGGGCTTCTGATTCGGCAGCACCATCAGTTCTCGAGCGTCGCCATCGTCAATGAAAGAATCCTCAGAGTCGTAGCCCTCGCCCGGGTCCATGTAGTCTTGGACGCAGATTCTTCGCTGCCTGCGACCGCCTTTGCTGACGTACACCTGGGGACCGTATCTGGACAATCGGAGGAAATTTAATACAGTGATTAATGATGAAAAGTAATAAGACTATTTTATGTTTCTTGCCTAGTGTTACTCTTTTGGATTTCTTACCTAGCCTCGAGACTCTGAGCAATTGACCGAAGTCTGTCATCCTCTGCGCTATCGACAGCAGCGAATGGATCAGCTGAGCCATTGTTATTACCATTGCTGCTGCCACCGCCGTTGTGCAGCGGCAAAGGTTCCGCCGGCTGACTGGGTTTAGTTGAAGCAGCCTTGCCGATAAGATCTAGGAATGAATACTCGTACCGTCTGTGCTCATCATCGTTGAGCTCGCCATCGGGAAACAGTTTGATTTCGACTCGATAGGCAAAATCTGATTTACTGTCGCTGGACTTGGGAAATTTGCTTTTAGAAGAAGCCGGCTGACATTTCTGCTGTTGCTGCTGCTGCTGCTGCGAGGACAACGCGGATGCTCCAGTTGTGGAAGCCAGGGTCTCAAAGTCCACGCGCCTCGGTCGAGCAGTCATTTATTATTATTAATAAATGGGTCAACCAGCCAATGACAATACACTGGATATGCTTAGTCAATAAGGAACTGTAAATTAGGAATTACGCAAATTTATTTTGACAACACCCATATTGCTTACAAATTGTATGTGCATGCTTAAGATATAAAAACAAAACTATATACAAGTATATTAGTGTGGTAGGGGGGGGGGGGTATTTCAAGCTGTTGTGTTGACTATACCAGGCACATAGCCAGAAATTTTCTTTGGGTGGAGGGGAAAGCTGCCTCTAGGGAGGGAAAGATATACTAAAAAAAGACTTCAAAAAAACTTTTTGGCTCTTACAAGGGATAAATACCCCCCCCCTCCCCATGCCCTTGGAGTATACATATTAGTTCTATTAATTCCATCTGTCTATAAGAACATTAAAGCATCTGCCAAAGTAAATGAATTATAGTTGTCTACTAAAGTCAATTATTTAGGATTGGTTGTGACTAATGATGAAACAGTTTGGCTTTTCCGCTACTATTAGTAGTTTGTCTCAGTGAATATTAGTAAACAGGGCTAAATATGGCTTGGCAGGATTGCTTATAAGAATAGGAGCAGTGGAGCTCTTAGAAAGAAAAAAGAAATATTCGGAGTTATGAGCTCTGCCCTTGCCCGGTCCATCTTGCCCTGTCCTCGGGTCCATCTCCTGGCTCCTGCTGAAGGTCCCTGCTTGCGTGTCTCTGGCTCTCATCCTGACAGTGGATTGGTGTCCTGGGAAGGATGTTCGTCCCGAACCGGGGACAACCGGCTGAGTCCGGAGTCCTCTTGCCCTGGGTGCCTCTTCTCCCGACCCCTTGGCCTGGCCCCCAATAATGAGCTGGATAGGCGATGCCCTTGGGTTGGTAGCAATAGAGGCGTAGCAATATCCGCCTGGAGTCTCCCCCTCGGATACAAGCCTTCCAGACTCACTCCAAAATAGAGCTGGGTAGTGAAAAGCCTTGAGGCTCGAGACCTACAGTTGTCCAGTGCTGTATAGGATCGCTCTTGGTAACTAGCTGCCCAGACTCGCTCCAATAGTTTAAGCCATTTCCGTAGGTTTAGGAGTAACTCCTCACTCAGACCGCTTTCTTAGTAGTATTCCAAGCATTTCGCTCTCCAATTTTTCTGCGCACTCCCAAAGACTTGCTAGCTGGGGGGGGGGTGGCCTAGGTGGACTCGGTCCTAGCACCATCCCTGATTCCACTGTTTGGGTTGGCGGTGTCTTGTACCATAGGCTTGGGTCAACTCGCCCACCCGCGCTTTGAGCCGGGTCCAATCCCAATGCATCCATGGGGTATCTCGGGCCCTGGACAGCTAATGCCTTGGCCCCTGGTAGTGCCCCTCAGCGGCAGAGCCCACCCCAGGCTGATCCGCGGGTAGCAATGCTTCCCACCCTCATTTAACAACAACAAAAAGAAAAAAGAAACAAAAACCATTAGCCTGAACTATATGAGACTCACAATATCATTGGTATATTGGATACATCTAAAATTGGATACATAGTATAGCATGTTATACTATGGAAACCCTTTTTCTATAGCTACACAACCATTTTTTCATGAGAATGTCAAATGCTATTAGCAAAATCCTATATTTACTATAACAGGATTGGAATCTTCTTCAAGATTTTATTAATTTTGATTGATAGATAGGGATACAAAATCACTATAATGATAATCTATCATAAGATGATAAAGGTTAAAAACACTTACTAGCAAACCTAGAAAATATAGCAAGGTTTCTAACAGTAGGCCCTATGAATATAATATCCTATTAATATACTATTTGTAATGGTACATGGCTCATTTGTTAAATTTTAATATGCTTTTGGGCCATTCCATATAATTATGGTCGTAACATGACAGATTATTTTTACTTATAAAATGAAATCTAATAATAGAATATACTAAACCAATATTTTGAATGAAAGATTATTTTGTCAAGAATATGTTTATAAAGTTTCATATAGATATCATCATTAGTATAGCTGCTATTAAACCTTGAATGGCACTTATGGTCGTAACAACAGGATTTTTGACATATAGAAACTAAAAGGTAAAAGTCTTATAACATTTTTCATTTGTGATATCTTGCAATAATTTTTTTAAATTTGACTAAGAACATCTTTAGAAGTCATACTCTTATTAGAATATATAAACTCAAAAAGGCAACAAAGATACAAAAGAAAAGGCAGCCTTATGGTCGTAACATTATGGTTGTAACATATTTTTTTTCTGTCAATTCAGTAACTTTAAAGTACTAATATATTAAAAATATAATAGATTAAATATGGTTGCTAATGTTTTTATCTGATGATGCAAGTACTATAATTTTATATATGGTTTGTTTTAACCTTCTAAAGCTTTCTATTTATTTTTAAAAGGTACATAAACTTAATGATGTCTTTTGCTTAGAAAATGTCCATTTTTTACAAAAATAACTTTTTGCCAATTGATAACATACTAATCTAACATTTTACCCTTCCTTTATTCTTAGATTGTATACATTACATACAAAAAAGATTTGGTAAAAAAATTGGCTGATAAGGCAATGACAAGCAAAATATTGACTTTTTTCTATTTTCCAAATATGTCTATCTTATATGGAATGGGCCATTGATTAAAAATTGTATCCAATTATTGCCTAGAAAAATATAGTAGCAAGTCTAAATAGATAGTTTATTCACTTATTAATTAGATAATAGGCCTATCCATTTTAGATACAAGATATTTTGGCAAGTGTTATTTCAATCATAGCTATATTAGTAATAAATAATCTAGTAATAGTTTTGCCCAATTTGGCAAATATTTACTTATAAGTTAATAATAGTGTATATATTTCAAAAATAATTATATGCAATGTACATTTTGCTTTAATTTAAACATTGATTAGTTGTATATAAATTAAATAATTTATTGTTAATATGGCTTTGGCAAAGCAAAGCCCAAAAAACTTTTTCTAAAATGATTTATTATCAAAATCTTTGAAATCATTTTAATTAAAGAACTAATATTATAAATAATTTAAAAGTTATTTTAATACAACAATATGTATTTTAATTAGAGTTCTACCATAGCTACTGATATGGCTATAGTAACTTATATATATGGAGGTTTTTTGGCAAAGCATATAGATATAGATATGGTTACAGGAACATATTTTCTATATCTTGTTCCCATATCTAGTAATACTGCTAAACTAAGAATTGCAAGACGATTGAAGCCATTGATTTGATTTGGTTAGGGTAATAAAAATAAAGAAATGCTGCTAGTGTCAAAGTGAAAGGAACTAATAAGTCCCTAGAATATAGGACTCAAATATCAACATAGATTGCCTATGTTGTGGTTGGGTGGTAGATGGCTAATGCTAAGATGAATGTTTTCATTTTCAAAGGAAAGCTCTTAAGTCCTTGCGTAGATTTGGGGACTTAACAACAGAAAGTTTCATTGCTATATACACATTGTAGTTGGGTAGTGGGAGGCTAATGTTAAGATAAATGTTTTTACTTTCAATGCAGAGGAGCCTTTAAGTCCCTGGGGTTGGGGACTTAAACAACTGAGAGTTTTGATGCCACATGCACATTGGGATTGTGGGGCTAATGTTAACAAGATAAATGTTTTCACTTTCAAAGGAAGCTCTTAAGTCCCTAGAGTTGTGGACTAGGATGGGGTTGGGATGTTAGAGGCTAAATTTAATATGAATGTTTTCACTTTCAATGTAAGAGGAGCTCTTAAGTCCTTAGAATTGGGGACTCAAGCAACAAAGATAGAAATGTTTGAATCTATATGCACATTGAGATTGGAATAGGGGGGAGGGTTAAAGTTAAGATGTTTTCACTTTAAATGCAAAGGGAGCTTTTAAGTCCCTAGGGTCAGAGACTCAAACAACCTTTTTGATACCATTTGCCTACGCTTAAGTTAAGATTAATGAAGCCAAAATGAAAGCTATATAGCATCTGCAAGTATAAATTTATCAAAAAGGGTAGATTGCAAAGAAGGTTACTTGGAAACCAACAGATGAGTAGGCCATTGCCCTTGTAGATCTTAATAAGAAGTGAAGATTTTGTTACTTAAGTGATTTAAACATAAGAAAACAAGAAAGGGAAAAGAATGAATGAAGAGAGAAAAAAGTAATAAGAAGAAGAAAGAAAAAAAGAGGAGAGGGGAAAAGGGAAGAAAGAGAGAGGAAGAGAAAAAAGAGGATGGATAAGAGTCAGAAAGGAAAGAAGAAAGTAGAAGGAAAAAGACAAAAAAGAAGACATTTGTCCTTGGCCTTGCTTGTGCAGTCTTTGCATCTTGAGTAGTAGGCTTAGCATTTTGTATAGTGCAGCAGCCTAGGGTAGCAAGCCTCTAACTAAATGATATGGCTAGCTAGTCAAAGTTGTTGCCTGCACAGTAAGTTAGAAAATCATAGGCCTATTATGCACATCTTTATGTGAAGTAAGGCATTGGTCTTGCTATATAGACTGCTATGTATTCCAAATGCTGCACACAACATGGCTATATATGTAGCATCCAGCTGTATCTCTAAGGCATCTGTCAAGGTCTAGGTCTTAACATTGTACAATAGTTACAAAACAAAGGTTTATTAGCTATAGATATAGATATGGACTAGCAATCTTTGCCCCCCGATGGGGGACATCTGGATAGAATCCTTGTTCTTTACAAATAATAAATAGACAGCAAAATAAAGCCTTCATAAGAAACAACAGACATTCCCTCTTAAAAACAAAACATCCCAAGACAGCAAGCATCCTCAGACAGCATTCAAGCATTGATCCCCAAATAGCAAGCATCCCCCAGACTGCAAGCATCCCCCCAATAGCAAGCAACCCATGATAGCAAGCATCCCCAGATAGCAAGCATTCCCCCAGACCCCAGATAGCAAGCATCCCCCAGATAGCAAGCATCCCCCAGATCGCAAGCATCCCCCAGATAGCAAGCACCCTCCAGATAGCAAGCATTCCCCCAGACCCCAGATAGTAAGCTTCCCCCAGATAGTAAGCATCCCCCAGATAGCAAGCATCTCCTAGATAGCAAGCATCCCCCAGATAGCAAGCATCCCCCAGATCGCAAGCATCCTCTAGACAGTAAGCAACCCCTGATAGCAAGCATAACCTGGATACAAAGAGACCTTATAGATATCTAGCAACCCCCTCTCAGATAGCAAATACTCTCCACCCCCAAAAGCAAGCATCCCTCTGATAGCAAACATCCACCAGAGAACAAGTAGCTAGTACAACAATTTCCTTAGCTTTATAATGGTTCCATTTTGTTTGGTATGACACTTCTTTTATGTTTGAAATGGTGTCTCTTTTTTGTTTAAAAAGGTGGCTCTTAAATGTTTGACATGGTAAGATCTTCTATGTTTGACATGGTAGCTCTTTTGTGTTTGACATGATAGCTCTTTAGGGTTTGACATGGACTCACATATATTTTTGACATGATGGCTCTTTTATGTTTGGCATGGTGGCTCTTAAATGTTCGACATGGTGGCTCTTAAATGTTCGACATGGTGGCTCTTTAATGTTCGACATGGTGGCTCTTTTATGTTTGACATGGTGGCTCTTTTATGTTTGACATGGGGCTCTTATGTTCAACATGGTGGCTCTTTTATGTTTGACATGGTGGCTCTTTATGTTCGACATGGTGGCTCTTTTATGTTTGACATGGTGGCTCTTTGATGTTTGACATGGTGGCTCTTTTATGATTGATATAGTGGCTCTTTATGTTTGAAATGGTGGCTCTTTTATGATTGACATGGTGGCTCTTTTATGTTCAACATGATGGCTCTTTTATGTTTGACATGGTGGCTCTTTGATGTTTGACATGGTGGCTCTTTTATGATTGATATAGTGGCTCTTTATGTTTGAAATGGTGGCTCTTTTATGATTGACATGGTGGCTCTTTTATGTTCAACATGATGGCTCTTTTATGTTTGACATGGTGGCTCTTTTATGTTTGAAATGGTGTCTTTTCTGTGTTCGAAATGGTAGCACTTTTATGTTTGGCATGGTGGCTCTTTTATATTTGACATTGCGCTTCTTTTATGTTTAGCATTTTGTGTTTTAAAGTGTTTTAATAAAAAAAATATTTTGCACTTCTAAGATTCAAACCCAGGTCGCTACATTAGCAGTCTAGTCTGTTTGCATCTAGGCTATCTCTTTTCAATTGGAGAACATGAATTGTGGCCCTTAAAATTCAATAGTTACAGCAAGTTGGTTAGAGTAAAAAGTTATGACATAATCAATTTCTCAGTCAGCCAGTATCAGTCTTAATTTAAGTTAGCAATATGGTTATGCAATTTCAATCAAGTCTTGTTCACATTTCTTTGGCACTGTTTTCAACTTGTTGTGATGTAATATTTATCAGAATTGAAATTCAGTCAGTCAGTTTTTTCTCTAGCATTCGTACAATGCATTTCAGGTCAAAAGAGCTGCTAGACCTTTGCAAACAAGCTTGTTTTTAGAATATTTAATCCCTTGAACATTGAGAAATTTCTTAGCCAGGATGCATGTACTGTCCTAGGAAAATTTCTGATCAAATGGTGCAAATTTGAAGAAAATCGGTTGATCCAATTTTTCTGAAATCTATTGCATAGCTAGATAGATATTGACAACTCATTTTTGGTATATAGGATATAAAAATGGATATAAAACTTGGCTTTAGCCATAAAAATCATTCCATTATTATATAGTTAAAGATAGCTATATTTTGTCAATTTTGAATGCTAATGCTTGCATTTGCAACTCAAAAAGTCATCACCAATGCAGTCACAATCATAGAAAGACAATCTGTGCTATATGTAAAAGATGTAATAGGGCCTAGGTATCCCAAAGTCAAAGAAGGTCAAATTTTAATCCAAAACTATGCAAAACTGTCTACTCCTATTTCCTAGCAACTACACATGCTGTTGCCTGTTATATACATGCCCAACACCCATCCAACCCATCCAAACTAGATAGGTGAAATGGCCACTAGCCAAGCCCAAGGTGAGTTGCAAATTGAAAATGCAAAAAAAACAATAAATTGTGAGAAGAAAGAAAGGAGAAGAGAAAAGGAAAAGAAAGAGAAGAGAAGGGAAAAAGAGAGAAAGAGAAAGAAGAAAAGAGAAAAAGGCGAGAAAAGTCACATACCAAGTGAAAATTAAGTCGCGATCAGGGGAACTAGGCCTAAGTTGCAATTGAGAGGAACTAAGTCGCAAATCTGGACAAAACTAGGCCTAAGTCACACTGGATGGGTGAAATTTTGAGGTTGGGCATGTATGGCCTTTTAGCTAGTCAATATTCATAAGTTTTGTTTTCTGCAGTTCTTATTTTAATTGACACTTCCATTCCTGAGCAATTAGCTTTCAGAACTTGTAACAACTTTTTAAACTAATTGAAATAAGAAATAAGCCTCTTAAATAAGCCAGAGGGGGGGTCGACTAAATTTAATTTAGGCGGAGACCTGAAAAATCAATGGGGGAAGGACCAAACGAATTTTAGGCTTAGGCCTCGCCAAAATAGAGCCACCCCTTCCGCACCGCCCCGGGTCTTTATTCTCCACAATCCGCCCACCTCAGCAAATTCTGGTTGCGCCACTGTGTCCATGGACATTCAACTATTCTTAAAAAGTTAAAATGTCAATTTCAGACTTTCAGCCAGTTCTGATTATGAATGCTGTTGCTCATGAACGGAAGCACCAATTCAAATGGAACAAGAACTGCAGGAAACAAAACTTATGAATGTTCACTGTCAGCATGTCAGCATGTGCAGTTGCTAGGAAACAGGAGCAAACAGTTTTTCACAGTTTTGGATCAAATTGAGCTTTTTGGGAGACCCTACTGTAGGCCTATGTATACAGTAGTAGTACTAATGTGCGCAACAAGGGCTAATTATCAATCAATCAAGTCAAGCCATAGATGACCCGCATTCGAACTCCAACTCCAACTCCAACTCCAAATTCGTGAAAAGATAAACAAATTTTCAAATCCTTCAAAAGCTAACCGTATGTCCAAAACTGGGATAATAAGATGATAAAAATAAAAAATAACAACTGTTTTCTACATTTTTGTGACTTTTCAGTCACATTCATTCATCCAACTTGTTGCTATTGATCTTCAGTTTAAAATAGACGATATAAATTCAACAATTTCCGTACATTTACAGACTCTATTAAAATGTTTGAAGACCTGGTCTGCACTCAAAACTGAAAAATAATTTGGAGTTGAAGTGAAAATCAAAAATAACAAAAGAAATCTACATTTCTGTGCAATTTCTGCAAGATTCATGCATCCAGCTCGGAGTTATTGACCTCTAGTTTGAAATGGACGTTTAAATGCATACATTTTAGTGCATTTACAGTATGAAACCAAAAGTTTGAAAATCTGGGCTGCACTCAAAACTGAAAACTAATTTTGAGTTGAAGTAAAAATCAAAAATAACAAAAGAAATCTACATTTCTGTGCAATTTCTGCAAGATTCATGCATCCAGCTCGGAGTTATTGACCTCTAGTTTGAAATGGACGTTTAAATGCATACATTTTAGTGCATTTACAGTATGAAACCAAAAGTTTAAAAATCTGGGCTGCACTCAAAACTGAAAGCTAATTTGGAGTTGAAGTAAAAATCAAAAATAACAAAAGAAATCTACATTTCTGTGCAATTTCTGCAAGATTCATGCATCTAGCTCGGAGTTGTTGACCTCTAGTTTGAAATGGACGTTTAAATGCATACATTTTAGTGCATTTACAGTATGAAATCAAAAGTTTGAAAATCTGGGCTGCACTCAAAACTGAAAACTAATTTGGAGTTGAAGTGAAAATAAAAAATAACAAAAGAAATCTACATTTCTTTGCAATTTCTGCAAGATTCATGCATCCAGCTCGGAGTGCGCTTCTTTCGGGGTGTCACCGGCCAGATTCAGCGCCACGCGCTTTGTGTAATCCGTCAGAGTCCGGACGGCCGTCCACACTGCGCGGCTCTTCTCGTCGGGTCCGGCTGCTGTAATGGTCCGGACGGCGTCGTCGACAGGGTCCTACTGCCGCTCGTCCAGGTGCTCAAACGCCGCGGCGCAGACGGTCAGACGACTAGGCTCGCACGCTGCCAGCGGTTTCACCTACCTTGGCGGTCTTGTGCCCCAGGTGGAGGAGGACCTCCGGTGGCGCAGAGGACTTGCCTGGGCGGCCTTCCGTTTGATCCGAACCGTCCTCCAGTCGAAAGCGCTGCCCGACCGCCACAGGGCTCAGCTGTGGCAGGCGGTGGTCGAAACCGTACGTCCTGCTCTAAAACGCCGAGACGTGGACGCTGACGGCTACGCTAGAGCGGCAGCTGCATGGACTCGGTGCACTCAGGGCTGCTCCATGTAGCCTTTTAAACTGACGAGAGCGCCGGGACCGAGGCCCTGTACAATCGGGCCAAGCTGCAGCGCCCGTCCACTATCCTGCGCCGACGGCGACTTCAACTGGCGGGCCACGTGATCCAACCGAGGGCTACTGACCCTAACCTGTTAAGGATGTCCTGCTGCTCACCTTACAGGGCCGATTCAGGCGGGGTCAAGCCGGAACCGGAACCCGTCAAAAGTGGTGTGCGACGCTGGGGCGCCCAACACTATATCAACTGGCGCTGCGGCGCGCCATCTGTATTTTGTTGTAGTTGTAGTTGTTGTTATTATTTTAGTGCATTTATGCAGTATTTGGGGTATTGGGTATTCGATTTTAATCCAATGCATCCTGCAGAATCACCTGGGGAGCTCCTTCTGTCCCGACATCGATCATGCTCCAGCTCCATACTCCATGCACGGTGTCACTCTGAAAGGTCTTGGACGCTCTCCAGTCAAACACGTCGCGACTGCAGATGCTTGGGCGGCTTTGCTTCATTCAAATGGGCCAAAAGACCGCCAAGGTAGGTGAACCGCTGGCAGCGTGCGAGCCTAGTCGTCTGACCGTCTGCGCCGCGGCACGTCACGGGTGACGCGGGCGCGTTCACCATGCTGGCAAAGAAGTCGAGCGACTGCGCAGAAAATCGAGCGACTCCGCAGAAACGGGCGGCCCACGGGCGACGCTGAAGACGCGTTTGAGCACCTGGACGAGCGGCAGTAGGACCCCGTCGACGACGCCGTCCGGACCATTACAGCAGCCGGCCCCGACGAGAAGAGCCGCGCAGTGTGGACGGCCGTCCGGACTCTGACGGATTACACAAAGCGCGTGGCGCTGAATCAGGCCGGTGACACCCCGAAAGAAGCGCACTCCGAGCTGGATGCATGAATCTTGCAGAAATTGCACAGAAATGTAGATTTCTTTTGTTATTTTTGATTTTCACTTCAACTCCAAATTAGCTTTCAGTTTTGAGTGCATCCCAGATTTTTAAACTTTTGGTTTCATACTGTAAATGCACTAAAATGTATGCATTTAAACGTCCTGTAGTGCATGCGCCCTTGTCAGTTGGCAGGGCGCGTTGCACTTTGGGGCTGGTTGGGGGGGGGTTGGCGGGCGTGGCAGGGTTTGGCCGCCGGCCGGGCTTTGCGCGTGCCCCTCCCCAGCCGTGCCCCTGCCCCGTGCTCAGGGCTGGTTGGCTGCGGCCGGGCCAGCTTTGGCGCGGGTGCTGCCCCTCCCCCCTTAGGCGGGGTTTTGATTGGCTGGGCCGGCGTGGTTTGTTTTGGTGAGCTTAGCCGGTGGGGCCGTCTGCCCCAGGGTTTGGGTGCTATTTATGGTGCGACTCTGGCTCTTGCCCACCACCTGCGTGCTTTTTGTGTTTTGGTGTGCTCCGAGAGTGCAAGCGCGAGACCTGATAAAAGAAACAGCAACATTAGCTACTTCGATAAAAGAAAGACAATAGCCTAATTGAGAAGAGTCTTGGAGAATTAAGAAGAAGTCGGAAACTGCGCTTGAGACCTGCGAATAATAAACGGTGAACAGTCATCTGGCCACTGGTAAGCCGCCTGCTGTTTGAGTCCTTTCTTTTCGGGAAGCTTGCTAGGCCGAATTCTTGCCAGAGCGTCATAACGCCGGGAGACCATATAGCTTCTGTAGTACGGTACCGTTTACCATATATTGCGTACGCCCTACGGTATAGAGAATAGAAGCACTCGAGAGTGTCACCACACCTCGAGCCGCAGCGTGAACTCTGAGTGTCACAACACCAGAGGGATCAAATTATTATCGCAGAGCGTCGCCACGCCTGCTCGTCGTATTCATAAAAGTACAGACAGAGCGTCACAACGCCTGTTATATCACATATAATATATATTGTACTCGGGACTGGGCACCCAAGCCGACCCGGGTTACAACAGTCCATTTCAAACTAGAGGTCAATAACTCCGAGTTGGATGCACAGATCTTGCAGAAATTGCACAGAAATGTAGATTTCTTTTGTTATTTTTGATTTTCACTTCAACTCCAAATTAGTTTTCAGTTTTGAGTGCAGCCCAGATTTTCAAACTTTTGGTTTCATACTGTAAATGCACTAAAATGTATGCATTTAAACGTCCATTTCAAACTAGAGGTCAATAACTCCGAGTTGGATGCACAGATCTTGCAGAAATTGCACAGAAATGTAGATTTCTTTTGTTATTTTTGATTTTCACTTCAACTCCAAATTAGTTTTCAGTTTTGAGTGCAGCCCAGATTTTCAAACTTTTGGTTTCATACTGTAAATGCACTAAAATGTATGCATTTAAACGTCCATTTCAAACTAGAGGTCAATAACTCCGAGCTGGATGCATGAATCTTGCAGAAATTGCACAGAAATGTAGATTTCTTTTGTTATTTTTGATTTTTACTTCAACTCCAAATTAGTTTTCAGTTTTGAGTGCAGCCCAGATTTTCAAACTTTTGATTTCATACTGTAAATGCACTAAAATGTATGCATTTAAACGTCTATTTCAAACTAGAGGTCAATAACTCCGAGTTGGATGCACAGATCTTGCAGAAATTGCACAGAAATGTAGATTTCTTTTGTTATTTTTGATTTTCACTTCAACTCCAAATTAGTTTTCAGTTTTGAGTGCAGCCCAGATTTTCAAACTTTTGGTTTCATACTGTAAATGCACTAAA
Organism: Macrostomum lignano; assembly: GCA_002269645.1. Classification (NCBI taxonomy): domain Eukaryota; kingdom Metazoa; phylum Platyhelminthes; family Macrostomidae; genus Macrostomum; species Macrostomum lignano. The sequence goes on from NIVC01000405.1 coordinate 210,904, forward strand.
ATGTATGCATTTAAACGTCCATTTCAAACTAGAGGTCAATAACTCCGAGCTGGATGCATGAATCTTGCAGAAATTGCACAGAAATGTAGATTTCTTTTGTTATTTTTGATTTTCACTTCAACTCCAAATTATTTTTCAGTTTTGAGTGCAGACCAGGTCTTCAAACATTTTAATAGAGTCTGTAAATGTACGGAAATTGTTGAATTTATATCGTCTATTTTAAACTGAAGATCAATAGCAACAAGTTGGATGAATGAATGTGACTGAAAAGTCACAAAAATGTAGAAAACAGTTGTTATTTTTTATTTTTATCATCTTATTATCCCAGTTTTAGACATACAGTTAGCTTTTGAAGGATTTGAAAATTTGTTTATCTTTTCACGAATTTGGAGTTGGAGTTGGAGTTGGAGTTCGAATGCGGGTCATAAGCCATAGTCGAATCTGCATCTTGTTAAATGGTTATTTTAAACTTTGGGCTAAAACGACAATTTAAATAAACAAATAAAGCAATAGTGTTAATGCTTTTTTGTATAAATATAAAGTAAGTCAATGCTTTTAAAGTCCTTTTAGTTTTAAATTCATTTGATATTTTTAAAACTCTTTTTAATAGATTTAAGACACAGCTTGGTTGTCGATCCACTTTTTAACTTCAAGCATCTATTTAGATTTTTTCTTAAGATACACTTTCGAATTGATTATTCACAGTAATGCAAGCAAAAAGCTCCATTTGGTTTATTGACCATTTGCTTTTTGTGAAACCGCATTTTTTAAACACACACCATCTATTTACTCGCAGTTGCTACAGTTCTATGTTCATATATTAAACACTAGGTCTGTACCTGTATATTCATATCACATTATTACTCTGTAATCTATTTTTGTACTAAAGTTTTATGCGTTTCTGCGAAATTATCTTAGAAAATTCTAAAAAAATTATGTTTTTCAAGAGTTCTAACATTTACAAAGTTTAAAGCCAAAATAATTAACAGTTAGAACATGTATGCTTGTTTTTGGGCTACCTTTTAAGCTCTGAAAATATCGAATTTATGGCTTTTTATTGTACTTGTTTTGCTTAAGAATAACAAAATATAGTTTCTGGTAAAAATATTTGCTGGTAAAATTATGCATTTGCTTTTCTTATATTTGTTGTTGGTTTTTCTCGCAATGAGCAAGTGTATGACATGTTTTTACAGTAAAAATAGAATATACTCGTAGATAACTATGTAGTTTAGTTTGATGCTTTTTATCAAGCTACTTATCGTTTCTCATTATAAAAATATCTCAGTAATAAAAAATTCGGATTCATTAAAATCCTAACATAATGTACTGCATGCTGGTAAAAAACACCTTTAAAATCCACAGCAACAACGTAACCCCGTGCTACAAAAATTCTACCCAAGCGCAAATAAAACGATGAAGGCGTCAAGCGAACGCGACGCCACCATAGTGTTCAACCTTGGTCTGGCGCCTACCCTCACCTGTGCGCGCGGCTCCGATGGAGAGTCGCAATACTGCAGCGTCTGCGACGCTTGCCGACTACGCTACACCGTCGAGCACGTTAAAGAGTGGCTCAGTCGCGCCGGCGACTTGTCCCGACGACGCTTCGTAGTCGGCCTGGTGCGCCGCGCCCACAGCCGAGACCTGCTACGCCACCTGGGCAGCCTGCTGGCGCCCTGCGTAGCCAACAAAGACAGCACCTACGCCAGGAGCCGGGTGAAACCGGCTCTGCCCACTGACCGATTGACCGCGTCAAACAATCATGCCCTGCCGCCGTCTGGCTGGGAACTCGTCCAGGCCGAGGTTTACGAATGGTTTCTATCCAGCAGCTATTGGGTGAAGGTTAATTTCCTGATGCAGATGCTCAGCGTATCCGATGCGCACACGGTGCGAGCGGCGCTCAACTATTTGCGGAACGCCGAACCGCTTGAGGATCAGGTAATTTTTTGCATTTCACTTTTAGTAGACTTTCCTTCTACTAAATGGAGACATATTAGAAATTGGGGGGGGGGCATTGTCGAAGCTTTTCTTGGGAAAGTTTAAATGAGAGTCTAGTTTTGGTTTCTGATCTTCACTCTCTTAATCAGCTAGTCTTCCTCACCTCCTGTAGACTACGCTTAAGTTTCTACTTAACAATCAATGCAAAACCTCTTCGCATGCACTGAAAACATTCTCAGGAATTTTCTACTATCCATCAATCGTTCCAGCTTCACATGTTCCGCTCAAACACCCGCACAGATTATCACCGGCAAATTTGGCGACGAATTCGAGTCGGGCTCGCAGCACGACACCGACTACAACGGCAGCTATCGCTCCGAGGACGATCCAAACGTCGAGCTGCTTCGCTCAGCCAGCCGCGCCTACTCGTCCATCCCGGACGACTTCTCCTTCGAGGATCGCGCCAGCCCGCCGCCGACCATCGCCGAATCATCGGACGGGGACGGGGAGAGCGGCGGCGAGCAGGTCAGCCTGTCGGTTGGCCCACCGACAACCGTTCCGATGCCGCCGATTCCTTCGCCGGCTGTTCTTCTTCAGCAGCAGCAACAGCAGCAGCAGAGTCAGGAACCCGTCGCCGAAGGCAAAGTAGCCGATGACGTCACTGCCGCGGCACATCCGACGCAGAGCTCGGCGGTCGAGTCAGTAAAAGTCGCTGTTGCCGCCGCCGCCACAGACGCTGACGCTGACAGTCTGCGCACCGAGGCAGCCGTAGAGGCCGCCGTCTCGGCAGTGACAGCCGCCGAGGAAGCCGCTGCAGTCAAAGCAGCCGCAGGAGCTGCAAAACCGCCGCCGCGACCCAGCAAAAGTGCGCCACCACGTCGGATTCAAGACAGGCAGCAGAAACTGCAACCGCAGCAACAGCAGAAGCAGCAGCAGCAGCAGCAGCAACAAGATTCGCAGTCAAAGACTAGACCATTCACGGCCGAAGCTGTGCTCAATTCTATAGTGCTCACTGCCGCTGGAGACACAGCATTCTCTGGCGCGTCCGGTCACGTGGATTTTATTCGACAACTCCCCGTGCATCTGTCGAAGTACATCGTGAACTTGTTGGACGATAAATCGGCTAAACAGGCGGCAGCGGTTAGCACCTATTGGAGCAACGTAGTTGATGAAGTGTCTAAAGAGTCTGGAATGAATCTTCAGATCAAAGAGGAGGTCATGCTACTACAGGTAAACGAATTTCTGGTTTATTTGTAAGCTTACCTGAATTGTAAAATGATAGAGCAATCAGACTGATGGGTGGCTCAGGACATCACACTGAAGGAGCAGGGGCTCAGGACATCACACTGAAAGAACGGGGTTGGCTCAGGACATCACACTGAAGGAGCGGGGGTGGCTTAGGACATCACACTGAAGGAGCAGGGGCTCAGGACATCACACTGAAGCAGCAGGGGCTCAGGACATCACACTGAAGGAGCAGGGGCTCAGGACATCACACTGAAGGAGCAGGGGCTCAGGACATCACACTGAAGGAGCAGGGGCTCAGGACATCACACTGAAGCAGCAGGGGCTCAGGACATCACACTGAAGCAGCAGGGGCTCAGGACATCACACTGAAAGAACGGGGGTGGCTCAGGACATCACACTGAAAGAACGGGGGTGGCTCAGGACATCACACTGAAAGAACGGGGGTGGCTCAGGACATCACACTGAAAGAACGGGGTTGGCTCAGGACATCACACTGAAGGAGCGGGGGTGGCTCAGGACATCACACTGAAGGAGCAGGGGCTCAGGACATCACACTGAAGGAGCAGGGGCTCAGGACATCACACTGAAGCAGCAGGGGCTCAGGACATCACACTGAAGGAGCAGGGGCTCAGGACATCACACTGAAGGAGCGGGGGTGGCTCAGGACATCACACTGAAAGAACGGGGTTGGCTCAGGACATCACACTGAAGCAGCGGGGGCTCAGGACATCACACTGAAAGAACGGGGGTGGCTCAGGACATCACACTGAAAGAACGGGGGTGGCTCAGGACATCACACTGAAAGAACGGGGTTGGCTCAGGACATCACACTGAAAGAACGGGGTTGGCTCAGGACATCACACTGAAAGAACGGGGTTGGCTCAGGACATCACACTGAAAGAACGGGGGTGGCTCAGGACATCACACTGAAAGAACGGGGTTGGCTCAGGACATCACACTGAAAGAACGGGGTTGGCTCAGGACATCACACTGAAGGAGCGGGGGTGGCTCAGGACATCACACTGAAGGAGCAGGGGCTCAGGACATCACACTGAAGCAGCAGGGGCTCAGGACATCACACTGAAGGAGCAGGGGCTCAGGACATCACACTGAAGGAGCGGGGGTGGCTCAGGACATCACACTGAAGGAGCAGGGGCTCAGGACATCACACTGAAGCAGCAGGGGCTCAGGACATCACACTGAAGCAGCAGGGGCTCAGGACATCACACTGAAAGAACGGGGGTGGCTCAGGACATCACACTGAAAGAACGGGGGTGGCTCAGGACATCACACTGAAAGAACGGGGTTGGCTCAGGACATCACACTGAAAGAACGGGGTTGGCTCAGGACATCACACTGAAGGAGCGGGGGTGGCTCAGGACATCACACTGAAAGAACGGGGTTGGCTCAGGACATCACACTGAAAGAACGGGGTTGGCTCAGGACATCACACTGAAGGAGCAGGGGTGGCTCAGGACATCACACTGAAGGAGCAGGGTTGGCTCAGGACATCACACTGAAAGAACGGGGTTGGCTCAGGACATCACACTGAAGCAGCAGGGGCTCAGGACATCACACTGAAAGAACGGGGGTGGCTCAGGACATCACACTGAAAGAACGGGGGTGGCTCAGGACATCACACTGAAAGAACGGGGTTGGCTCAGGACATCACACTGAAAGAACGGGGTTGGCTCAGGACATCACACTGAAAGAACGGGGTTGGCTCAGGACATCACACTGAAAGAACGGGGTTGGCTCAGGACATCACACTGAAGGAGCAGGGGTGGCTCAGGACATCACACTGAAGGAGCAGGGTTGGCTCAGGACATCACACTGAAAGAACGGGGTTGGCTCAGGACATCACACTGAAGCAGCAGGGGCTCAGGACATCACACTGAAAGAACGGGGGTGGCTCAGGACATCACACTGAAAGAACGGGGGTGGCTCAGGACATCACACTGAAAGAACGGGGTTGGCTCAGGACATCACACTGAAAGAACGGGGTTGGCTCAGGACATCACACTGAAGGAGCGGGGGCTCAGGACATCACACTGAAAGAACGGCGGTGTGGTTTGGGAAATCAGACTGACTGTTTTTTTTACAAAATCTCGTGATACTTCGTATCTATACACCTAAAAATGTTAAAACAATGTTTAATTTAAAAAAATTGTCATTTTTTTCAGTGGCTAAGGGTACGCAAGAGACAAACAATAAATTGATTACTTAATCTATTTATTTGATTTAAGTAGACAGTATCCGTTAAGTGAAATAAATTGTAATTTCATTTTTCAAATGTCGTCACATCGTCTTGAAAATTCACGCAAGTCCACTTTTAATAATATTAACTTTATACTTTTGTATTAGTTTTATACTAACACATTTTAACTTCTGAATCTAAATTTCCAGCTGAAGGTGAGAACTGAAAGTGCACGAAATCGTGCGCTTTTGTATGAGATCTAGTAATTCGTTTATATCGCAATTATCGCATACAATTTATACTACTTAGCTAGATCAATAAACAAGTAGTATGATTTAGCCCATCGATATTTATTATATGCAGCATGGCATGAAAGTACCATAAATAGCTAAAATATTTCTCATTTCAGATGAAAAAGATTGCGTAAGAAATCTACACATTTAAGATTACATTGCTTTTAACTCAAGCTCGTTCTTAAAATAGTCACCAATTGCTGCTTTTATTCACTCTGTTTGTATTCTTTCGATCGCTTCTTACAATACTTATTTTTCTGTCATATTCTCTTGATTTTAATTTACCGGTCTTAGTGTTGTGACTTATGTGTCTGGAATCGCAGATTGAGTCGCAAAACTTAGCCAAAACTATTCTTACGAGTTTCAGTTATGCAGGTCTTGTCTCCATTTAGCAACTCTTATCATGACGGGATATTCAGTTTTCATAGTTACCTCGTAGTTAGATGGATAGATAGATAGATAGATAGATGGATAGATAGATAGATAGATAGATAGATAGATAGATAGATAGATAGATAGATAGATAGATAGATAGATAGATAGATAGATAGATAGATAGATAGATAGATAGATAGATAGATAGATAGATGGATAGATAGATAGATAGATGGATAGATAGATAGATAGATAGATAGATAAATAGATAGATAGATAGATAGATAGATAGATAGATAGATAGATGGATAAATAGATAGATAGATAGATAGATAGATAGATAGATAGATAGATAGATAGATAGATGGATAAATAGATAGATAGATAGATAGATAGATAGATAGATAGATAGATAGATAGATAGATAGATAGATAGATAGATAGATAGATAGATAGATAGATAGATAGATAGATAGATGGATAGATAGATAGATAGATGGATAGATAGATAGATAGATAGATAGATAAATAGATAGATAGATAGATAGATAGATAGATAGATAGATAGATAGATGGATAAATAGATAGATAGATAGATAGATAGATAGATAGATAGATAGATAGATAGATAGATGGATAGATAGATAGATGGATAGATAGATAGATAGATAGATAGATAGATAGATAGATAGATAGATAGATAGATAGATGGATAAATAGATAGATAGATAGATAGATAGATAGATAGATAGATAGATAGATAGATAGATAGATAGATAGATAGATAGATAGATAGATAGATAGATAGATAGATAGATAGATAGATAGATAGATGGATAGATAGATAGACAGATAGATAGTCAGACAGACAGACAGACAGACAGACAGACAGTCAGACAGACACTAAGAGAGACATCCCTACACTGCAATACTCATCCTACAGGGCACCCTCGCCAACACGGTGAATCCCCGTTACGCCAGCGACCTGGACGTCCCAGTACCCAACCAGGAGCGCGGCTCGCACAAAGTCCGCCTGACTGGAGAGCCGTTGACCGACCAGCGAGATCCCAACGGGCACTTGTTTAAAAACGAGTGCAACTTTGAAGCCGGCTACCGCGGCGTCAGCACCAGAAACGTCATCATGGAGGAGAGAAACGTCTATTGCGGGCCGTACAATGTGCTGGTGCTGTTTAGCGAGTGAGCGCCTTTGCTGTGACTTTAATCACGATCACCCATAGAAATGAATCTGCACGGTTCCCTTTAAGAAGATTCCCCTTAAGAATCTCACCCGATTTCCCTTAACCATCTCCCCGATTCCCCCTAAGAGTCTCCCGATTCTCCTCAAGAATCTCCCCGATTCCCCTTAAGAATTTTCCCAATTCCACCTAAGAATCTCCCCGATTCCACTAAAGAATCTCCCCGATTCCACCTAAGAATCGCCCCAATTCCACTAAAGAATCTCCCCGATTCCCTTTAAGAATCTACCCGATTTCCCCTCAAGAATCTCCCCGATTCCCCTCAAGAATCTCCCCGATTCCACCTAAGAATCTCCCCGATTTCACTTAAGAATCTCCCCGATTCCACCTAAAAATCTTCTCGATTCCCTTTAAGAATCTCCCTGATTCCCCTTTATGAATCTCCTCGATTCCCCTCAGGAATCTCCCCGATTCCACCTGAGAATCTCCCCGATTCCACTTAAGAATCTCCCCGATTCCACCTAAGAATCTCCCCTATTCCACCTAAGAATCTCCCCGATTCCACCTAAGAATCTCCCCGATTCCACCTAAGAATCTCCCCGATTCCACCTAAGAATCTCCCCGATTCCCCCTAAGAATCTCCCCGATTCCACCTAAGAATCTCCCCTATTCCACTCAAGAATCTCCCCGATTCCCCTTAAGAACCTCCCCGATTCCCCCTAAGAATCTCCCCGATTCCCCTTAAGAATCTCCCCGATTCCCCTTAAGAATCTCCCCGATTCCCCTTAAGAATCTCCCCGATTCCCCTTAAGAATCTCCCCGATTCCCTTTAAGAATCTCCCCGATTCCACCTAAGAATCTCCCCGATTCCACTTAAGAATCTCCCGCATTCCACTCAAGAATCTCGCCGATTCCCCTTAATAATTGTAGAGCTTCTCCTCATGAAGCATTGAAATTTTCAATTCCAAAATTTGTCACTGATAATTAGTGAAATAATCATCTCATTAAATGCCCCTCTCAATCACATACAGAGAGGACCCTCAGCGGGTCACGCACTACTCAGGCGGTAACCTGCTGGCCTACAGCGACAACAACCGCAGGATTCACTTTGCTGACGTTCGCACCGGAGCGACTCCAGCCGCCGGGACTCAACCGCTGAGAGGCCACGCCGGCCCGGTCCGATGCCTGTTGCTGTGCGAAGCCAGAGGCTTCCTTCTGTCTGGCAGCTACGACACCAGCCTGCGAAGGTGGGACATTGCTACGGGAAAATGCGCCAAGATCTACAGGGGACACATGGGCACGGTGCTTGCTGTCGATATCTATCTTAATACTATTGTGAGCGGCAGTGCTGATGGCTCCGCGAAAGGTATTTTTTATAATTCTTTGCTTAATCCGTTACCATGATCCTTTAGAACTAAAAATCTTTGATGTCTACATCCTTGGGCTTAACGTCCTTTATTCTCAAACACCACAAGTTGGTAAAGAATCCTTGATTCTCAGACCAAGAACATCTTAAGTCTTTGTCTCAGACACGATACAAGCAAGGACAACTCAAGTAACATATATATATCCTCCTATTTCTGTAGTGTATTTTTCGGCGAAAAGTTGATAGATTTCAGTAGATTTCGAGTGTTACGTCCTTCTACTTAAGTTGTCCTTGGATACAATATTCTCAAGCAGAAATAATATAGATTTCATCTATCCAGAATAACAGAAACAATAACTTAAATTAACTACCGCCCCCTCCCTGCAATTTTTAAATTGGACCAGTTTGGAACCTGGAAGATTGGAAAGCTGTGCGCACTCTCAAGCACAAGAGCGCTGTGTCAGCCGTGGCCATCAATGAAAACACGGCCGTTACGGGCGACGCCAAGGGAAAAGTGAAGGTCTGGGACCTGGTCAATGGCAGTCTCGTCAAGGCAAGTTTTTTCTTTGGCTTTCTCTTTGAGCCTGGTGGCGCTGTGGGGTGGTGGGTGCTCTGTGGGGTTGTGGGTGCTCTGTAGGGTGGTGGGTGCTCTGTGGGGTGGTGGGTGCTCTGTAGGGTGGTGGGTGCTCTGTGGGGTGGTGGGTGCTCTGTGGGGTGGTAGGTGCTATGTGGGGTGGTGAGTGCTCTGTGGGGTGGTAGGTGCTATGTGGGGTGGTGGATGCTCTGTAAGGTGGTGAGTGCTCTGTGGGGTGGTGGGTGCTCTGTGGGTTGGTGGATGCTCTGTAAGGTGGTGAGTGCTCTGTGGGGTGGAGGGTGCTCTGTGGGGTGGTGGGTGCTCTGTGGGGTGGTGAGTGCTCTGTGGGGTGGTGGGTGCTCTGTGGGGTGGTGGGTGCTCTGTGGGGTGGTGGATGCTCTGTAAGGTGGTGAGTGCTCTGTGGGGTGGTGGGTGCTCTGTGGGGTGGTGGATGCTCTGTAAGGTGGTGAGTGCTCTGTGGGGTGGTGGGTGCTCTGTGGGGTGGTGGGTGCTCTGTGGGGTGGTAGGTGCTATGTGGGGTGGTGAGTGCTCTGTGGGGTGGTAGGTGCTATGTGGGGTGGTGGGTGCTCTAGGCTTGATAGCAAAAATAGACGCGCATTGTTCTTTCCGCATGGTTAAGGTGCTGTCCGCAAAAAACATCCGCAAGTCAACAAAAAAAGCTGAAAATGCATTGAAACTTTTCGATGCAAAAAACTTACTGAGCTTCATCCAGAAAAAACAGCTTTGCGGTTTGGATCTTTCAATCTTTTAAAAGTACGAGTGCATAATCTGGGCCGCTGAAGCCCCATGAAACTGAAACAGTGAAACACAAAAAATCACTTACTATGAGTGAGTTGTGAGGCCTAGTTTTCGTACGATTTTATTTAGTTTGCCTGGAGGCGCCTGAAGGACTTGGTTGGGCAAAACTTCAACAAAGCAAGCCTAGGTCCTATCTGCCCAGGCTAATATTTACTCAAAAGCAGCATCCGGCCAAGACTAACTTGATAAACGAAGCTGCAAGTTTTCGATGCATCAAGGACTGGACTCGATATATGCATAGAATAGAGAGTCATATGGGCCGCGTGATTTTATTTGAAGCGCATTCTATACTAGTTTTAAAAATAAATTTTAGAAACTCATCGGTCACAGTGCTGAGGTTACGGCAATCAAATGCGATCACTGGCACATTCTCACCTGCTCCAAGGATAGCTATGCGCTACTGTGGAGCGCCATTGGGAATCATGCTCAGTGCCTGGGTGCACACAGGCACCCCAAGTGAGTCCTCCACTGATACTACTACTGCTACTACTACTAATACTACACTAATGCTACTACTACAACAACAACAACAACAACAACAACAACAACAACAACAACTACTACTACTACTACTACTACTACTACTACTACTACTACTACTACTACTACTACTACTACTACTACTACTACTACTACTACTACTACTACTACTACTACTACTACTACTACTACTATTACTACTACTACTACTACTACTACTTACTACTACTACTACTACTACTACTACTACTACTACTACTACTACTACTACTACTACTACTACTACTACTACTACTACTACTACTACTACTACTACTTACTACTACTACTACTACTACTACTACTACTACTACTACTACTACTACTACTACTACTACTACTACTACTACTACTACTACTACTTACTACTACAACTACTACTACTACTACTACTACTACTACTTACTACTACTACTACTACTACTACTACTACTACTACTACTACTACTACTACTACTACTTACTACTACAACTACTACTACTACTACTACTACTACTACTTACTACTACTACTACTACTACTACTACTACTACTACTACTACTACTACTACTACTACTACTACTACTACTACTACTACTACTACTACTACTACTACTACTATTACTACTACTACTACTACTACTACTACTACTACTACTACTACTACTACTACTACTCCCACTACCGTCACAGGCCTATTCTATGCGCCGAGTTCCAATTCATGCGAGCCATCACGGCATCAGAGGATGGCCGGGTTCGAATCTGGAATGTTGTCAGCCGCAATTGCTGTCGTATTATGCGCGGCAACAGCCGTTCAGATCCAATTTTAAACATCAGCGCTGTTGGACAGAAGTGAGTCAGTTGATTCTGCAGCTTATCAAGTAAACAGTAGCTGTATTTCCAAAAAAAACTGTTAACTAGAATCTTTAGATAGGTGTATCACCTGTTAGATAAGAAAGTGTATTACCTGTTAGATAGGTGTTTCGCCTGTTAGATAAGTAATTTTCACCTGTTAGGTAAGTTTGTCACCGGTTAAATTAGATTGTAACACCTAGATAAGTGTGTCACCTGTTAGATAGGTCACCTGTTAGATAGGTCACCTGTTAGATAAAATTAAGAAGTGTCACATACTAGGTACTCGTTCCCTGTTAATCTGTCCACAGTTAAACAGTCAACAATTATCCAGGCATGCACCGGCCTAAACGTCGACAATATTCTGGGCAAACAAAAATCGTGTTTTTCCCACCCAATCACTCTTCCGTAAACATGGTTGGGCAATATTATTGGGTTTTCGATTTTTTTGCTTCGCCTCTCGCTTCGCTTTCCAGGAAATATGGGACTTTTTTAAATCGCATTTGGGAGTGATTTTTACTCATCAGAGATGGGAATATAGGTTCACTTCCAGGGGGTTTCAGCTTTCAGGTTTGTTTAGAAACGGAGAAGCTTTTGGGAAGCTGGATCTGACTAGACTGAGCAGAGAGTAGATCGATTGTAGAAATAGTTAAAATACAAGTGTCTAGTTTGTGAAGTGTCTAGTTTGTGAAGTGTCTAGTTTGTGAAGTGTCTAGTTTGTGAAGTGTCTAGTTTGTGAAGTGTCTAGTTTGTGAAGTGTCTAGTTTGTGAAGTGTCTAGTTTGTGAAGTGTCTAGTTTGTGAAGTGTCTAGTTTGTGAAGTGTCTAGTTTGTGAAGTGTCTAGTTTGTGAAGTGTCTAGTTTGTGAAGTGTCTAGTTTGTGAAGTGTCTAGTTTGTGAAGTGTCTAGTTTGTGAAGTGTCTAGTTTGTGAAGTGTCTAGTTTGTGAAGTGTCTAGTTTGTGAAGTGTCTAGTTTGTGAAGTGTCTAGTTTGTGAAGTGTCTAGTTTGTGAAGTGTCTAGTTTGTGAAGTGTCTAGTTTGTGAAGTGTCTAGTTTGTGAAGTGTCTAGTTTGTGAAATGTCTAGTTTGTGAAGTGTCTAGTTTGTGAAGTGTCTAGTTTGTGAAGTGTCTAGTTTGTGAAGTGTCTAGTTTGTGAAGTGTCTAGTTTGTGAAGTGTCTAGTTTGTGAAGTGTCTAGTTTGTGAAGTGTCTAGTTTGTGAAGTGTCTAGTTTGTGAAGTGTCTAGTTTGTGAAGTGTCTAGTTTGTGAATTGTCTAGTTTGTGAAGTGTCTAGTTTGTTAAGTGTCTAGTTTGTGAAGTGTCTAGTTTGTTAAGTGCCTAGTTTGTGAAGTGTCTAGTTTGTGAAGTGTCTAGTTTGTGAAGTGTCTAGTTTGTGAAGTGTCTAGTTTGTGAAGTGTCTAGTTTGTGAAGTGTCTAGTTTGTGAATTGTCTAGTTTGTGAATTGTCTAGTTTGTGAAAAGTGCCTAGTTTGTGAAGTGCCTAGTTTGTGAAGTGTCTAGTTTGCGAACTATCTAGTTGGTGCCTTCCGTCGATCAGACCGTGTTTCCATTTCAATGTTCCGGGAAATGTCAATGATTTTATCGTGATTTCTCTTCCAGTAGTTCTTATCCGGAAGTCCTTGGCCCAGAAGCCCTCGGTCACATGGCCCCAACTGCTTTCATTCATTTGCTTCTGTGTGGCACAAAAAACACTGAGATGATGGAAGCCAGACCGCTGCTTCTGCCTGCCCCTCTTGCCGAATCTCGATTTCCCAATCACTATTTTTCTCTGTAGAAATCTGAATTGAGAATAAGAAGCTGAGGAATTTTGATGGAGCATACGGTGGGGGAGAAAGCGAAAGAAAAAGTACTTTGGGCCTCGGGCCCTTGTGCTGAGGGCCTCTCTTTCCCCAAACAAATATCCTTTTCATTTCTTTCTGCTTCCGTGATTTCTGGGGTTACTCAGATTTTTTTCTTGGCGCAGACTTTGCCTTCCCAATGCTTATCAATCTGCCAGCGGACCAGTCGTTAGCTGCTTCATCAATTTCAGAAGTCACCTGGCTTTCCAGCCTCCTTGCATGAGGGTACTTCAAGAAGATTTTCTTCGTCAAATTAAACACCAGAATATTTTCCAGTTTTAAAATTATTTCAGGCTACAGTCAGTCCTCTGATAAATACAAGAAAACACTTTGCTTCCATCTGTAGCTGTCAGTAGCTCTGTTGATAAGCCCTCAGTAGCTGAGTGGATAAGCCCTCAGTAGCTGAGTGGATAAGCCCTCAGTAGCTGAGTGGATAAGCCCTCAGTAGCTGAGTGGATAAGCCCTCAGTAGCTGAGTGGATAAGCCCTCAGTAGCTGAGTGGATAAGCCCTCAGTAGCTGAGTGGATAAGCCCTCAGTAGCTGAGTGGATAAGCCCTCAGTAGCTGAGTGGATAAGCCCTCAGTAGCTGAGTGGATAAGCCCTCAGTAGCTGAGTGGATAAGCCCTCAGTAGCTGAGTGGATAAGCCCTCAGTAGCTGAGTGGATAAGCCCTCAGTAGCTGAGTGGATAAGCCCTCAGTAGCTGAGTGGATAAGCCCTCAGTAGCTGAGTGGATAAGTCCTCAGTAGCTGAGTGGATAAGCCCTCAGTAGCTGAGTGGATAAGCCCTCAGTAGCTGAGTGGATAAGCCCTCAGTAGCTGAGTGGATAAGCCCTCAGTAGCTGAGTGGATAAGCCCTCAGTAGCTGAGTGGATAAGTCCTCAGTAGCTGAGTGGATAAGTCCTCAGTAGCTGAGTGGATAAGCCCTCAGTAGCTGAGTGGATAAGCCCTCAGTAGCTGAGTGGATAAGCCCTCAGTAGCTGAGTGGATAAGCCCTCAGTAGCTGAGTGGATAAGTCCTCAGTAGCTGAGTGGATAAGCCCTCAGTAGCTGAGTGGATAAGCCCTCAGTAGCTGAGTGGATAAGCCCTCAGTAGCTGAGTGGATAAGCCCTCAGTAGCTGAGTGGATAAGCCCTCAGTAGCTGAGTGGATAAGCCCTCAGTAGCTGAGTGGATAAGCCCTCAGTAGCTGAGTGGATAAGCCCTCAGTAGCTGAGTGGATAAGCCCTCAGTAGCTGAGTGGATAAGCCCTCAGTAGCTGAGTGGATAAGCCCTCAGTAGCTGAGTGGATAAGCCCTCAGTAGCTGAGTGGATAAGTCCTCAGTAGCTGAGTGGATAAGCCCTCAGTAGCTGAGTGGATAAGCCCTCAGTAGCTGAGTGGATAAGCCCTCAGTAGCTGAGTGGATAAGCCCTCAGTAGCTGAGTGGATAAGTCCTCAGTAGCTGAGTGGATAAGCCCTCAGTAGCTGAGTGGATAAGCCCTCAGTAGCTGAGTGGATAAGCCCTCAGTAGCTGAGTGGATAAGCCCTCAGTAGCTGAGTGGATAAGCCCTCAGTAGCTGAGTGGATAAGCCCTCAGTAGCTGAGTGGATAAGCCCTCAGTAGCTGAGTGGATAAGCCCTCAGTAGCTGAGTGGATAAGCCCTCAGTAGCTGAGTGGATAAGCCCTCAGTAGCTGAGTGGATAAGTCCTCAGTAGCTGAGTGGATAAGCCCTCAGTAGCTGAGTGGATAAGCCCTCAGTAGCTGAGTGGATAAGCCCTCAGTAGCTGAGTGGATAAGCCCTCAGTAGCTGAGTGGATAAGTCCTCAGTAGCTGAGTGGATAAGCCCTCAGTAGCTGAGTGGATAAGCCCTCAGTAGCTGAGTGGATAAGCCCTCATTAGGTCAGTGGATAAGCCCTCAGTAGCTGAGTGGATAAGCCCTCATTAGGTCAGTGGATAAGCCCTCAGTAGCTGAGTGGATAAGCCAGAGCTGTCAGTAGCTTAGTGGCCCTTTTGCCTAATCTTTCATCTATCAATTTACCCCCCCCCCCAAGCATTCCGTCACAGCTGCCTTTTGTTCAATACAGTTTTAACCACATCCGACCTCACAGAGAGCTTCATCATTATTAAGCTGCTCATGAAAGAGCCACTTTATCGTGTAACACAATATTAATTCCCTAATATCCGCCTTATTCTAGTTACTTTGTCTAATAGTTCTATGCTCAGCACACAAATGCCAGCATCATGCTATTATACTCTCTGTCTGTCTCCCTCATCTGCAGCCTACAGTCTGGCAGCAGGAAACTCTGCAGGCCTAGCCTGTGCCCACCGAGGCGTGCCATTAACGAGACGTAGAGAAAAGGTGGAGCAATCTGATGAAGAAGGAATGGGATGCGAGGATGGGGTGGGGGCAAGGGTCCGCGCCTCACGCCTGGGTTGACATCCCGGCGCGTGTGTGTGTGTGTGCGTGTGTGTGTGGCTGGCACACTTCGCAGAGCCATGGGTGGTTTCGCGCACACAAAGGCCTGTAGGTTGTGGTTGGGGGGGGGGGGCAACCCCTTTGATTGTATGAGCCACGCGCAGGAGAAAGGAGCAGAGGGGAACAGCTTAGAGCAGGGGGAGCAGAGGGGAGGGGACAGATTAGGATCGTGAAACTGCGGATGAAGCTGGCGGAGAGGAGGAAGGTGGGGAAGAGAAGGGAGAGAATAAAAGAGCACAAAGCTGCTGCTGCTGGCTTGGCTGCACTCTTGCTCCAGTTCTGGCGTTGTCGGAGGCGCAAGGTGTGACTCGTTTGGGTCAACTTTTTATTCAGTCGGTTGCTAGGCCGGGTGAGAGCACACAAACACGCTGCTCACCTCTCACAGATGGCGGGGGCTGATAGCTCGTAGCCAGGGCAGGGTGTGTTGGAGTGGCTGGGGAACTGGGGACTGCATCTATCTCTCTGTCTATGTATCTATCTATCTATGTATCTATCTATCTATCTATCTATCTATCCATCCATCTATCTATCTATCTATCTATCTATCTATCTATCTATCTATCTATCTATCTATCTATCTATCTATCTATCTATCTATCTATCTATCTATCTATCTATCTATCTATCTATCTATCTATCTATCTATCTATCTATCTATCTATCTATCTATCTATCTATCTATCTATCTATCTATCTATCTATCTATCTATCTATCTATCTATCTATCTATCTATCTATCTATCTATCTATCTATCTATCTATCTATCTAACTATCTATCTATCTATCTATCTATCTATCTATCTAACTATCTATCTATCTATCTATCTATCTATCTATCTATCTATCTATCTATCTATCTATCTATCTATCTATCTATCTATCTATCTATCTATCTAACTATCTAATGCATGTTGATCACAAATGAAAAGCCTAATGAACTCTTAGTATTTGAATTCTTGCTCCAATCGGATTCGCTACGCTCGTGAGCGGGTTTCATCCAGGGAAAAGCTGCTAATTATTACAATAATTTGCCTCTAATCTGCCTGGAAAGCTGACTAGTAACTCACTCGCCTCTGTTTGAGAGCGGGCAAGCGCCAATATTGCCCCTGCTAACATCAAAGGCTGAACTTTCCGCACCATGCCGAGGCAAAAGAGGCAAATTACGACAGGCAGGAAAACGGTAGAGCAAAGCCCGACGCTCAGGCTCAAAGTGCGGCACAAATATCCCCACGACAGCTTGCCGATTAATCCCCCCCCCCCAGGGGCTGCAGGAGAAGCCACTGAACTTCCCTACGGCTTTGAGCCATCTCCAAGGTTTTCCCCAGTATATGTTAAAATCCAGCAACAATAACCGATGAAGCTGATCCAGCTTCCGCACCCCTCCCAGTTTTTGCCTCTCCGTGTTTTGACATTTTTGGCCCAGCCCAAAATTCTCTCTTATGGGAAGCTTTTTGATGCCCGAAACTGGCACTCGTTATCAACACAGCGGGGCTTCGGGCATTAATGATTGAAAATTATTGATTTTAAACTGACTCGCCCCTTCCAGGCCGTAATAATTATTCGCTGATAGAATAAAATTATCGATCCATTGTACCGGTAATTCTCCTCTGCGCCCATGGGAAGAAAGTTAGGGGATGGCACAGAAGAGACTAGGGGTGGGAGCAGGGAGGCTGGCTGGGGATTTCGGATGAAGCGCGCCACCCCGGAAATTGTGGCCACGCTAATTGCTGTTTGTAAAGCAGCTTCCTCTTGACGGCGCGGCGCTAATGCTTCGGGCGAGGCTTTTCAGCGCTCAGATTCTCCTACGATTCAGAAAGTTCAAATTGAGGTCGGCAACTTACAATGATAAGAGTATTTCTGGAAAGTAGCGGAACCGTTTAAAATATTATATACGAATTTCGAATAATTTCATTTTCACTGCCAATGGTATCACTGAGTTCATAACCCTGAAATTTCACACAAACTTGTCACTCTTCCCCTCCCCCCGACTGTCACTCTTTCCCGACTGTCACTCTTCCCCGACTGTCACTCTTCTCCGACTGTCACTCTTCACCGACTGTCACTCTTCTCCCGATTGTCGCTCTTCTCCCGACTGTCACTCTTCTCCCGATTTTCAATCTTCTCCCAAGTGTCACTCTTCTCCCGATTTTCAATCTTCTCCCAAGTGTCACTCTTCTCCCGATTGTCACTCTTTCCCGACTGTCACTCTTCTCCCGACTGTCACTCTTCCTCCGATTGTCGCTCTTCTCCCGATTGTAGCTCTTCTCCCGATTGTCACTCTTCTCCCAAGTGTCACTCTTTTCCCAAGTGTCACTCTTCTCCCAAGTGTCACTCTTCTCCCGACTGTCACTCTTCCCCCCGACTGTCACTCTTCTCCCGACTGTCACTCTTCTCCCGATTTTCAATCTTCTCCCAAGTGTCACTCTTCTCCCGATTGTCACTCTTTCCCGACTGTCACTCTTCTCCCGACTGTCACTCTTCCTCCGATTGTCGCTCTTCTCCCGATTGTAGCTCTTCTCCCGATTGTCACTCTTCTCCCAAGTGTCACTCTTTTCCCAAGTGTCACTCTTCTCCCAAGTGTCACTCTTCTCCCGACTGTCACTCTTCCCCCCGACTGTCACTCTTCTCCCGACTGTCACTCTTCCCCCGATTGTCGCTCTTCTCCCACGTGTCACTCTTCTCCCGATTGTCACTCTTCTCCCGACTGTCACTCTTTCCTGATTGTCACTCTTCTACCGACTGTCACTCTTCTCCCGACTGTCACTCTTCCCCCCGACTGTCACTCTTCTCCCGACTGTCACTCTTCCCCCGATTGTCGCTCTTCTCCCGACTGTCACTCTTTCCCGATTGTCACTCTTCTACCGACTGTCACTCTTTCCCGATTGTCACTCTTTCCCGATTGTCACTCTTTCCCGATTGTCACTCACGATTTTCACTCGCACCCGAATATAAAAACCACTCCAGCCTCCGACCCCGCCTCCAATCCAGAATCCTCGTCAACACGAAGACCAACGTTCTGGCGCTGACATTCGAGTCCGTGAACTGGGACTACAGCCTGGAAACCGACAGCATGCCGCCGCTCATTCGCTACAGCTCCTACCGGGACGCGCCGGTCCGCTGGCAGCCTCACGGCTACATCCGGGCGCAGCGCCTCCAGCTGGCTGGCGCCGCCGACTCTCGAATTGTCTGGCGCCACGAGACCCGCGGCCGCGGCGTCGGCGAGACCGACATGACGGACGGCAGCGCGGCGCCTGCCGGCATGCGCCAGCTGTCGCTCAGCCTCGCCAGTAGAGGCGGCGTCGGCAAATCTCCGACAGCGCCGGGCTCCGCGGCGCCACCTTCCGGCCTGTTCGAGTCGCGGGTGCCGCAGCCGAAGCATCATCGACAATGTCGGACAGCCTCAGGCAGACGATCGCAAATGGGCGAGGCCGTCGCCGGCAATGAAAACCAGCAGCCAACGACGCCTGGGAAACCCACGACGGCCGGCAAGCCGACGCGAAGCCTCGTCGACCAGGGCGTCGGTGAGCGGCGACTCTCCTGGGCCTTCGAGCACCCGCCACGCCCGGTCACGAAGGACCCGGGCCTGGCCGAGATGAAGCGGCGGCTGCGCGCCCAGCTGCGGGCGCCGGGTGCCGATCCGCCGGACTTCGTGCGCCAGCTCAGGCGAGCGCTGCACGCGGCTGGGGAGCGGCCGCGCACCGAGTCGGACCGGGAGCTGCGCCGCCAGATGGCCGTGGCGGCCGTGGTGGCCACAGAGCCTGAGGACCAGCAGCCGCCGCAGTCGCCGCCGCCGCCGCCGCCGCCGCCCCTGCGCAAGCCGACTAAAGTTGGCTCGGCGCCGACTGCGATCGACCCGCGCGCCAAAATTGTCGGCGAACAGGCCGTTCAACTCGAACGCCGCCGAGTGCTTGGCGAGCTGCCGGAAGGCGGCGACGACGACATTGGAGAGGGCATCGCGGAGGCGGCCATTCAGGATGACGACGATTCGGCCCGCGAGTTGGCGGCCCGTCGGGCGGCTCAGCGCGAGATTCGCTCGGCCAGCACCGTCGGCTTCGCCAGAGTCGCCGGCGGTGTCGACAAGCGTCGACCAGGGACAGCAGCGGCGACGACAACGACTCCAACGGCGAGTCGGCACAGCGCCAAACTGCGCTCGCACATCCCGAAGCCCGAGCTTGTCAGGCCGCTGTCGGCTGTGTCGGCGCGGCGCCAGACGTCGGCGCGAGTCGCCACGAGCTCGTCGTCACGACCGGCCACGGCGACGGCCTCAGCCGGGATGACCCGTTCGCCGATGCTTGCCGCCGCGTCAAACGACGCTCAATGGCGCGAGCTGAAGAACCTGCTGGCAATCCGTCGGGCAGCCCTGGCCCAGCAGCGACGCGAACTCGGCGGTGAGGGCGCCGCCGCTGCCGCTGCCGCCGAGTCGCCGATGCTGGACCCGTTTAGGCAGCGCGGCGGCCTTGTCCTCCGGACACTGTCCGAGACGGCTGCCTACGTGGCCTCCATTGAGGCGGAGTTTGGCCAACGTCAGGCGGAAGCGGAAGCGCGAGACGAGCGGCAGAGAAGGCAGCGGTGGCTTCGCTACGCCCGCTCCGTGTCTATCGGCGACTCTGCCGCGGCCTCGAAGCTGATGCTGGCCCGGCCAAAGTCGGCGGCGACCGGCCTGACCTGACTTGACATTTGGCTCACTGCCTAGGGAATCCTGGCTGGCTTGGGGATTTTTTTTAGTTTTTTTGTTCTTTATAGACTTTCTTTATTTGTCTGTCTGATATAATGATAATTAATTTTGGATTTTCCCTTTTGGATTAATGGTAATTCTGAGTGAGAGGATTAATGATGCGGATTCTGAGTGAGAGGATTAATGATGGGGACTCTGAGTGAGAGGATTAATGATGTGGATTGTGAAAGGATTAATGATGGGGATTCTGAGAGAGAGGATTAATGATGGGCATTCTGTGAGTGAGGGGATTAATGATGCGGATTCTGAGTAAGGGGATTAATGATGGGGATTGGAAGTGAGAGGATTAATGATGGGCATTCTGAGTGAGGGGATTAATGATGGGGATTGGAAGTGAGAGGATTAATGATGGGCATTCTGAGTGAGGGGATTAATGATGGGGATTGGAAGTGAGAAGATTAATGATGGGCATTCTGAGTGAGGGGATTAATGATGGGGATTGTAATTGAGAGGATTAATGATGCGGATTCTGAGTGAGGATTAATGATGGGGACTGTAATTGAGAGGATTAATGATGGGGATTCTAAGTGATGGGATTAGTAAAAATATTAAATTAGTTAACATGATTCTTTAATTGTGTATACTGAAGTCTAAATGTACTCGTAAATATGTTCAACAAATTATTTTGTACATATTAAAATAGCCAGCGTTGCTTTGTAGTTGAGTAGTTAAAACAACTCTTAGAAGGCAAAAATGTTATTTCTTTATTGTTTCAACAAAGGCTCACCAACAGTAACAGCAGCAGCCATAGTACTTTTGTCAGGCAAGTTGACCATGAAATTCTTTGGCCAGATTACATTATCTACATGATTGATTGGCTTTATTGTCTATGGCCAGGTTCCAGTTCTATGGCAATGGGACTCTATACACACTCGTGACCTTGGCCATTGTTCAAAATGTCTATGGTAATTTACGCTAAGGCAATGACATTCAAGCAATGACCGGTCATTGTTTGAAATTGACAATAAAGCAATTTACGAGGATATCATTTTAGAAAACGAACGAGTCTATGAGCGTAAAATAAAATAGTCTATGGTTGTAACACCCCCATTCCCCCTTCCCACTCGGATCCTGATGAACAAATTGACCAATGAAGTTAGCTGGAGACATTGCAATCAATGAAGCTTTTGTCTATGGTAGCAAGCAGCATTTAATCTGGTCCCTAATGGCTATAAAACCATGGATGAAGGAATAGAAGGAAGGAATTCCTTCATCCATGTATGAAACCCTATAATGAATTACAGCTGTGTAAAATGCAATTTTATTTAAGCAAGTGTCACAATACAAGGTGATGTCAAAAAGAGCAATCTGCTCAAGTATAACAAACACAAAAAAGAACTTTAGCATGGTCAAGACTTGCTACCATAGACAAAAGCGCCATTACTTTGGCAAACATATCTTGGATTAAGTTCAATGCGCGTAGGCCGAAATGGTCTGCAAAAAGCCATGCTATGTTTATCAAAGTCTCAGCCGCTGTGAGAGAGGCGTCTGCACTGAAAATTCCTCTAGTTTACCCTGTCGAGAGCATTGATCATTTAATACTATAGTCAATGCTTTTTTGGCCTCGAGGGGGGAGGGAGTTTAAGGTTATCAGGCCCCAGGTGAGGATATTGGATTGGAGTAGGAGCTTGCGGAGAATTAATCCCAACGCTTCCCCCAGATTTGAACTCGGCACCTTATCGGCTGGATAAAAGCTCATCACCCCGAGCTTCGTATTTGAAGAGAAAATCGAACTACTAGAGAGGAGGCTGGCCGCAAATTCTTAATTATCATCTTCCCTCGCAGGGACAAGAAACTGATCACTGTCGGAATAAGCAACTTTACCATAACAGTTTTCACACTATTGAGGCTTCCTTGTGGGGTGGCGATAGTTCAGGTGAGAGAGCCCCGGAGCTCAAAAATAACTGACTAGCAAAGCAAAAACGGAAGCAGATGAACGGGCAGGAAGATTGATGGCGCAACCGAGTTCCGAATCAGAAATTCTCTGGCCGTGGATTGTCCGTGTTCTCCTCCATCAAAACAAGCGGGATCCCACTAGCTAGAGAGACAGGTTTTCCTTTTTTGCCCCGAATTTTGCTGTCTTCTTCTTCAAGCGAATTGCGTGCGTCCCCCCCCCCCAAGCAGCGGAGCGGAAACAGTGGAAACGGTTTCTGCTTCCGCAAGAGAAAAGCAGCGGAAACTGGGAGCTATGGACCCGTAATAAGCGAGCGCGTGATGCTGTTTCTACGCCTAAATGGACTTTTATTTTGAAAATCTGCACCAGGTCATAACACTTACTGCCCTGTTTGTCCAGCTGCATGAATTCATGCTAATTACCTTTGCTTCTTTTTTTGATAATAAAACTTGTTTTCATTCGAATGTGCTTTGTCTGTTCGTTGGTACTTTTATTAAAATTTTGATGAACTCCTGGCCTTTCTTACAATGGAAGAACGTAGTGACAACGTAGTGACAACGTAGTGACAACGTAGTGACAACGTAGTGACAACGTAGTGACAACGTAGTGACAACGTAGTGACAACGTAGTGACAACGTAGTGACAACGTAGTGACAACGTAGTGACAACGTAGTGACAACGTAGTGACAACGTAGGGACAAGGAGTTTTCAATAAAGTACTCGTCACTCTTCGGCATTGTTGTCAGCAATGGCTCAAAATTCAATTAAGTGAATGATAGCCCAACTTCCCTCACTGATGACTTTGCTGAGCCAGCCACCATACGTGACATCAAATTTCCTGTGACCGTGTCTACGAATTTATCATTCTTCATCATCTCGGATGAGAGTAGCCAAACAGTTGCTGATGATGGTATTGATCAAGTGGCTTCAACCTGCAAGCCGCTGGGGTACACTGTCACGCGGCTCCTGTGGCAGGATGTATCTATCTTATATGGTAGAGTATTGTAGCGACTCCCAGATGCGTCATCAATTATGAATATGCTCAGCCAAGGAGCATAAGAGTTCGGATCGTGAGCAGAGCAGAACACATACTTTACGAGCTAGTGGGTGGATTGTTGCATTATTAATTCAGAAATATACGACCTAAGGGTATAATTATATGTAAAACCGTCAACAGTCATATTGAAATTTATGCTATTGTTTGTTCGAAATAAATGAGTACAATGAAGTGCAACTTCGTTCAGTGCATAAGAAGCCAAACCATGAAATAAGGCTTAGAGGAGATGGAAACGACTGAACAGCTGATAATAATAATTAGCTCGTATTAATAGATTACACCTGCCCCAATTGGGCCAGATGTGCAACTGACAGCTCAGCCGCAGCTATTGCGCGGCGCATCTGAAGGCTGCGTACGGCTGGGGGTCGCCACACACAGCCTCAATTATCCCAGCTAATGCTGGCACCCATTTTACAGCTGGGTGAACTGAAGCAATGCAGAGTTAAGCGTCTTGCTCAAGGACACAAATCGTTCCGAGTGGGATCGGGAATCGAACCCCCGACCTCCAAGTCGTGAGTTCGACGCTCTATGCCACTAGGCTGCAAACCCGTGGGACAGCTGTGAGAAGGGGAAATCTCCAGCAGTGATGCAGTATGCGTGAGTGAGGCTGGTCTGGGAGGAGACCGCGGGTTGGCTGGCTTCTGAATCCGGCTTGCGTGCCCGTCAGTCATGACAGGCAGCCGGGGACACCAACCCTCGCAGCCCCCCCCCCCCCAACCCTGCTTTATCTGTCAGGCGCCGCACAGCCTCTGCTCATCATCACTTATACTTGCTTGGTCTTCTTTTTCGAAAAGCTTCAAATATTCTGCTATTCGTAATTTTGATATTCGACTTTTTTTAAGCCGACAGAAAAGGGCTTCAACCTGCCATTACTACAGCAAGATCAGCAATATATTATTGGTTAAAGAAAATTATATAAAAGAATGCTGATTAACCGAAGAAACAGCTTCGATAGGTAAGAAGCGAGCTGGATGCTGAAAATTATCTATTCAAATATTCGTCTCAAAACCCGTCAGCAGGTGGGCTTCCAGTGGGTTGAAGAGGCTGCTAGGGCCCTTATTTTGTGTCATGAGGCTAAATTTTATTCCAATTTAAATTATTCCCAGCCATACATGTGCATGTTGCTGAACTCATTAACTAAATAGATAGGATGGCTCTCAACCTGGGTTGCGGAAAGGCCACGGAGGCTCTATTAGTTAGATTATATCGCAGCTATTACACCCAGATGGGCAATCATTCCCTTCTCGATCATCCAGGGGCGTAAATAATTATTTTATTCAGCACGCTGGTTGATTGGGGCGGTTGAGCTGAGTTGCTGTTGGCGATGACAGGGGTGGGACTGACAGGTATGAGATAAAATAACTGCTATGGACAGCCAATGACTATAAAACAACTCAGCACTGCTCCGATTGCACCAAGAGTTTTATGATGGGAGGAGAGTCGGGCCTCACTGTTGGTGATTTTATTAGAGATGCGCCGTGCTGTACGAGCGCTTCACTTGGATATTTTGCCGCCAATAAAACTGATGCTCGCAACTACCTGCACTAAGTGTTGCGCAGGTTAGATGCTGGAACTCAACTTTATTGCACCCTTTTAGAGTAGATTGGATAGTCAGTCAGTCAGTCAGTCAGTCAGTCAGTCAGTCAGTCAGTCAGTCAGTCAGTCAGTCAGTCAGTCAGTCAGTCAGTCAGTCAGTCAGTCAGTCAGTCAGTCAGTCAGTCAGTCAGTCAGTCAGTCAGTCAGTCAGTCAGTCAGTCAGTCAGTCAGTCAGTCAGTCAGTCAGTCAGTCAGTCAGTCAGTCAGTCAGTCAGTCAGTCAGTCAGTCAGTCAGTCAGTCAGTCAGTTAGTTAGTTAGTTAGTTAGTCAGTCAGTCAGTTAGTTAGTTAGTTAGTTAGTTAGTTAGTTAGTTAGTCAGTTAGTTAGTTAGTTAGTTAGTTAGTTAGTTAGTTAGTTAGTTAGTTAGTTAGTTAGCTCACAAGCTCTCATAGCTAGACATTGCCTTTGTCATTCATCTATGCTAAGGCTTATCTGCTTGGCTGAAAGCGCAGCTGCAGCAAAATCGATATCACGCAGGTTACAATAGCCAAAAGTTACCTCCGATGCATTAGAATCCGAGGGCGGTTTTGCTAACAAGCCGTGGCGAAGCGCAAACAAAAGGCGTCACAGCTGAGGACAATTTTAACTGTCCCTCAAGATCCGATAAATCTATATGCTGTTTTTGCCTAATGCAGTATTAGAATCTGCCGATCAAGCTAGAATATGGGAAATGGAAAATGGCCCAAGTCCCCCCATAGCGGCCGTCGCCTATGGCAACGAGCTGATAGTGGAACTATACAATTCTAGAAAGAGAGAGCTGTTTGCTTCGGTACACTGAAAGTTGAGATTTACTGATTCTGTTGGAGATTAGTTTAACCAAACTATGCTAGATTTCAGATCCTCATGCTAAGACTTTCTCCCCTATGCAGCATTCTCTAAATTCCTTTCATTTTCTTCCTCTGTTAGTCGCACTTGAGAACTTTGTGGAAACGAAGGAAGCTGCATCGCCCTTACCTGAATTGAAAGAGTTAATTGAAAATCGCTTTTCCATCCTCTAGAAAAGAGAGATTTGATGTAGGAGAAAGGGAGAAGAGGCCAGTTTAGTGAAAGAGATTTTCTTCAAAAGAAAAATTGAAGCATGAAAGTCTGAAAGCTGCTGCCCAGGAGGTTGAGGAGTTAAGGGCAATGTGAATTGGCCTCTTGTGCACCTGATGGCGGGGCTATCAGATGCTGCTGGCGTACAACAGAATAGCGGGAATCTGCCCCCCCCCCCGCTCCCGGCTGCCCCAAGCACGCGCAGTTTCAGCTATGGGTTTGTCGTCATTTATTAATCCCCTAATTGACTGGCAGATTGCGCGGCCGACACACAGGGCAATCAACACAATTCTGACAATGCAATATTGGACTAGTAGACGTTTATTTTATCGCTCGCCTAGCCAAGCCAGACCCCCCGTCCGGGTTTGTACTTTCATCGACTAAAAAAACCCGCAAGGCTAGTCGCTGAGTCTACAATAAAACTCGCAGAGAGGATGTGTGTGTGTGTGTGTGTGTTGGTCATGCAGCTTGAAAACTCCCGTGACCGTGACTTTCCGGAAGCTGGCAGTGAAGAATGAAAGAGAGGAGAGAGCTAGTAGATGGAGAAAGAGTTACCGAATGAAAACTGCAAAGCAAACTTCTTGCTTCCTCCCCCCACTAGTGTGTTTCTCTTCAACTGAGAGTAGCGTGTTTTCTCGATCCATTGTTCCCCGCAAACTCCGGGTCGAAAGTGGTAGCGGTTGGGATGCATCCGCTGTCAGTCGCTCCGTCCACAGCATGGGGCGTTGCGTGTTTTTTTTTTACTCAGGAAGACAATCTCGCAAGGAGAAATCTCCACCAGTAAGTATCAAATTTGTCATTGCTGCGTCAGAAATATTTCAACTGGTATTGAAAGCATTCGCTCCGTGCTTTACTATTTGTTGTTCAGTAGCAAAATTATAATGTTCTTCGAATTTATGTTCGAAGAAATAAATCAAAGGCTTATTAAATTTTATGTCTTTAAAGCAGCAACAATCACCTCTGGCTTTAAAAAATCAGTTTAAAACTAAAGATTACAGGAAAACTTGAAGCAGCCCAGCCAGACCCATGGGCTTTCCTCTTGGCCGCTGGTGTCGACTTTGACCCTCTCTCCTTACTGCTCTCTCATTGGCTGAGCTGGATTGGGCCTGCCCCCTAGGCTGAGTTTCGTCCGTCTGACTTTGACCTCTCTCCTTACTGCTCTCTCATTGGCTGAGCTAGATTGGGCCTGCCCCCTAGGCTGAGTTTCGTCTGTCTGACTTTTCCCTCTCTCCTTACTGCTCTCATTGGCTGAGCTAGATTAGGCCTGCCCCCTAGGCTGAGTTTCGTCCGTCTGACTTTGACCTCTCTCCTCACTGCTCTCTCATTGGCTGAGCTAGATTGGGCCTGCCCCCCCTAGGCTGAGCGTCGTTCGTCTTGCGTTCACTTGTGTACATCGAGTTAAATGCTTGTTGTTGATTCTTAACCCCATATGCTAATGAAGCCGCAAACCCCGAGGAAAGAGTGGGAATTTTATCTGCCACATTAAATTAAACGGACATTTAAAGAACAGGTTTGAGTTTTTAAATGAACATTTATCAAATTCTTGAGATTTTCTACCATAAACACTTGAAACACTACTAGATGTAGTCTAGAAGAGTAGTTTCGCTAGCAAAAGTGATTTTATTTACTCTAGAAATATTTGACTTACACTCATTGGCTTTCGACTCATTTTGAGTTTAGAAAGACTTTTCTGGGAACCAATGATGCATGCAGTAGCTACAAAATATCATAAATATTGACATCGAGACTGCCAAGCAGTAGTAGGCTTGCTTCACTTGACACAGACACTATCCAGTAACAGTTGAGCATGTCCAAGTCGCCAAGCTTCGCTCGAAATGCGATCGGATTTCGCAAAGAGGCGAATCAAAATCTACAGGGCAGCGGTACAGAGTGAGTTAGTCAGATAAGGACTCATTTATTTCTATAGACACCGTCAATGTAAATTGGTCTGTGTAAAGCCTTTGAATTATTGAAAGGGCCTCCTGTACTTTAGGCTGTGCTAATTAAAATGGAAATTTTGACCAAAAAAATTTGGAGTTTCGGCCAAGTTATATGTTACAAAAATGAGTGCTATGTTACAAAAAAAAATTACTATTTTTGCGTAGCAGCTTTCCCACAATGGTAATTAAATGGTCTTTGATATTTTGTGACGACTTCGTTCATAACACCCTGAAAATGCCATATTGAACATGTGACTTGCACTGGATTGCCAGTGGATGTATCTGTGTACTCAGCTTAGGATCGGTTTTCATTGATGAAGGAGATCACCCAGCCTCACATCGATGTCGACTGTGAATTTAGGCGTGTGTGTAAATTTGTATTTATCGTCATCTTGAGTCAGGCCCAGTCGTACTCTATGAAAATGGTTTGAGTAATTAAGGTTGAGGCGGTGTCTCCAATGCCTCTTTTAGGATAAGACAATATAGGCGTTAACTGTGGTCCCAATGGTGGCACAATATTATTGCACTAAAGCACCGGTGACTGATGCAATGACTAGAACCATCTTCCAAGAACCATAATTGACTTGCATGAAGACCTAACAGTATAAAATTATGAAAACTGGTTTTGAAAGCTCACTCGCTGACCCTCAACCCAACTGAATGCACACTCTCACGGATACGTACGCATGCACACGATCACACTGGGTGTACAGCTGCCCTGGCTTTCTCATATTGAGTCATGTACACTCATTGTGCCGTGGGGGTTGGCCATCATGGTTCGAGAATTGCACTATAAGCACCCCGGCCGATTCTCGTGCAAATTGGGCCCCTGATCATACTTTTCATGGCTTTAAGTATTTTGCTTTATCTGTATTTAGTCTTTTATAAAAGTCTTTTCTTAAAAGTCAACAAATCCTCCAAATTCACCAAAGCGACGACAACAACGAAGGCGGCAACAATACGAAGGAGCCGATGCTGATCGAGGACGGCGGGCGCACCATCGACCCGAGCGGCGGCTCGCGTCACAAGCCAGCGTCGCAGCCGGCAGCCGGAGGAGGGCCGCACAATCGTCAGGGCGGTTGCGTACAAAATTTGAAGGCAACTGTGCTCGAGCCGGAGAACATGCTGGTGACCCTGACTGTGCTGTCGGTGGTGCTGGGCATCTTCATCGGCCTTCTAACCAGGCTAGCTCTGCCCGGCGAGCGCGCCAAGATGCTCATCGGCTTCCCCGGCGAGCTGCTCATGAACATGCTCAAGATGCTCATCATTCCGCTTATTGTATCGTCGCTAATTTCTGGTGAATTCTGTTTTAATTATGCTTATTGTCACGTGCTTTGATTTCTTATAAATTAGCTCAACTATTGTAGAAGCCAGAACTGAGATGAAGGGTTTCCAGGAGGCAGTTCCAAAACCATATTTAATACTCAAATTCCATATATTTATCCTATCTATACTTACGATTTTATGTCATTCTGGGATTGTTGAAGTTATATACAAGTTAGCTTTCAAAATTCAGAGGCAGAATGGAGTCATGAATTTGTAGAATGGTACGCTCGTATTATCATTATTGAGCCTGTCGAAATCTAGGATTTTTTGAGGACCTCAAAGATTCGAGACCTTCAGATCTTCAAAGTAACTTGAAGCACTTCAAGATAGGCTCGGTTAATTTGCTTATAAATGATTCGGTACTAAGAACCCGGATACATTCCTAATGAAGGGTGAATGTAAAATTAGAGCGAGAAAAATGCAGTAATAACTGTTATATAAATTCGATTTAATCAACTTCTCAGGCCTCTCGAGTCTCGACGCGAAATCTTCCGGAAAGATGGGCTCCTGCGCCCTGCTGTACTACTTCTCCACCACCATAGCGGCCGTCATTCTTGGCATAATATTAGTTGTCACCATTCACCCAGGCAGCTCCGAGATTAAGAAGAGCGGCAACCAAGGCGAGAAAGTTTTGGCCAGACGGATGCCCAGCACTCTGGACTCATTTCTGGATTTGTTCAGGTGCGATCGTTGGTGAACGATTAGTGTTCAACATGATTTAGGTAGCTAGCACTGAAAGCTTTTCAATGTCTGAAAGCATTCATGAGTTGTTATGGCTCGATATTTACCTGATGTAGACAGTGAAAACCTATGCTTTTCTGGTCACGGGGTACTTTGAGTTTACCTTAGGTGAAGAGCGTTAATTATACTAAGAGGTGGATTAGCTATTAGGACTCAGAGCGAGAGACTATCAGGATGCTATAGTAAAAGCAAGTTGTTCTGCGCAACTCGTTAAGAAAATGCTTTAAATTCAGCTGACAACAATCTAATATGTAGCCAGTGACTTTAATTCCATGTAAGTCATGTAGCTTAGTAGTGGGTGGTTGTAGCCCAGTACATGGTTTAGCGCGGTGCTCTTATGTCATTACGCTAGTGTCAGGGCACCTCACAGTCACCTCTATAGGTCATTGCATTTCAACATTGCAGAAACATGTTCCCGGAAAATCTTATCGAAGCATGCTTCAAACAAGTGGCCACTGAAACTGTAGACGTGAATCAAACGTACTTGAATAAAACCACCAACACCACTGAGTGGATGATGGTGGAGAGCAGCAAAGTCACCAGCTTGTGGTCGACTAACGTTCTGGGTAAGTGATGATTTTTTATTGAATGCCTAAGTGAGAGTGATGATTTATATCATTTATGATAATATTTGAGGGGAACTAATTAATAAAAATAAAGAAAAAATACATACAAAAGGCAAGTAAACAAAACTATTTTTGACGTAATAAAACGAGAGTTAAAAATCTGGTTCGCAAACTGAGTATTCAAAAACTATTTTTTTTCGGAATTTCACAGGCCTGGTGTCATTTTCAATCTTTTTCGGCATCATCATCGGCCAGATGGGAGATCAAGCGCTGCTCATGGTGCAGTTCTTCAACATCATGAATGACATCATCATGCGCATGGTGAAGATCATAATGTGGTGAGTGATCAACGATTGAATCAGGAGCACATACGTGTACTATCTTGGAACTCCATGCATTGCAATAGAAGGTTCAAGTGTCCTTTAATAATCACCGACTGCAAAGAAACGTGCACAAAAGAAGCTTTCAGCATGAAAGACGCAATGACACGCCCAAATGTTTTTTCTTCAATATAAGCTGGATTAAATTGAAAATCTGATTTGATGCTCTGCTGTTGAATCCGGAAACACCTGCCAGGTAATTTAGTTTTCGAATGGATAGAAGACACGACAGCTCCGCGGGAGTTAATTTTTTGTTTGTCAATCGGAAATTGTTTTTGTCTTTTGTGAAGCTTCCTGGTTTAAAAAATTCACAAAGCAAGACCTCCCGATGCTCGTGCAGTCAGAAAATTTATTAACAAAATTAATTGTCATCTCATACTGTTACAACATCGTCAAAATGCTCAAACGACTGCAGGTACTCACCGATCGGTATTTTCTTCCTGATTGCGAGCAAGATTCTTCTAATCAAGGATCTGACAACAACTGCTCAGAGTCTTGGTCTCTACATGATCACCGTGATCCTAGGACTCATCATTCACTCCTGCCTCACTCTGTCCGTGTCATTCTTTGTGATGACAAGAAAGAATCCGTTGACGTTCTTTCGCGGCATCTTCCAAGCCTGGATAACCGCTCTGGGCACGGCGTCCTCCGCCGCCACCCTGCCGATCACCTTCCGCTGTCTGGAGGAGAACAACGGCGTTGATAAGCGCGTCACTCGATTTGTGCTGCCCATCGGAGCCACGGTGAACATGGACGGTACGGCGTTGTACGAGGCTGTCGCCAGCATCTTCATTGCCCAGGTCAACGATATTCCACTGAACTTTAGCCAGATCATTATTGTAAGGTAAGATCGTCACAGCTCTCACAATGAACAACTGGTATCATTCTACCGATTTCCACGGCTCTCACACTGCGCATTCGGCATGTAGCGTATCCTTCTCAAACCTCGAACCCGCAGCCTAACGGCCACCCTAGCAGCCATCGGAGCGGCCAGCGTTCCCAGCGCTGGCCTGGTCACCATGGTGCTGGTTCTGTCCGCTGTTGGCCTACCAACTGACGATATCTCGTTGATTCTGGCTGTTGACTGGCTACTGTAAGACATCCTCATTATTTATTTGGCCTAAACTTGATTGAGAGTAAACTTGTACAAAGTAATTAAGAAATATCTACTTGATAAGTAATTTGAGTCACAGATATCACAGACTTTTGTCGACAACAAAACAGCGTTGTACCGTATATTAGAAACTGAGAAAGAAGTAATCATAATCATAATCCCTCAAGCCCGATCTAATTACTCTTGCATTCATTCGGCTCTCCCTCTCCCTTATAATAAAATATCGTTCTACATCGCCTCTCTGCTCTCTCCTCAGTGGTCTGAGGTCTGAGAGAGATCCAGGCTGACTCCCTACTGGCCCTGTCAGAGTCGTTTAAAGTTGAGCGCCGCTCAAAAATATCCAATCCACTCGCGGTAATCAAGGTCTGGCATCTAACTGGCACTGCGGGGAATGGGTTGGGATAGCCAAGGAGACCTTTGGCTAAAATCTGGAGTGAGAAATCTTTCCAAAGTCCTCATTTTTCAATTTTTCAGTGTAGTTTGTGAGTTTGTGCTCAGAAAGACTTAGGCCGAGGTTCTGCGTCATTTTTTAAAACTGAAGCCAACGTTACCTAACGTAAATAATTCGTACAAATAACGGCTTTTATTGTCGACGTCGACAGAGTATCTCGGCAATTAACGTTCGTTACGCTTTGGGGCTCTCGTGTGCATGAAAATTGGCCTGTGCATGGTTTGTTGTGCAATTCACCTCAAAACCAACCCCAAAATCACAGAATGTTTAAATGCCAGCGGATAAGTTAAAATTTGAATATGACTGTAGAATTTTCAGCATTGCAACTTTTTGATATCGAGCTCACAAATGTTTTTGTGGTGCTTGAAAAAACTTCCATAGAAACTATTAAGCGTAGCTCGTAATCTTCTATTACAATTTCAAATACGAGTAGGCACTTCTATCAATCCAACTGGCACGATTTCAAAAAGTAAGATCCGGAGAACTTATTCAGTTTCTTTAAGAACGACACCACCTTTCAAAAATATCAGCTGTTGTAGCCAACCTTAAGCTTATGTTGAAAACTAAGAAATTGGAAAAGAGTTTCACGTCAGATTCGGTCTCAAGTTCTCCTTGGTAGAAACACTCTTCCAGGGATGGAGGAAGGCCAGCAGTGAGGCTTGTGCGGCGATGGTTTTTTTGTCAGTCTCGCGGTCCTGATTTTTTCTCTCGAAAAGCTAAGGAATATTTTTGGCTAGCTACATGTAAAGTTTTAACCCTCCTCCCCCGCTGTGAAGAAGCAACATCCCCTAAGGCGATGCTGGAAGAACTTTGGTGTCCAGAGCAGATCTGAGACGTTAATTAGAGCCCAGGTCGCGATGTTTTGTCTGCACGAAACTAATAATGAACGCGGAACTGTGCTCATGTTGCATTTATCCAGCTACTGAGACATTCGTACAGTTCCCTCATTATCCTCGAAGGATTAATCGGATTGCGGATGTAACTTTTATAAAATATCCTTACAGGAGCGATGGGTAAAAGGTCCCAGCAGCTTGAATCGCCTCTCCGACGGACTCTGTTTCTTAAAAGCAGCGTTAGCCAGAGCTCTTACAAGTGGGTTATTAATCTAAAACATCAAATCCCCCCAACATCAACCCCTCACACCAAACATAAAATCCTCGCACCAAACATCAAATCCTACCACCACGAATCCTCCCCAAATATCAAATCCTCACTCCGAAAATCAACCCCTCACATCAAACATAAAATCCTCTCTCAACCTTAAACCTCCTACAACATCAACTCCTCCCTCGAACATCAAATACTCCCCCAAGCATCAACTCCTTACACCAAACATCAAATCCACCCTAAAACATCAAGTTCTCTCCAAAAACATCAAATCCTCCCTCAAGCATCAACTCCTCCCTCAAACATCAACTCCTCCCTCAAACATCAACTCCTCCCTCAAACATCAACTCCTCCCTCAAACATCAACTCCTCCCTCAAACATCAACTCCTCCCTCAAACATCAACTCCTCCCTCAAACATCAACTCCTCCCTCAAACATCAACTCCTCCCTCAAACATCAACTTCTCCCCAAGAATCAAATCCATCCCGAAAATTAAATCCCCCTCATAAGCGTTACTCTATGTATGATAAAAAGTATTTTACTCACTTTTTCGAGAGTTTAGGAATACAATTTTCCTTTTTTCTAAAACAAAATTAAATTTCCTTTGGTTTTGTGAATTTAGTTTCATCAAAACTCGCCCAACGCACCCCCAGAGACCGGATGAGGACGTCAATCAACGTTGTGGGCGACGCCTTCGGCGCTGGCATTGTGGACCATTTCTGCCGGGGCGAGCTTCAAAAGCAGGACGCCGAAGCGGCCGCCGAGGCTCGCGAAGCGATGGAAGCTGCCGCTGTTGCCATGGAAACGGCTTCGTTTAGCGGCGGCGGAGGCGGCGGCAGCAGCGCCGGTGGCACCAGACGCCCTAGCGACTCTCGACAGCCTCGCCGACTCAGCGTGGCCGCGGCTCTGCAGATCAACGAGCAGCACCATCAGAGAGGTTTGTACCCGGCCGTAGCCATAGAAACGGCACCGGCCGCCAATTCTGGCAGGCAGCGGTCGCTAGGCAACGAGCTGCGAGTTGAGCAGCCAATGTATTGAGTGTAGCGAATGAATGTATAGGGACACTAGTAACTAGAGAATGTTCATACACAGGCAGTCACTTTACGTGAATGACACTTTGGTATACATCGTCGAAAGTACATTTGGGATCTTTAATTAATATTGATATCTGATATCTGATATCTAATAGAGATATGATAAGATCTCTTAATTAGGGATTAATTAAATACCTGGATGATGATGCGTAATTTTTTACCAAATTAATCCCGAAAGTACGAAACTATAAAAAGTGACTTCATAAATATAGGGACGTTAAAAGTGTAAAGAAAAATTTGAATTCATTTTTGCACGGACTCTTTTAGAGATCAACAAGAACAAGAAAGGTCATATTGCTAAGATTAGCTAATCGCATGAATGCAATAATAATATGAGTTGTTATCTGAGCTAAGAAATCATCCAAGTTCAAGTTTAAGGTTTCATTGGCTGCATGATATTGTCACTGTTTTATAATATCTATTGACAATTCAAATGACCATGTGTGTTTTCATTCCAATTGAATGAATTATATATTCATCAATGAACCCTTTGTTAAAACTAATCTAGATAAGCACGGTTTTTGTTATATAGTTTTCAGCTATCACGAATTTTTGAATAACTTGTTTATTTTGATGCAGGCTAACCGTAACCAAATTATAATTCAATTAGCTGCACAAACTGGATACCGATAAACAAATTAATCTTATTAAATTCATGGCATTATATATTACATGAATGTCCAGAACACACAGTCTTTATTTCTCTCTCCTCCTTCAGATCTTTTGTTTAGTTAATCGAGACCTTTATCCTAAAATTTAAGCACGAAAACCGATAGATGCTACTTGAAATTTATTATGATAAGTAGCCAGTTGAGACATTTTAGTAAATACCTTGACGCCCTGTGCTGATTAAGAACCGATGCAATACCGGATTATTGTTGCTAACTGCCATTCCGATATCTTTTCGCAAAATATTTGTTTAACTGCACACATTTGGAGTGACTGTCTTAGTCAGCGACACTTCATCCCATAATTGTTAATTTACTAAAATGCACCATTAATTTAGCATTAAAATTGGTTTCAGTATCGAAAAACAGTGAATTAAATACCCATGCTAATGTTGAATAGTTACATTTACGTTAAAAAATATTGCACCAGTTGTTATTATGTGTACTTGAGGGACTAATAAGCCAACGTATATAGATGAGCTATTATTATACAGCTCAATACCTGGTGTTGCAAAGTTGGATGGCTGATGTTGCAGCATTAAATGGCTGATGTTGCAGCACTGGATGGCTGCACAGCACTGGATGGCTGATGTTGCAGAATTGGATGGCTGATGTTGCAGAGTTGGATGGCTGATGTTGCAGTGTTTGAACGGCTTATAACTAAGCTTAGGTTGCATGAAACCAGTAAGAAGTATAGCTAGTGCACAATTTTTTTGCAGGAATTTTAATTCCGTATCTATATCACGTATTTACTGTAGTACTTTTTTGGATTTTAAACACTTTTATTTGCTGTTTTTTGCATGACTAACTGCATGTTCATAACTCATTCTTTTATACAATTCGTATTGTAGAATTTATATCGTAGGAAAGTATAAAAAAGCGCTTTAGCAGTGCACGAATCAGCAAATTTTTCGGTGCAATTAGGTGCACTGAAACTTTTTAATAATATTTCTGCTTTGATAAAATGATCAATTAATTATGAATTATCTTGTTCTAAGTATGATTGGATTGCATTCTTAATTTAAAACAGACTTGACTATACAGTATTTAAAAAGTGCATAGTTTAGCTATCAGAAGTACATGTACACAGCGTACTCTAGATCATGTTGCTCTCTTGTTGTCAAACTTTAATAATTGCTGCTAATTGGCTTTGCTCGCGCTCGCTAGCTTGCACGCCTAATAGCAACTGCTTATTTGCCACCTGCGTCCAACCCTTGTTTTCCCATTTTATCGCGAACGCAGACGCACCGCATGACGGAGGCAGAGCAGGAGTCGAGCACGAGGCGTCGCTTACCTAAGAGTTTGAAGGAGGCGATTAAGTGGCAGTGAGTTGCTATTACATGTGTATATAGACTTAGACAATAGTAAATATCAGTTGAGACCGAGCCAGTCTGAGGGAGAGAAAAGATTTTGTGTTTCTTGCAACAAACCCTATATAGCTTATGGTCCTCGTTTCACTCATTTTCATTTGAGTTTGTCCTTTTTTACAATTTTTATAATCGGCTTTGTGAATAGCATGGAACTATTCCATTCATTCCGCAGTAACAAAGACGAAACACAGGACATTAATTTTTAGCAGAACCTTTCCAGTCACAGATATCAGTTCCTAACCTATACTCTGAAGTATATGTTAGGAATATCAGTTGTAATAATCGAATATCGGAGTTTTTTTAAGAAAAAACTTCACAAAACCTTGTTGACAAAGCAAAACAATTCCAGCATAAATTTGTGTTTTTTCACTAAGATGACCTTTGAACTTTTTGTTCCTTTGTTAATCTAGCTTCTGCTATCCTTCACCAATAAATTTGCAAAAACTTTCTTTAACTTGTGAATAGCTAGGAGGTTGTGTGTAATCTATTGTTTTAATGTACAATATTGAAGGACTGCAACAACGTTCATATAAGCACGATTGAATCATGCCTACATATAATTATGATACTTTCTTCGTGATAAAAATTCATTAGTTTCTAACGCCCGAAATTCATCCGGACTTGTGACCTCGTTTTGTTACCTCTGTTTGCAGTTTAACCAACTTTATTGTACAAGTTTTTTTACCAGAATTATCGTCTCATATATATTGCTTGCGCAACTCGCAAGATATTTTTATATCATCTTTGTCTGAATTTTAACTGATTCGATGTTGGCAAACATTTTTTTATCGTCTTTTATTTTGTCTGCATTATGTACAAACGCACTTGTGTACCTCGTCATATTTTAATTTTTATACTATTGTGTATAAGTCCGTTTTGCTAGCACGCATCATCTGCAACCATGAGTGTAGCAAAAGAGCAAAGTGATAAACCGCGTTCTCATTTGGTAATTGAAAAATGAAATTAGCATAGAATCAATCCCAGCAGGTTTAATTCTCGGTAAAATCCGCTCCCGAGGGAAAATCCTGCTTTTGTGACACCTGTAAAAATACATTCGAACCGAGCTACAAACGATATTAAATTTACTGTCGGCAATCTAAATTTCTGAGAGTACGTGGTGCCACTTCCCGAGTAAGTTTGTCTCAAGTGTTAACAAAACACGTGTCAAAGCTCGTAATTGCAGGTATCCCATACAGCGAAATATGTGCGTTTACATTATTACATCGGCTGATGAAAAAGTACATATATTTGTCGGAACGTCGGATCGCTGTACGCGGCTATGAGTACTTGAGAGATTGAATGTCCCCCTTGCAGGGTTACGTGTATTTCTGTTGCTGTATAATATTTTCATGAATTAGTTTTTGATTTTTTACTGCCTATATTTGTACTCACCTCTCTTGAGTAAGTAACACAACAGGCTCATCAATTTTAGCTACGTAACGTGCAATGAGAAAACAGCTTGCAATATGGTGTTACAAATCTACAAATTATTGCTACTATAAATGAAACGCCCAAATGCTATGTTTCCGTTTGGTGCAGAATTTCTTTTGTTAGCTAATTTGCATGTATCTAATGTCTCTAATCACAAAACTTTAAACGCATCTTTTTAGTCGAATCAAAAGTGAGTCAATTGTTCTCACCTTGCTATTGGAGCCGTATTCTTAAAGCCTACAAAGAGTGTGAAAGCAAAATTCAGATTATTAAATTATTTTAAACTATACTCCCTTAATTGCTTAATACGCTCGTACTTTCAATGGTTTAAAAGCGTTATCGAAGTAGGCATACGGCTCAAAAATTTTTTTTATCAAATTTTTCTGAAGAAACTTTTGAATCAAACTGATATCAACCTGATCATTAAAACCGAATATATTAAATTGTGAAATTTAGGAAAAAAACGAAAATTTTCTCACTCTTGCACATTTAACGCATAATCTAAATCGAATACATCGAAAATCATCATCAATTTGTGTTAACCACTCTCAATATGCAGGTTCCTCATTTTTCAGTGGTCCTAATTTGTCAAATTTTGTTGCGTTCTATTGCTGCACGGACAATTAAATTTGTTTTATTCTTTTAATTACGGCCAGTTAAACAAATGTTTTGTGCTTTTTACATTTTATGCTTACTTGTAAGCCCCCCGTCCCGCATAATCATGTCTATTTATTATCCTAGACTACGAAAATCTAGACCCTAGCTGACTATTCTTGTAGCTTTTGTTCGTAAGTTTTGTTTACTATTCGATTTGTTGTGACCTGCATCTTCTAGATAGCTCGTATTTAAAAAGTATTTATCAGCTTTTAAAAGTTTTCAAGGTGAATACTTTTTAAATAATTTCTAAAATACATACTGAGTGCAGATTTTGTAATTGTTATAATCTTCACACCACATCACCGTTCACAATGTGTTTACGTAATATTTTAGTTCATTGGTTATTGTTTTTATACGGAGAAAATTTTCGGCAACCTCAATAGACTATTTTTTTCAAAGAAAACTTTTATGCCATTTGAAGCCCTCTCTGTGCATCATATGCTGTTATTTTTCACCTATCACTATATTTTATATTGCCCAGAAATTTTTACGAAAAAAAACTTTTTTTACTCTGTTATACCTCTGGGTTCGTCATATTATTAATAATATATATTTACAAAAATCATAAGCAAATATAAATTTGTGGTTGTCCGAAAACAGTCAGCTAATTGCAGTTATTTATTGACTTCATTTTCTAACGTTTATACAGTAGACTACATGTGTAGTGAGACATATGAAACATCCATGAAGAAAATGAAGTTACTCGATTTTGCAAAGCAATGCCAGTTTCAATATGTACGTATGTGTTTTACGTATGTACAGCCTGTGTGTTCTAAAAGCAATGCAAGTTATATATCACACACTATGGCTCACTAAGCCCAACATTCAATTAACTATAACACTTTACCTAAATGTGCTGGTTTGGAGTTCGTTCTACGCTCTTAATGTGCTGTGGGGACAACAGTTCTAATGTGTTTTAGGGATTCTATTCGCTCGATTAATTTTAAAGTTTGAAGATGATTCGTGTCTGTTTGAACTAATGAAATCTGTCATAACGATGACGATCTGTGCTGAGGGGATCTGGCCCGACTCAAAGAGGAACGCAAGCATCTCATGGACGTCAAATCATGTGACAAAAGAGCAATCTCAGTGAGTTCGTACCATAGACTCGTACCAAAGGCAGCAGTAAGTCGCATTAAACTTAAGCAATAGGTGAGACTTTTTAAATACACAAACACACCAGTCTCAGTTCACAATACGTTTTACTTTTCGTGTATGATACTGTTTAACATTACACCAACTTGGATACTCGAGAAGAAATAAAAGCTGCCGAGCTAGAGGACCGCGCAATGGTGGAACCGGATAAAAGTCCAAGCATTCAGTCGGGCGAATCGAAGCAATTGCAGAGACAGGACTTCGTCATCGATAGCGAACCTGAACGGGAAGTTGAGCAGCAGCCGGTAGAACAGCAGCAACATCGACAAACGCCTCATCAGCAGCAACAGCAAGCAGCAGAATCTCAAGAAGCAATTGTTGTCAGCTGGTTTCGCAACACTGATAACATTTTAACCATGCTCACCGTACTAGCTGTAGTGCTTGGCTCAATGATCGGAGCACTGCTCCGTAATGCCAATCTAAGCGATCGAACCATACTGATAATTGGTTTCCCGGGCGTTCTGATGATGAACATGTTTAAAATGATGACCATTCCGCTGGTGGTTTCGTCTCTGATTGTTGGTGAGATCGATTGAATCAAACTGATTTCATAATTTCATTTGCTCATCCTCGACCTCAATAAACATTCTTCTGTGATTTTTTCGGTGATGATTTTTAACTCAATAACCAAGAGACCGGGGCGCCCATTAACAGACAGGGGCGCCCATTAACAGACAGGGGCGTCCATTAACAGACAGGGGCGTCCATCATGAGACAGGGGCGCCCATCATGAGACAGTGGCGCCCACAATGAGACAGGATCGCCCAACAAGAGACAGGGGCGCCAACTAAGAGACAGGGGCGCCAACTAAGAGACAGGGGCGCCCACCAAGAGACCAAATATTGTCAACCCAAAAGTTTGCGGTTCCTTCAACTAAAATTGCTGTGTACCTGCCGACTTTAGAGCCAGGCTTGACGCGTCGCACTAGAAACAATATTCCATTTCAGGATTACCAAATCTTAATGCGGGACCATTCGGCAGAATCGGTCTGATCACGGTAGCCTATTACACAGTGACCACATTCTCTGCCACAGCTTTGGGCATCGTATTTGTCATGGTTATTCAACCCGGAAGTCCGGTAGAAAAGCTTCAGAGCAACGCTGTCACTGAGATTGGCTCCTACACTGATACTCTGCATGCAATTCTTGACCTGTTGAGGTAATCGCAATTGTCTAGCTAGCGTATGTTGCTTTATAAATCGATTCAAAATAAATTAGATTGATTAAAAGTTTAATGCATAGACTACTCAAGTAGGAGGACGGGAAATGAGTAAGGAGGACATAATAACATTACGGACATAATAGCTTTTCACTTTTTTCCATATTAAAATTGTTATTGCTTTGGATTGGAGGCAGAACAAATGTTCATCTTTTGATATGTTGTGCCTTTGTTATAGCTCTATTGATATTCATAAATGCATTTATGAATACATTTATGAATACACTTCTTGTGCCTAAAATCATTAAAATGCATGGCAAAGTTCGACTATGGTTTTATGAATCAATTTTATCATCTTTGTTACACATAGCTATTGTTACACAGTGAGCTAACAATGACAGAATAGATTCATAAAACCAATGAGCCAAGCCGTGCCATTTAAATGGTTTTTAGGCACGGGACATATGCAATTTGTGCGTAGAATAAAAATGAACATAGAATCCTAATTTTCTGAACGAAAAGCTTTATGAATATCAATGGAGCTACCAGGTATAAGAAAGGCACAGCATATCAAAAGATGAGCATTGGGTCTACCTCCGTAGCTCTTATCTCCGTAGTGTATTTTTCGGCGAAAACCTGATTCTTTTTCAGCGAAGTTTTTTTCAGAAACGTAGTGCCCCGTCCTTCTATTTGAGTAGTACTTGGTTCATTATTGCAGAAATTTGGTTCCGGATAATTTAGTGGAAGCCTGCTTCCGGCGGACCGCCACAGTTGTCACAACCAAGAATAAAACTGTTTTAAATTCTGACAATTCTACTGGATGGGAAATAAGTCAGACATTTAAGGTCACCACTGTTGATGGATTTAACGCTTTGGGTGAATTTTTGCATTCATTGTTTCCTTATCTTATTATACTAGGCTGCAATATGTTGAGTATGAATAATATTATTGCACTTTAGGCTTGGTCTCTGTGTCCATATTTATTGGAATCGTCATTGGGCGAATGGGCGACAGTGCTTTGCTGTTAGTTCGATTGTTCAACATAATCAACGATGTGGTTATGCTAATGCTGAGAGCCATTATATGGTGAGTTTATTGAGTATCAGATCTGTGCATCTTTCTGGGTTTATTTTATAGCCGATCTTATATGCTCATAACTAATAATTTAGCATGTACTCAAAATCATAAAGTGAGAAAATGCTCATAATCTTAAAATGAGGATGTGCTCATAATCATAAAATGATGATTTGCTCATAATCATGAAATGAGAATGTGCTCATAATCATGAAATGAGAATGTGCTCATAATCATGAAATGAGAATGTGCTCAATCATAAAATGATGATTTGCTCATAATAATAAAATGAGGATGTGCTCATAATCATCAAATGAGGATGTGCTCATAATTATAAAATGAGGATGTGCTCATAATCATCAAATGAGGATGTGCTCATAATCATAAAATGAGGATGTGCTCATAATCATCAAATGAGGATGTGCTCATAATCATCAAATGAGGATGTGCTCATAATAATAAAATGAGGATGTGCTCATAATAATAAAATGAGGATGTGCTCATAATCATCAAATGATGATGTGCTCATAATCATAAAATGATTTTATGATTTTATCGTTATCGTAATCGTAATCGTAATCATAACATGAGGATGTGCTCATAACCCAAAGGCTATATATATCAAAGTCGCAACTCTTTTGGTCACTACACCAAAACAGGTACTCGCCAATAGGTATTTTCTTTCTACTAGCGGGTAAAATTCTCGAAGCGAAGAATCTCGAGGCTACGCTGAGGAGTTTGGGCCTGTACATGGCCACCGTGACAGCCGGTCTGGTGGTTCACGCCTGCGTCACCTTGGCACTGATTTACCTGGCATTGACCCGCAAGAATCCTGTAGTGTTCTTTCGCGGCGTGCTCCAAGCCTGGGTCACCGCTCTGGCCACCGCGTCTTCCTCGGCGACGCTGCCAGTCACGTTCAAGTGCTTGGAGGAGAACAATGGCATCGACAGGACCGTCACTCGGTTTGTTCTGCCAGTCGGAGCCACGCTCAACATGGACGGCACAGCGCTGTACGAGGCTGTGGCCTGCATCTTCATTGCTCAGGTTAACGGCATCAGTCTGAGCGTTGGTCAAATAACCGTTATTGCGTGAGAGAATCAACTGCAACTAAATGCGCGAAATTTAACCTGGGTGTTGTTGTGGGAACCCCCTAGGCACAGAGCTGAATTGTACATGCCTGACGATTTAGATTACAAGGGTCAGCAAACTTTTTCAACGTAAGGGCCAGATATAAAATCTAGCGTATGACTGGAGAGAGGAGAGAGGGAAAATGAGGGGAGAAAGGAGAGAAGAAAGAGGAGAGGGGAGAGAGGAAGGGGAGAGGAGGGAAGGGATATGAGAGGAGAGAGGTGGGGAGAGGAGC
This sequence comes from Macrostomum lignano, assembly GCA_002269645.1. NCBI lineage: Eukaryota > Metazoa > Platyhelminthes > Macrostomidae > Macrostomum > Macrostomum lignano. Next base: position 254,480 of record NIVC01000405.1, read on the forward strand.
GAGGTGGGGAGAGGAGAGAGGTGGGGAGAGGAGCGAGGTGGGGAGAGGAGAGAGGTGGGGAGAGGAGAGAGGTGGGGAGAGGAGAGAGGTGGGGAGAGGAGCGAGGTGGGGAGAGGAGAGAGGTGGGGAGAGGAGCGAGGTGGGGAGAGGAGCGAGGTGGGGAGAGGAGCGAGGTGGGGAGAGGAGCGAGGTGGGGAGAGGAGAGAGGTGGGGAGAGGAGAGAGGTGGGGAGAGGAGCGAGGTGGGGAGAGGAGCGAGGTGGGGAGAGGAGAGAGGTGAGATTAAAGATGAGAGATGAGAGTGTAGATGAGTGGAGAGAGGAGGAGAGGAGACCTGAGAAGAGACACAAACATTGAGCGGGTCGGATTGCTTTTGTGAAGATTCATGGACCCGAGGGCCGGATAGAGAGGCTTCGTGGGCCGCATGTGGATTTCACCGAAGGCGTTGCGCCACGGAGGTGGCTGCAGCCCTCCTAGATAATTTTTTATACATTTTAGACTCTCAGCCACTGTTGCCTCTCGCCGTTCGCTAACTGCCACCCGATGCACTATTTAGGTTCACGGCAACCCTTGCCGCCACAGGCGCTGCTAGCATCCCCAGTGCCGGCATTGTTACCATGGTGATTGTGCTGTCGTCGGTTGGACTGCCAGTCAACGAAATCTCGCTTATATTGACAGTGGACTGGCTGCTGTAAGACCGTTAAAGCTATTATAATTTATTTAGTACATGGCAGTAATGGTTAACCATGACAATATAAAATAAGCCATACTAAAATAGTTCTATTATATCGAGATAATATTATAAACGCCTGTCAGAAACAACTATTACCTGTAAGACACCTGTTATATACCTGTTCAGGAGCTTTACACCCCTGTTAAAGCCCTTTTCGACACTTGTTGGATCCTCTTTTAGACTCCCTTTTAGATCCGTGTTAGACACCTATTTAACAACCTGAAAGAGCACCTGTTAGACACCCTGTTGGACCACCTGTTAGACCACCTGTTAGAAGCCCTGTTAGACCACCTGTTAGACCACCTGTTAGACCACCTGTTAGACCACCTGTTAGACCATCTGTTAGACCACCTGTTAGACCACCTGTTAGACCACCTGTTAGACCACCTGTTAGAAGCCCTGTTAGACCACCTGTTAGACCACCTGTTAGACCACCTGTTAGACCACCTGTTAGACCACCTGTTAGACCACCTTTTAGACCACCTGTTAGACCACCTGTTAGACCACCTGTTAGACACCTGCATGACCACCTGTATGACCCAGCGATCACCTTCATATCCAGCGACCGTCTGCGCACATCAGTGAATGTGCTCGGTGACGCATTCGGAGCAGGCATTGTGGATCACCTGTGCAAAACCCGTGCAGCTGAACAGTCAGCGGCTGTCACTGCAGACGCTACAGACCAATTACAGACAGGTAAGAGGCAATAGTTTGTTTTTAAAACAGCGCAGATTCGATAAAGTTTCAAACACCCTTTTATTGCAGACTCTGAACTCCTCGATTTTAATGATGAAGAGGCTTAGACAGGATCTGCACAGACTCTCGTTCAATTTAACTTTATGTACTGTATCAACCACTTTATCTATGATTGCTATTGAAGAAATTGAAGTTTTTTTTGTGATTGAATCTATATTGGTATCGTTAATGTTTTGTTGTGTTAAAATCTGTAGCTGAATTTTGAAACAATGAAATAAAGTACCTCGTGATTCAGATTTGTCCAGTTTGAAGAGGTCCAGTTTGTATTGGACACACACAATGAAGAGGTCCAGTTTGTATTGGACACACACAATGAAGAGGTTCAGTTTGTATTGGACACACAATGAAGAGGTCCAGTTTGTATTGGACACACAATGAAGAGGTTCAGTTTGTATTGGACACACAATGAAGAGGTCCAGATTGTATTGGACACACAATGAAGAGGTCCAGTTTGTATTGGGCACACACAATGAAGAGGTCCAGTTTGTATTGGGCACACACAATGAAGAGGTCCAGTTTGTATTGGACACACACAATGAAGAGGTCCAGTTTGTATTGGACACACAATGAAGAGGTCCAGATTGTATTGGACACACAATGAAGAGGTCCAGTTTGTATTGGGCACACACAATGAAGAGGTCCAGTTTGTATTGGACACACAATGAAGAGGTCCAGTTTGTATTGGACACACAATGAAGAGGTTCGGTTTGTACGAGCTATTGAGCACACGCATAGTTCATAATATATATTATACAGTGTAATATCATATTATATATTATATATATTATCTATATGATCATTGGGCACACAGAATGAAATTGATTTTTCGGGATGGAAGAAATTGTAAATATTTTAATATTTTAAGAACTGTCTATGGTCGCACATATGGAATGGCTGGGGTAGTGGGGTGGCTCTTTAATACAAAAATAAGGCGTAATTTTTATAGTCGACGAGATGCTTGAAGTGTTCCAAAATTTTACACAACCGAATAACAATAATTTTTTTGACCCGTCAACATGAAACGAAAAACAGTTAGTTTTAACATTTCCGAATTAACTTCAAAACTTCGATTGGAGACAAGAAAAACGCCGGGATTGGACACTCCAAAGACATCTGGATTAGAGACTCAGACGACGCCTGGATTAGAGACTCCAAAGACACCTGGATTAGAGACTCCAAAGACACCTGGATTAGAGACTCCAAAGACACCTGGATTAGAGACTCCAAAGACACCAGGATTAGAGACTCCAAAGACACCTGGATTAGAGACTCAGACGACGCCTGGATTAGAGACTCCAAAGACACCTGGATTAGAGACTCAGACGACGCCTGGATTAGAGACTCCAAAGACACCTGGATTAGAGACTCAGACGACGCCTGGATTAGAGACTCCAAAGACACCTGGATTAGAGACTCAGACGACGCCTGGATTAGAGACTCCAAAGACACCTGGATTAGAGACTCCAAAGACGCCTGGATTAGAGACTCCAAAGACACCTGGATTAGAGACTCCAAAGACACCTGGATTAGAGACTCCAAAGACACCAGGATTAGAGACCCAAACGACACTTGGATTAGAGACCCAAACGACACCCAAAACATTATTTGTACCTAAGCAAGATCGGCGATTCGGCGACAACCCAACGAGACGAAAATCCAGACGGCGACAATCGCGGTGTAGAAAAATATTCAACAGATGCGCGACTTGCTGCTGTCAGCATAAGGTCGGCATTTTGACAGCCCTGACTCTGCTTTCAATGCTTCTGGGTTTAGCGTTCGGTTGGCTGGTTCGAGCTGCTCACCCAAGTCCACTGGCCGTTCTGCTGATCGGCTACCCAGGCGAACTGTTCATGCGGATGCTCAAGGTGCTGGTCCTGCGCGCTGGTTGTGTCCTCCTTGGTCGCAGGTTAGGCTCAAAGAACATCTGTTTTATTTTCTGATGCTGGCCAATAGTTTTCTCAATAGATCCACAGACACAATATCGAGATCCTGAGACACAATATCGAGATCCTGAGACACAATATCTAGATCCACGGACACAATGCCTAGATCCTCAGACACAATATCCAGATCCTCAGACACAATATCGAGATCCCTAGATACAATATCCAGATCCTCAGACACAATATCCAGATCCCTAGACACAATATCCAGATCTTCAGACACAATATCCAGATCCTCAGACACAATATCGAGATCCCTAGATACAATATCCAGATCCTCAGACACAATATCCAGATCCTCAGACACAATATCCAGATCCTCAGACTCAATATCCAGATCCTCAGACACAATATCGAGATCCTGAGACATAATATCCAGATCCACGGACACAATGCCTAGATCCTCAGCCACAACATCCAGATTATCAAATACATCATCTAAGTATTTAAAAGTTTATGCTTATAAGTTCGTAAGTAATAGGTGCATGCAGCTATAATTACTAAATCACCAGGATTGTGCAGTCTAAACACCAACAACTCAAGCAAACTAGGCGTGTTCACGCTGGTATACAGCTTCTTGACAAACTGGTCAGCTGTCCTGATTGGCATCCTGTTTGTCATGCTAATTAAGCCGGGAAATTCCCAAATTAAGCGACAATTGGACATTGGTGAATTTGGAATTCACAGTGGCTCTAATAGGACAATTTATCATATTTTTGACTTGTTTCGGTAAGGAATTTTTCCTGTGTAATATTCTTGTAATCACTTTTGGGCTGGTTCTAAATTACCGATTGCTTATGGGTGTGTGGGAGTGTCTATGGCCAGGATGTAGTGTGCGTGGGAGTTTCTATGGCCAGAATTTAGTGCGTGTGGGAGTGTCTATGGCCAGAATGTAGTGTGTGTGTGAGTGTCTATGGCCAGAATGTAGTGTGCGTGGGAGTGTCTATGGCCAGAATTTAGTGCGTGTGGGAGTGTCTATGGCCAGAATGTAGTGTATGCGGGAGTGCCTATGGCCAGAATGTAGTGTATGCGGGAGTGTCTATGGCCAGAATGTAGTGTTGGGGGTGTCTATGGCCAGAATGTAGTGTATGTGGGAGTGTCTATGGCCAGGCCACATTGTGTGAGGGAGTGTCTATGGCCAAGTTAGCTCGTATAGGTACTATGTGAAACTGGCTATGGTTAAGCTACAGACTGTGTCAGCCTTTTTAAAGCGATATCGTAACCCCATTTTAGTAATTTGTTCCCGGACAACATTATGGTTGCCACCTTTAATCTAGTGGAAACAAAATTGGTTAGCGAAAGTGACAATTCTTCTGAAGCTCGAAATAATTCTATTACTTCTATTACTCGAAAGTTCAACAGCGTCTTCGCTCTGGACACAATGCTTGTTGGTAAAAGTGAAACTAATGTGTTGGGTGAGTGGTTCCAGTGGGAAAATATGACAATGAAAATGTATTAATATTCATAAATTTACTAATTTTCTATTCAAGTTCCGGAATCTTTTAGGCATGCTGTGCATTTCGATAATATTTGCTCTAGTTGTGAAACAAATGGGCGACAGGGCGCAGCCAGTGATTGACCTGTTCAATATTCTTAACAATGTGGTGATGCGCTTCGTTAAAGTTATTATGTGGCAAGTGATTTGAAGTGCATGAAGGGAAGGGAGTGAAGGGAAGCGAGTGAAGTGAAGGGAGTGAAGGGAAGGGAGTGAATGGAAGCGAGTGAAGTGAAGGGAGTGAAGGGAAGGGAGTGAAGTGAAGGGAGTGAAGGGAAGGGAGTGAAAGGAGGGAGTGAAGGGAAAGGAGTGAATGGAGGGGTGAAGTGAAGGGAATTAAGGGAGGGGTGAAGGGAAGGGAGTGAAGTGATGAGTGAAAGGAAGGGAGTGAAGTTAAGAGAGTGAAAGGAAGGGAGTGAAGTTAAGAGAGTGAAGGAAGGGAGTGAAGTTAAGAGAGTGAAGGAAGGGAGTGAAGTTAAGAGAGTGAAAGGAAGGGAGTGAAGTTAAGAGAGTGAAAGGAAGGGAGTGAAGTTAAGAGAGTGAAGGAAGGGAGTGAAATAAGTGAGTGCAAGGATGGGAGTGGAGGGAGGGAGTGAAGGGAAGGAAGTGAAGTTAAGGGAGTGAAGGGAAGGGAGTAAAAGAAGTGAGTGAAAGGATGGGAGTGGAGGGAGGGAGTGAAGGGAAGGGAGTGAAGTTAAGGGAGTGAAGGGAAGGGAGTGAAAGAAGTGAGTGAAAGGATGGGAGTGGAGGGAGGGAGTGAAGGGAAGGGAGTGAAGTTAAGGGAGTGAAGGGAAGGGAGTGAAAGAAGTGAGTGAAAGGATGGGAGTGGAGGGAGGGAGTGAAGGGAAGGGAGTGACAGAAGAGAGTGACGCTAAACATCGAGCGTTGCTTTATTTTTCTTCAAAAAAAATTTTGATCAGGTGCTCGCCAATAGGAATTTTCTCCCTAATTGGGAAGCAAGCTATTCAAATGGACGATCCAGGTGTCACACTCCGCAGCCTGGGTCTGTACTGTGCCACTGTATCAGTTGGGCTCTTCACGCACTCCTGCCTAGTGCAGGCTGTGTCCTACTTTGTCCTGGCTAGAAGCAACCCATTCAAGTTCTTTCGCGGCATCTTCCAAGCCTATATAACCGCTCTGGGCACGGCTTCGTCTGCCGCCACCCTTCCGATCACCTCCCGCTGTCTGGAGGAGAACAACGGCATTGAAAGGAAAATATCCCGGTTCGTGCTGCCCATCGGAGTCACTGTGAACATGAACGGAACTGCGCTGTATCTGGCGGCAGCGACGATATTCATCGCTCAGGTTAACGAGGTGCCCCTTGGCGCGCTTGAAATCGTAGCCGTCAGGTTCGTTGGCGATTGGGGGGCCCTGTTTGAGGCGCAGATAAGTAGAATAACTAGATGGGCCACTCAGCACATTTGCGTGTAAGCTACTTTCAGTTCAGTAGTAAGTTAAACTGAAGCATTTTAATGTAATCTTAAAGCCACGGCTAATTTTATTGGCTCTTACCTTCAGCTTAAACCCTCAACCGCGCCTTTCCATTCCATTCCACCCACTCCCGCCCCGCCCCAATTTTTATTGCCTTTCTCTCGGAATTCCACCCTAAAGCGGCCATGTACATTTCAGTTGGACTGGCCAATGTACATTATTGCTGAACCAATTAGCAAGCTTTTTGAGCTTCTGAACTTATCAAAGGCATTTTTAGCTGCCTTTATTTTTATAAAATAGCTTATGCATTCCTCTTTGTTATGAATTCCTCTTTGCTGGTGAACTGAAAATGCTGTTTTACTAAGTATACATGCCTGAGTTGCCTATCTAGTTATTCTAGTATCTGTGGTTTGCGGTGGGTGGGGATGGGGGTTAGGCGGAAAAAGTTTCCGTGGAGGAAGGGAAAGTAGGAAAGGAGCTGGGGAAGGACTGAAAAATAAGTAAGCTGTCGAGAGGAAAATGGAAGAAAGTGTGATAAAAAGGGAGAAAAATTGAAAAAAGGGAAAAGGGGAGAAAGGGGGAGAAAAGGGGAGAAAGGGGGAGAAAAGGGGAGCAAAGGGGAGCAAAGGGGAGAAAAGGGGAGAAAAGGGGAGAAAAAGGAGAAAGGGGGAGAAAATGGGAGAAAAGGGGAGAAAAGGGGAGAAAAGGGGAGAAAAGGGGAGAAAATGGGAGAAAAGGGGAGAAAATGGGAGGAAAGGGGAGAAAAGGGGAGAAAAGGGGAGAAAAGGGGAGAAAAGGGGAGAAAAGGGGAGAAAAAGGAGAAAGGGGGAGAAAATGGGAGAAAAGGGGAGAAAAGAGAAGAAAAGGGGAGAAAAGGGGAGAAAATTGGAGAAAAAGGAGAAACGGGGAGAAAAAGGGAGAAAAGGGAGAAAAGGGAGAAAAGGGGAGAAAAGGGGAGAAAAGGGGAGAAAAGGGGAGAAAAGGGGAGAAAAGGGGAGAAAAGGGGAGAAACTGGGAGAAAAGGGGAGAAAATGGGAGAAAAGGGGAGAAAAGGGGAGAAAAGGGGAGAAAAGGGGAGAAAAAGGAGAAAGGGGGAGAAAAGGTGAGAAAAGGGGAGAAAAGGGGAGAAAAGGGGAGAAAAAGGAGAAACGGGGAGAAAAAGGGAGAAAAGGGAGAAAAGGGAGAAAAGGGAGAAAAGGGAGAAAAGGGAGAAAAATGGAGAAAATGGGAGAAAAGGGGAGAAGAGGGAACAGACAGAAGGGGAAAAAGAATAATAGAAGGAATTACCTGAAGAGGATGTGATGAATGAAGAAATGCTTCAATTTTAATCTTAATCACCTGCTTCAGCCTGATGGCTACCCTGGCAGCAATTGGCACAGCCGGGTTGCCTGGCGGAGCTCTGGCCACTATTTCGATGGTGGTGTCAGCTCTCGGCCTCCCAATTGACGATACCACGCTGATAGCAAAGGTCGACTGGCTGCTGTAAGCTGCCTGATTGTGCAGTCTGCTTCAAAATTTGACGCTTTTAGTACACAGCTGCTAACACTCGTAACCCTGACTGACACTAGCTATTGACATTGGTGTTAGAGCTACTGACACTACAGAGCTACTGACACTACAGAGCTACAGACATTATAGAGCTACAGACATTATAGAGCTACTGACACTACAGAGCTACTGACACTATAGAGCTACTGACACTACAGAGCTACTGACACTACAGAGCTACTGACACTACAGAGCTACTGACACTACAGAGCTACTGACACTACAGAGCTACTGACACTACAGAGCTACTGACACTACAGAGCTACTGACACTACAGAGCTACTGACACTACAGAGCTACTGAGTATTGTAAGAGTTTTTACTGCAGGTACAATAGGAATTCCTTAAATTTCAAAACTGACACTTTGCAGCGATCATCAGCGCACCGCGGTCAACATTCTGGGTGACGGATTCTGCGCCGGCATTCTGAACAACATGAACCGCAGAGCGGCTGCGCAGGCGTCGCCAAGGTCGTGAAATCGCCGATCAAGGGAGCCCATTTTGCCGATTGAAAGCTGCATTTCCCTGGAAGCTGGTTTGAAGGTAAATACCTGCCTAATTAAAGTACCAACACACTATTGTATCGTGCGTAGGGTATGTGGTAGGGTACCAACACCTGTCTAATTAGGGTACCAACACGCAATTATATGGTAAACACCTGTCTAATTAGGGTACCAACACGCAATTATATGGTAAACACCTGTCTAATTAGGGTACCAACACGCAATTATATGGCAAACACCTGGCTAATTAGGGTACCAACACGCTATTATATCATAAACACCTGGCTAATTAGGGTACCAACACGCAAGGACCATAAGGACCTGGAAAATTACGGAACAAACTCACAATTATGAGCTTTGCAGTTGCAGGTGAAATAGTTTTGAAATTTGCATAAATACTTAAGATTAAACCCTTTTGAAGACCATTGTAAATGTTTTTCCTAACCGTAATTATTTTTTTCAGTTCCGAAAATCAACGAGTAATTAAGACTAACGAAATAAAAACTTAACTGACAAAAGCTTGTATCCATGGTATCTAAACTTATAACAAATATGCCACTTATTTTTTAATCTGTTTCAAGTTATTTTAAAGAAATTTTACAAATTTCTAGAGCTAATGTAGCTAAAATATAAACATTCAAGTCATCCATAAGAAATATTTGTTGGATACTACTAATAGATCCGCATTTTTAGTAATAGGACGCGTTTTTTCTAGTTTATTTACATCGAAATAAAAACAAAACTTAGTTATAACTTTTTAAGTATTCACTTTTAAGGGAATGTAGCGTCTAGCGTTCACCAATATTACTGCTACAATTTAAAATAACAAAGAAATTCAATGCGTAAAATACTTTAAAATTCCAAGATTATCGCAAAAAGTTTAATTTTGCGGGGTTTGATAAAAAACACAAGAAATGTTTTACGTGACCTGAATGGGCAGGTTATTAACATATGCATGGGTTTTGTCAATCAAATATTATCAATCATATATAGAGTATGACATCAAGCCACGTTATCAAAAAGCTACCATCAAGTAGTCATGATTCATTGGGAATAATCTTGCAAAATTACTTGTGAACTGAAGACGAAGTACAAAGTAACTGTTTGGGTCAATAAAGTTAGTGAAATTCAAGAGAAAACATCTTAAATCAGTGACTGAAAACAACTTAATGCCATCGCCTTCGACCTCGAGTGAAAAAGGTGTTTTATAAACCTCGTGCAAACAGGATTTTTAACCGGAGAAATTATTGTTTAACAGGTAAAATTTCCCGTTGTCCAGCCAGGTAAGTGCCTGACTGACCAACAGGTAAAACAACGGTTAGCCAAACAGGTAAGTAGTGCAGTTAAACCCCTGTCTACAACAGGTAAAACCTACTGGTAAAACCTACCGGTAAAACCTACCGGTAAAACCTACCGGTAAAACCTACCGGTAAAACCTACCGGTAAAACCTACCGGTAAAACCTACCGGTAAAACCTACCGGTAAAACCTACCGGTAAAACCTACCGGTAAAACCTACTGGTAAAACCCACCGGTGAAAGCTACCGGTAAAACCTACCGGTAAAACCTACCGGTAAAACCTATCGGTAAAACCTACCGGTAAAACCCACCGGTGAAAGCTATAGGTAAAACCTACTGTTTAAACCTACATTTAAAATATAACGGTGAAACCTATACAGGTAAAAACCACCGGTTAAACCTACAGGTTATACCCACCGGTGGTAAAACCTACAGGTAAAAACCACCAGTAAAACCTATAGGTTCAAACCCAATGATAAGCTCAATGATAACTGGTACCAACAATAAATATCATTCTTTAATCCCAGAATAAGATCAACAAGTCCCTTTAGTTTCAAAATCAAGAAACGGACAAAGAAGTTTCAATTTCTTTCTGCTTGTCCAACAGGCCCTGCCTAATGGTGGACAGCTGCAGCAGGATGGCGTCCTGACGGGACGTTGGCGAGTCCTTCACCAGGCCCGGGTGGAAGATCGGGTCCTGCAGGGAGAAACATCGTAGAAAATACATCCAAATCGCTTAGTACTGCTAGACAGGTATATGGCCCCTTCTGGCGTCTATGAGAGTGAAAGCTGTATAAATGTACAGTAATATACAGGTAACAACAGTCTACAAGTAGCAAAATCTACACGCAGCAACAATCTACAGTTACGAACAATCTACAGGTAACAATATACAGCTTGGTAGCAACAATCTACAGTCGGGTAGCAACAATCTACAGTCAGGTAGCAACAATCTACAGTCGGGTAGCAACAATCTACAGTCAGGTAGCAACAATCTACAGTCGGGTAGCAACAATCTACAGTCAGGTAGCAACGATCTACAGTCGGGTAGCAATAATCTACAGTCGGGTAGCAACAATCTACAGTCGGGTAGCAACAATCTACAGTCGGGTAGCAACAATCTACAGTCGGGTAGCAACAATCTACAGTCGGGTAGCAACAATCTACAGTCAGGTAGCAACAATCTACAGTCGGGTAGCAACAATCTACAGTCGGGTAGCAACAACCTACAGTCAGGTAGCAACAATCTACAGTCGGGTAGCAACAATCTACAGTCGGGTAGCAACAATCTACAGTCGGGTAGCAACAATCTACAGTCGGGTAGCAACAATCTACAGGTAGCAAACTGCAACATTCAGACCTGACCCATTGCGCTTACCTTGCCGCCCTTAGTCGGCTGTTCAACAACCGGCGGTTCCGGTCTCCTAGCAACCGGATCTGCATCGAACGCGTCCTCGAAATTGTCCATAGCAACGCCGTAGTGAGACGGATTCAGGCCGCGCATGTAGGCCCGGCGGGCGAGCTCCCGTGCGGTGGTCTCCCGGCTGATTGGCAGCGGCTTGCCCGCCGTGGCGGGGTTCAGCACCGCCGAGGTTCGAACCAGGCCGTGCCGATGCTGATAACCGGCGTCGAATTCGTCGTTTCCGACGTCGTTGTCGTCGAAAGTGGCTTCGTATTGAACGGCTGGCTGCGGCGGCGCCGCTCGCGGAGGCGACGGGGAGTCGCGGCGAGTCTGCGGGATTTGTGGATTTTTTGGGAGTGATGAAGAAGGAATTTGGATTGGTCTGGGAGAGTGGGTGTCTGGGAGAGTGGGTGTCTGGGAGAGTGGGGTGTCTGGGAGAGTGGGGTGTCTGGGAGAGTGGGTGTCTGTGAGAGTGGGGTGTCTGGGAGAGTGGGGTGTCTGGGAGAGTGGGTGTCTGTGAGAGTGGGGTGTCTGGGAGAGTGGGGTGTCTGGGAGAGTGGGGTGTCTGGGAGAGTGGGGTGTCTGGGAGAGTGGGGTGTCTGGGAGAGTGGGGTGTTTGAAAGGGTTAGAGTCCCGCAATAGCGCTTCGCAAAAGACCGACAAGGGACAGTGCATGGATCTAATTAACTTTTACTTTGCTCTGTGCTCTCATATTATAGCAACCTAGTTCATTATAAAAACACTATATTGAGTATAGATTTAGGCAGTAAATTTCGACAATAAAAATCAGTATACTTATATTATTGACAGATTAACAACACGGAGAATTTTATTGATTGTCATTTTCTCGTCTGCAGATCAACGGAGGAGAATATGAGAGAGGATTAAGAGATTAAACAGCGAACCCTTTTTTACCTAGGCAGCAGTATTAACAAACTAATCCAGTTATGTCACAGAGAGGACAGACACATCCCCAGCCTGCCGAACATTGCAAACATCAATTTCCTAAGTGGTGCAGGGTTCAGCGGAACTGGATAAATTTGAGTAGGAAATTCCACTCATTGGAGCTTCCATTGCTACCAGAATTAGATATACAACTGACTCTCTGAGACAGATGCTTGAGCAATAATATTATTACGAGTATGAAATGCGTAATATAATGTACATGTAGAGACTGTCTGGCAGGCCTGCAGACCAATAGAGGGCAGCGAATGTGGCTTCTGATTTGCTGTACTGATGCCTGTACTTATTTGTGTCTGCTGTATCCATCATGCTGTATGCTTCAGCCTGCATGCTATCCCATATCCTTTATTCTGTATCCTGTATTCTGCATCCTTTATTCTGTATCCTGTATTCTGCATCCTGTATTCTGCATCCTGTATTCTGCATCCTGTATTCTGCATCCTGTATTCTGCATCCTGTATTCTGCATCTTGGATTCTGCATCCTGTATTCTGTATCCTGTATTCTGCATCCTTTATTCTGTATCCTATATTCTGCATCCTGTATTCTGCATCCTGCATTCTGCATCCTGTAATCTGCATCCTGTATTCTGTATTTCTGTATTCTGCATCCTGTATTCTGCATCCTGTATTCTGCATCCTGTATTCTGCATCCTGTATTCTGCATCCTGTATTCTGCATCCTGTATTCTGCATCCTGTATTCTGCACCCTGTATTCCCTATTTCTCTATTCTGTATTCTGTAATTCTACATGCTGTATTTTGCATCCTGTATTCTGCATCCTGTATTCTGCATCCTGTATTCTGCATCCTGTATTCTGCATCCTGTATTCTGCATCCTGTATTCTGCATCCTGTATTCTGCATCTTGGATTCTGCATCCTGTATTCTGTATCCTGTATTCTGCATCCTTTATTCTGTATCCTATATTCTGCATCCTGTATTCTGCATCCTGCATTCTGCATCCTGCATTCTGCATCCTGTATTCTGCATCCTGTATTCTGTATTTCTGTATTCTGCATCCTGTATTCTGCATCCTGTATTCTGCATCCTGTATTCTGCATCCTGTATTCTGCACCCTGTATTCCCTATTTCTCTATTCTGTATTCTGTAATTCTACATGCTGTATTTTGCATCCTGTATTCTGCATCCTGTATTCTGCATCCTGTATTCTGCATCCTGTATTCTGCATCCTGTATTCTGCATCCTGTATTCTGCATCCTGTATTCTGCATCTTGGATTCTGCATCCTGTATTCTGCATCCTGTATTCTGCATTCTGTATTCTGCATCCTGTATTCTGCACCCTGTATTCCCTATTTCTCTATTCTGTATTCTGTAATTCTACATGCTGTATTTTGCATCCTGTATTCTGCATCCTGTATTCTGCATCCTGTATTCTGCATCCTGTATTCTGCATCCTGTATTCTGCATCCTGTATTCTGCATCCTGTATTCTGCATCCTGTATTCTGCATCCTGTATTCTGCATCCTGTATTCTGCATCCTGTATTCTGCATCCTGTATTCTGCATCCTGTATTCTGCATCCTGTATTCTGCATCCTGTATTCTGCATCCTGTATTCTGCATCCTGTATTCTGCATCCTGTATTCTGCATCTTGGATTCTGCATCTTGGATTCTGCATCCTGTATTCTGCATCCTGTATTCTGCATCTTGGATTCTGCATCCTGTATTCTGCATCCTGTATTCTGCATCCTGTATTCTGCATCCTGTATTCTGCATCCTGTATTCTGCATCTTGGATTCTGCATCTTGGATTCTGCATCCTGTATTCTGCATCCTGTATTCTGCATCTTGGATTCTGCATCTTGGATTCTGCATCTTGGATTCTGCATCCTGGATTCTGCATCCTGTATTCTGCATCTTGGATTCTGCATCTTGGATTCTGCATCCTGTATTCTGCATCCTGTATTCTGCATCTTGGATTCTGCATCTTGGATTCTGCATCTTGGATTCTGCATCCTGGATTCTAAATCCTGTATTCTGTAGGTCATATACTGCATCCTGTAAACTTAGAATTAGACAACCAATAGCATTGTAAAGAGAGTCTTTCAGCTTATCTAGCGCCTTGTTATAATTAAAACAAAAAGGTGGAACTAACTAACTGCAGAAAAAGACAATTGCAAACAATAAAATGAGATGATGCGTGAAAACTGCGTGACATGTTGATGGCAGCTGTTAAACTGAAACTGTAATAAAAGTCTGGGAGAAATGAGGATTCCACTCCCAGCAGGCCAATAAAGGAATTATGACTGGGCAATCGCCTCAGGCATTTCATGGTCTCCTGGGATTTGCTGCCTGCATGAGAAATGAGGGCTATGAGAGACGCACGGTGAGTCCCAATTTCTGCTTCTGGCTCAATTTTCTAGAAACTTGGCGGGGCACGTGACGCGTTGAAATTTTGGGACTTTGGAGCAGCATAAGGGGTTGAGTAGGATTTGTGAGTGATGAGTGAGTTCAGAATTTTATGCATCAATTAAGTAATATCCAGTGTCTCTAGAGTGAGATTCTCAATATGCAGCCAGTGTCTCTAGGTGAGACTCTCACTGCAGCCAGTGTCTCTAGGTGAGACTCTCAGTGCAGCCAGTGTCTCTAGGGTGAGATTCTCACTGCAGCCAGTGTCTCTAGGTGAGACTCTCAGTGCAGCCAGTGTCTCTAGGGTGAGATTCTCACTGCAGCCAGTGTCTCTAGGGTGAGATTCTCAATATGCAGCCAGTGTCTCTAGGTGAGACTCTCACTGCAGCCAGTGTCTCTAGGGTCAGACTCTCAGTGCAGCCAGTGTCTCTAGGTGAGATTCTCAATATGCAGCCAGTGTCTCTAGGGTGAGACTCTCAGTGCAGCCAGTGTCTCTAGGGTGAGATTCTCAACATGCAGCCAGTGTCTCTAGGTGAGACTCTTACTGCAGCCAGTGTCTCTAGGGTGAGATTCTCAATATGCAGCCAGTGTCTCTAGGGTGAGATTCTCAATATGCAGCCAGTGTCTCTAGGGTGAGATTCTCAACATGCAGCCAGTGTCTCTAGGGTGAGATTCTCAATATGCAGCCAGTGTCTCTAGGTGAGACTCTCACTGCAGCCAGTGTCTCTAGGGTGAGATTCTCAATATGCAGCCAGTGTCTCTAGGGTGAGACTCTCAGTGCAGCCAGTGTCTCTAGGTGAGACTCTCACTGCAGCCAGTGTCTCTAGGGTGAGATTCTCAATATGCAGCCAGTGTCTCTAGGGCAGACTCTCACTGCAGCCAGTGTCTCTAGGGTGAGATTCTCAATATGCAGCCAGTGTCTCTAGGGTGAGATTCTCAATATGCAGCCAGTGTCTCTAGGGTGAGATTCTCAATATGCAGCCAGTGTCTCTAGGGTGAGATTCTCAGTATGCAGCCAGTGTCTCTAGGGTGAGACTCTCACTGCAGCCAGTGTCTCTAGGTGAGATTCTCAATATGCAGCCAGTGTCTCTAGGGTGAGACTCTCAGTGCAGCCAGTGTCTCTAGGTGAGACTCTCACTGCAGCCAGTGTCTCTAGGGTGAGATTCTCAATATGCAGCCAGTGTCTCTAGGGTGAGACTCTCAGTGCAGCCAGTGTCTCTAGGTGAGACTCTCACTGCAGCCAGTGTCTCTAGGGTGAGATTCTCAATATGCAGCCAGTGTCTCTAGGTGAGATTCTCAATATGCAGCCAGTGTCTCTAGGGTGAGACTCTCAGTGCAGCCAGTGTCTCTAGGTGAGACTCTCACTGCAGCCAGTGTCTCTAGGGTCAGACTCTCACTGCAGCCAGTGTCTCTAGGGTGAGACTCTCAGTGCAGCCAGTGTCTCTAGGTGAGACTCTCACTGCAGCCAGTGTCTCTAGGGTCAGACTCTCACTGCAGCCAGTGTCTCTAGGGTGAGATTCTCAATACAGCCAGTGTCTCTAGGGTGAGATTCTCAATATGCAGCCAGTGTCTCTAGGTGAGATTCTCAATATGCAGCCAGTGTCTCTAGGGTGAGATTCTCAATACAGCCAGTGTCTCTAGGGTGAGATTCTCAATATGCAGCCAGTGTCTCTAGGTGAGATTCTCAATATGCAGCCAGTGTCTCTAGGTGAGACTCTCACTGCAGCCAGTGTCTCTAGGGTGAGATTCTCAATATGCAGCCAGTGTCTCTAGGGTGAGACTCTCAGTGCAGCCAGTGTCTCTAGGTGAGACTCTCACTGCAGCCAGTGTCTCTAGGGTGAGATTCTCAATATGCAGCCAGTGTCTCTAGGGTCAGACTCTCACTGCAGCCAGTGTCTCTAGGGTGAGATTCTCAATACAGCCAGTGTCTCTAGGGTCAGACTCTCACTGCAGCCAGTGTCTCTAGGGTGAGATTCTCAATACAGCCAGTGTCTCTAGGGTGAGATTCTCAATATGCAGCCAGTGTCTCTAGGTGAGATTCTCAATATGCAGCCAGTGTCTCTAGGGTGAGACTCTCAGTGCAGCCAGTGTCTCTAGGTGAGACTCTCACTGCAGCCAGTGTCTCTAGGGTGAGATTCTCAATATGCAGCCAGTGTCTCTAGGGTGAGACTCTCAGTGCAGCCAGTGTCTCTAGGTGAGACTCTCACTGCAGCCAGTGTCTCTAGGGTGAGACTCTCAGTGCAGCCAGTGTCTCTAGGTGAGACTCTCACTGCAGCCAGTGTCTCTAGGGTCAGACTCTCACTGCAGCCAGTGTCTCTAGGGTGAGATTCTCAATACAGCCAGTGTCTCTAAGGTGAGATTCTCAATATGCAGCCAGTGTCTCTAGGTGAGATTCTCAATATGCAGCCAGTGTCTCTAGGGTGAGATTCTCAATACAGCCAGTGTCTCTAGGGTCAGACTCTCACTGCAGCCAGTGTCTCTAGGGTGAGATTCTCAATACAGCCAGTGTCTCTGGGGTGAGACTCTCAGTGCAGCCAGTGTCTCTAGGTGAGACTCTCACTGCAGCCAGTGTCTCTAGGGTGAGATTCTCAATATGCAGCCAGTGTCTCTAGGGTGAGACTCTCAGTGCAGCCAGTGTCTCTAGGTGAGACTCTCACTGCAGCCAGTGTCTCTAGGGTGAGATTCTCAATATGCAGCCAGTGTCTCTAGGGTCAGACTCTCACTGCAGCCAGTGTCTCTAGGGTGAGATTCTCAATACAGCCAGTGTCTCTAGGGTCAGACTCTCACTGCAGCCAGTGTCTCTAGGGTGAGATTCTCAATACAGCCAGTGTCTCTAGGGTGAGATTCTCAATACAGCCAGTGTCTCTAGGGTGAGATTCTCAATACAGCCAGTGTCTCTAGGGTGAGATTCTCAATACAGCCAGTGTCTCTAGGGTCAGACTCTCACTGCAGCCAGTGTCTCTAGGGTGAGATTCTCAATACAGCCAGTGTCTCTAGGGTCAGACTCTCACTGCAGCCAGTGTCTCTAGGGTGAGATTCTCAATACAGCCAGTGTCTCTAGGGTGAGATTCTCAATACAGCCAGTGTCTCTAGGGTCAGACTCTCACTGCAGCCAGTGTCTCTAGGGTGAGATTCTCAATACAGCCAGTGTCTCTAGGGTGAGATTCTTAAAATGCAGCCAGTGTCTCTAGGGTGAGATTCTCAATATGCAGCCAGTGTCTCTAGGGTGCCTTGTATAGGGACTCTGTACACGCGTAAATAGCTTTACTGACTTCCTAAAACAGAGATTTCCACACAAGACATCAATGGCCAAGTCAGTTAGTTGATTAATTTTTAAACAGTAAGACAGGCAAACCGGCTAGCTTTAAGTAACTTTTTTAGCTTTAATTCTTATTAGCTACTTAAATGTATTGATTGGAAAGAGCTTGTTTAACAAAAAAAGTTTTTATTTGAATTATCTTTTTTGGTCTTCCATGCGTCGATTAAGAAAGATAATTACTTACCATGAGTATAGGACCTTTCATTCTGGTATGAATTAATAATTTATGAGCGCGCGCAAGCACGCAATTGTGTTGACAGGAGGAATGAAAACAATATTGTTGTAGTCAGGTAGTTCGGAAGAGGTTGTCTGCCCGCATTGCGTGACTATCTTGCGGTAATCAAATTTATGGCACTTGGGTGGAACCAGAGTGCGTGAGATTTCGACGCCTGTGTCTTGCAGTTGGCTCAATTGACCTTCAGACTTAAACTGGCGCCAGTGAGTAAGTGCATCGGATTTAAACTAGCGCGCGACTAACCGCAGATTGAAACTGGCGCTACTGACAGCTCAGATTGAAACTGGCGCCACCGACAGCTCAGATTGAAACTGGCGCTACTGACATCTCAGATTTAAACTGGCGCTACTGACAGCTCAGATTGAAACTGGCGCTACTGACAGCTCAGATTGAAACTGGCGCTACTGACAGCTCAGATTTAAACTGGCACTACAGACAGCTCAGATTGAAACTAGCGCTACTGACAGCTCAGATTGAAACTGGCACTACTGACAGCTCAGATTGAAACTGGCGCTACAGACAGCTCAGATTGAAACTGGCGGGAACAGATTAAACAAATATTTGTTTATCCGGATAGATTGACACATTAGCAAGATAGTTTTCCAATTTGCGCCAATTACTATGGTGTCAAGCAGCCATTTACTATGGTGTCACGTGACGCACTATAACTGTTTTGAATTTACCCTAAAATTTCGAAATGTATATACTCCAACACTACAAGCCAGAAGCCGTGGATGGCACTTATCACTTAATTCTGCCAGTTATCGAGATTTTGAAATGATTTTTGACAGGAAGCTGGCAGCTCTCGATCTGTCTCAGTCTGATTGGATCAGCTGCGGCTGATTAAGAGTCTCAAGCTGTCTGCTTCAGATATGATCGAGGACCGAGGCCCTTCCGCTATAAAACTGCCGATAAGATGAGTAATCCGCCTCATCGAGACGGCTGCTGACAGCGGCTGGATGGGTGCGAAAAATGATGGAGAAGAGATGAAGAGGAAAATTGGAAGAATCTCTACTGAGCATATAGGCAAATAGAGGACTTTAGAATATCAGTTCAATCTCCTAGATCCAACTATTAGCATATGGTAGACACGGCCGATACGAAGAAAAATCCATTGACAATCAAAGTTTAGATATCTGGATTGGAAACTGAGCCATTTAGCATTTGGTCCAATAAAGTTTTACAATAAAATCTATGAATTTCACGAAGGAACATTTTTATTTATTTCCAGATGCGATCGAAATCATATTTATATCTAAAAAAGTATAACAAAATACGACTTTGATTTCAATTTTTCTCTCTAGGTTGTTGAGAATTCAGTTTTGAGTTTTCTTCAATTTTCAAAAGGAGTCCTTAAAAAGTTATAGCCGGTGCAAATATTGATGGTCTTCGTGAGGCACACGAGCATAATTGTAACTTAAAATGCGATTAAACACTCCAGATTCTCTATCCAAATTAAAACACTCCCTGAGCATACTGGCTCAGCCTTAGCCTGAGCACACTTTGGTCTATCTGGAGTCATACCCCTGCCCCCTCAGGCCAGCCAATAAGAATGGAGGAGACGGAGAGGCCACAGAGAGAAAACGGGTGAAGGGACGTCCAGCAGAGGCGCCTTGACTGTCAGCCCGAAGACTCAACACTGACCAATTGTAGCAATGCAACACTAAATATTAATGTGTAAAGCTTGGTTCTAGCAGTCGAAAAGAAACGCCTGCATTGTCAACCGCTTCGGTAAATACATTCCAGTACAATAGAGGCAAGACTGTACTGAACCCTGTACTTGGGCTCGCTAGTTTGAGTATTTGAGCAACATCGTGCATTCACTGCCAGGCGAAGAGGCCAACCCAGAGATAATAGAAAAAACTCAGTTCGACATCGCTGGGGATAGAAAAGCGGAAATCGAGCCTGAGAACACGAAAACACAGATATATAGAGAAGGATAGTCTCATGCGTTGTTGAAAGGCAAGTCGAATGACAGACTGAACTGTAGCTACCATTCGACAATGCTTCATCACAGATCCGGCTCGCGACTGCTAATGTTAGCAGCGTTCCTGGCGCTACCTGTTGCCTTGGTGAACTGTCAAATGCTATCAAGTGTGGAACAGGTGAGCGGACGATTCAACCAAGTCTATCGAGGCAGAGTGAACAGCTCGGTGAACTATCTGTACGTATTCGGCTTTGTGGAGAAAGCGAACGCGACCCAAGCTGTCCGGGTTCACGTCGTCAGCTCGAGCGCCGGTCAGGACTACCCGGTGCTGTTCGTGGTCAGACAGCAGCGCTCGATTCTGTCATTTCAACTGCCGCAAATTCTGGAAAATGAGTACTATTATAGCGAGGTCGCCAGGACACTTTGCCCGGTAGAGCGCTCGTCGAAAGGCGTCGCCGATAAGAACCAGACGATCTACATTGACGTGTCAAGCGCCAGTGCTCGAGCCGTGCCATTCCTGCTCAACGTTACTCTGGTCAGAGCCTTCATGCTGCAGGTGGGCCAGGTGTACCGCGACAGCGTGACGCCATCGAGACCGAAGTACTATCGGGTTGCATTTCCCCCGGGCGTGCGGCATCTGTCCATCATTGTTGAGTCAAACGACACGGCCTGCATGATAGTCAGCACACAGTCGGTTGGCTGTCCGGTCTACGATCTGGTGCGCAACGTGGAGTTCACCGGAGTGTATCAGACAATGTCTAGCAAGGCGGAGATTACACTCGGTAGGCACGATTTCGACAATGAAAGCTTCTACATTGTGTTCGTAATGAAGCCGTCGCAAGAGCATTGCAGCTTCACCAGGTTGAAAGACCTGCAGCCTAAGGCACCCAGCGGTCCTTACAGCAGCAACATGGACTCCAGGGCGGCCGAGGATGCACTGGCGAATGCCACGGAGATTCGAGGACCAAGCGGAGAAGTGGTGTTCACCAGCAAATCGTTTGTCTTCACCGTGGTTCAGTCGTTGGATAGGGGGCAGTACCTTCTTCCCGTGTTCGGAGCAGTAGCCTTCTTTTTGGCTTTCCATCTCATAGCTTTTCTCATTCTGCTGGTGCACTGGAAGGTCACGGGTGGCAACTCAGACGGTGACGGCGAAGCGGCCTGCGCCAATGTCAGTCTGTGCTGTCCGCGTCTCGACGGCAACGGAGGCACCGCCGAAGGCAGTCGACAGCGGCTCAATGAGAAACCGCAACCGTCTGGCAAGTCAACAGTCGAGCCGGCGAGCTACGGCAGCACGGTGGACGGTAAACCCAGAGGCGCCGCCGGCGATCGAGTCTCGCTGAAGCATCCGCGCTCCGACACCAGCGGGGCCGGGGCTGATGCCAACTCGGACACGGACGACGTTGGCAGCGGCAGCGATGACGCGCCGACTGATGATCGCGGAGTAGACGGCGGCGGTGTCGGCGGCGAAGGTGACGGCGGCGGTGTCGGCGGCGAAGGTGACGGCGGCGACGGTGTCAGGCATCGATTCGTTGACGCCGATGACGACAGTTTCATTGATAGCGACGCGAAGCCGCACAGCCTGTTCGTGTCGGACCTGTGTCAGAAGCGACCGGCCGTGCTGCGCAACAAGTACAGGCTGTACTATTGGTACCTGATCATTGTCAGCATATTCTACGGCCTGCCGGTGGTGCAGCTGGTGATCACCTATCAGCAGATCCTGCGCATCAGCGGCAACCAAGACATCTGCTATTACAATTTCTACTGCACCCGACCGCTAGGGGTGATCTCGGCATTCAATAACGTGTTCTCCAACATTGGCTATATCATGCTGGGCCTGCTGTTTCTGGGCCTGACCAGGCGGCGGGACCTGCTGGACAGGCGTCGCAGAAACGCCGCCGCGGCAGTCGCGGACGAAAGCGACTCTCAATCGGACCACCGCTGTCTGCTGGGCATTCCGCAGCATTTCGGCATCTTCTACTCTATGGGCATCGCGCTGATCATGGAGGGCATCATGTCCGGCTGCTATCACGTCTGTCCGAGCTATTCGAATTTCCAGTTCGACACGGCCTACATGTACGTGCTGGCAGTGCTGTGCATGCTGAAGATCTACCAGACCAGGCACCCGGACATCAACGCGTCGGCTCATGTGGCCTGCATGGCCATGGCCATCGTCATCTTTGTCAGCGTGGTCGGCGTAGTCTACGGCACAGTGTTCTTCTGGGCCGCTTTCACCGTCTTCTTCATCTTGTCCAGCCTCTTTCTGACAGGTAAGAGAGAGACGACGGGCCTGAGTCCTAGCCCTAGCCCTAGCCCTAGCCCTAGCCTTAGCCTTAGCCTTAGCCTTAGCCCTAGCCCTAGCCCTAGCCCTTGCCCTAGCCCTAGCCTTAGCCCTAGCCCTAGCCCTAGCCCAAGCCAAAGCCTTAGCCCTAGCCTTAGCCTTAGCCCTAGCCCTAGCCCTAGCCTTAGCCCTAGCCCTAGCCCTAGCCCAAGCCCAAGCCTTAGCCCTAGCCTTAGCCTTAGCCCTAGCCCTAGCACTACCCCTAAACCTAGTCCTAGCCTTAGCCCTAACTTTTATCCTAGTCCTAGAATTTGTTTAGCTTGAATAATTGCCTCAGCGCTGGGGTTATTGGACGTTGTCACCGAATGCCTTGCACTCGCCTTCCTGTAGTAACAATTATTATCGTTATAATCTGGGGTTTGCAGCTGCAGAGCGCGTGATCGAGTCAATTCACTGAATACTTTTATCAATTGCATAGGACTGCAATATAAATAGACAGTATATAAAATTGCAGTAGAAAATTGATTTCTGTTACAATTTAAAAAATTCTTCCCTTTTCATGGGGACTAATTCAGAATAGAAAGAAATATCTATATAGAAATTGAAAACGTGCTAGATAGCGGTTTGAAGCGGTCAGCTGGACCTGCCTGTTCCTTCCCGGATCAGGACAGTCTTGGAGAGGCTCTCCACTTGCCTACAATTGCAGGACAAAAACACTTAAAGTGCGTTACAGAGTTCTTCAGCACCGAACTTCTTTCCTAATCGCTCTACATCAATATAAGAAAGAAGGTGCAATTCTAATCGAGTCATACTTTTTGTTTAAACAGCCCGTATTTATATAACGTGGCTATGAGCCGTCCTTGACTTCTCTTGATTGAAATGGCGCCCCACTCAGATTAAAAATGACGCCCCACTCAGATTAAAATGGCGACCCACTCAGTTTGATTTGATTAAAATGGCGCCCCACTCAGATTGAAATGGCGCCCCACTCAGATTAAAATGGCGCCCAACTTAGATTGAAATGGCGCCCCACTCAGATTAAAATGGCGCCCCACTCAGATTAAAATGGCGCCCCACTCAGATTGAAATGGCGCCCCACTTAGATTAAAATGGCGCCCCACTCAGGTTGAAATGGTGCCCCAATCAGATTGAAATGGCGCCCCACTCAGATTAAAATGGCGCCCAACTTAGATTGAAATGGCGCCCCACTCAGATTAAAATGGCGCCCCACTCAGATTAAAATGGCGCCCCACTCAGATTGAAATGGCGCCCCACTTAGATTAAAATGGCGCCCCACTCAGGTTGAAATGGTGCCCCAATCAGATTGAAATGGCGCCCAACTTAGGTTAAAATGGCGCCCCACTCAGATTGAAATGGCGCCCCACTCAGATTAAAATGGCGCCCCACTCAGATTGAAATGGCGCCCCACTTAGATTGAAATGGCGCCCCACTTAGATTGAAATGGCGCCCCACTCAGGTTGAAATGGTGCCCCAATCAGATTGAAATGGCGCCCAACTTAGATTGAAATGGCGCCCCACTCAGATTGAAATGGCGCCCCACTCAGCTTGAAATGGCGCCCCACTCAGATTGAAATGGCGGCCCACTCAGGTTGAAATGGTGCCCCAATCAGATTGAAATGGCGCCCAACTTAGATTGAAATGGCGCCCCACTCAGATTGAAATGGCGCCCCACTCAGCTTGAAATGGCGCCCCACTTAGATTGAAATGGCGCCCCACTCAGGTTGAAATGGCGCCCCACTCAGCTTGAAATGGCGCCCCACTTAGATTGAAATGGCGCCCCACTCAGGTTGAAATGGTGCCCCAATCAGATTGAAATGGCGCCCAACTTAGATTGAAATGGCGCCCCACTCAGATTGAAATGGCGCCCCACTCAGCTTGAAATGGCGCCCCACTCAGATTGAAATGGCGGCCCACTCAGGTTGAAATGGTGCCCCACTCAGATTGAAATGGCGCCCCACTTAGATTGAAATGGCGCCCCACTCAGATTGAAATGGCGCCCCACTCAGCTTGAAATGGCGCCCCACTCAGATTGAAATGGTGCCCCAATCAGATTGAAATGGCGCCCACTTAGATTGAAATGGCGCCCCACTCAGCTTGAAATGGCGCCCCACTCAGATTGAAATGGCGCCCCACTCAGATTGAAATGGTGCCCCAATCAGATTGAAATGGCGTCCACTCAGATTGAAATGGCGCCCCACTCAGCTTGAAATGGCGCCCCACTCAGATTGAAATGGTGCCCCAATCAGATTGAAATGGCGCCCCACTTAGATTGAAATGGCGCCCAACTCAGATGAAATAGCGACCCAGTTTTATATTATGATTAAGTCTATTCTTTGTACGGCATAACATTCTAAAATCTGAGGCAATGTTAAAAGTCAAAGCGCCTAGCTAATCTCAATAGCCTGAGCTTTGGTACAGTGGTACAGGACCTACTTTTAGATGAAGCTTCCGTTTCCTGAGCATTGAACATAAGGGGAGCCTACGCAGGGTGAAAAGCTCCATGGATTATTGAGTTTGAAAAAGAAAAAAAATTCCTGATTGCGTAGAGCCACTGTATCGGACACTGAGTTCCTGTTTTCGCCTCTCTAATGAATTTCAATAGTTGTTGTTGGAACTTTTCAAGCACACAACACTGCCAGGATTCACTTTGATAAATGGATGGTTGCATTAATTGACACGCGCTTGTTAAACTTAAAAGTATAGAGTCTGGTTTATACTCATATTTGTAGTGTATATTTCTCGATTGATTTTGTCTATGGCCAAACCCCATTTAACGTTCTGCAAAATAGCCAATCTTTACAAAATCCGTTTAGAAAACAACATACTTGCTTCCCTAGGTCCTGATGACCCTAGGTCCTGATGACAATAGGTCCTGATGACCATAGTTTCTAATGACCATACATGTAGATCCAGATGACCATTAGGTCCTGATGACCTTAAGTTCTGATGACCATAGGTTCTGATGACCATAGGTTCTGATGACCATAGGTTCTGATGACCATAGGTTCTGATGACCATAGGTTCTGATGACCATAGGTCCAAATGTACTTTTAGCGGCACAAGATGCAACGACAATCCAAGTAGGTTGAAACCTTATTAGAGATAGAAATATTTGTAGCGGGGTTGGACCTCGTAAAGCTTCTTTTTCATTTTGCCGCGACCCCACACCCCCTTATCCCAGTATCCGATGTGCTTCATCAAATCTCTGCTCAGCTGGTCCCAGCGGCATCATGCCTTTAACCCTGTCCTCTAATCCTCTGGAGGATTTCTGTCTGCACAGTTTGAATTGGTTCCAAAGTCTGCCATTCCTGTGCTCGCTTCGGTGCTCAAGGAAATATTGGTTGGCGGTGGGGATGCTGGGCATCGATGGAGGGGGATTAAGAGCGATGCTATAAGGCCGGGGCGGGAGCTGCTGCTCATGTTAATGAGTTACTTGTCATGCTTGGCCGCCGCTGACCGGCTTTCTATGAATCGCGAGCTCAAGACCGATCGGTTTTCTGTCCTGTTAAATGCTTGGCCCGTTTGAACTTTCTGCCACTTCACGTCTGACTTTCGTTCTTGTCACTCTCTTGTCACTCTCTTTGCTCATTCCTGTCACTCTCTTGTCCCTCCATCTCTAGTCACTCTCTTGTCCCTCCCTATCTTGTCACTTTCTTGTCTCTCCCTATTTTGTCACTCTCTTGTCCTTCCCTCTCTAGTCACTCTCTTGTCCCTCCATCTCTAGTCACTCTCTTGTCCTTCCCTCTCTAGTCACTCTCTTGTCCCTCCCTATCTTGTCACTCTCTTGTCCTTCCATCTCTAGTCACTCTCTTGTCCTTCCCTCTCTAGTCACTCTCTTGTCCTTCCCTCTCTAGTCACTCTCTTGTCCTTCCCTCTCTAGTCACTCTCTTGTCTCTCCCTCTTTTGTCACTCTCTTGTCTCTCCCTCTCTAGTCACTCTCTTGTCCCTCTATCTCTAGGCCTTGACTCCGGTCACTCCTTTTATCCCTCCTCTTTTGTGTCTTTATAATTCATCTCACTCCCGTCTCTCCCCAGTCTAATTTCTGTATCTATCAGTCTCAAGAAAGTAGCCCTATGAAAAAAAAACTTAGATCGAAAGCTCTAACAGGCATCTACCAACCCTCCATGTACCAACCGCAGGAGAAGTGTACTACATGGGCCACTGGAAAGTAAACGTCGGCTTATTTAGACGCTTCTACCTACTAATAAGTAGTCAGGGCATCCGCTGTTTCAAACCGATGTACAAGGACCGCATGGTGATTTTGGTGACGGCGAATTTGATCAACTGGACCATAGCCATATTCGGCGCAGTTCGTCAGCCGCAAGATTTCAACAGTTTCCTGCTGTACATCTTCCTAGTCAATCTGTTGATGTACATCGCATTTTATGTGGTGATGAAAGTTCGTAGCGGAGAAAAAATCCGACTTCTAACAACTCTGTTCGTTGTCGCCTCCTGCATCACGTGGGCAGCCGGTTTGTACTTTTTCATGCAGCGGCCCAGCAACTGGGCTAAAAGTCCGGCAGATTCTCGCACACTGAACCAGCGCTGCCTGTTGTTGGACTTTTACGACATTCACGACATTTGGCACTTCCTGTCGTCTATGAGCCTGTTCTTCTCCTTCATGGTTCTGCTCACGCTCGATGACGATTTGGTGAGCACGCCTAGGCATCAGATTCCTGTGTTCTGATTGGCTGACACTGATTACCATAACTCTGATTGGTTGAAACTGATTCACTGAGTTCTGATTGGCTGACACTGATTCCCCCGGTTCTGATTGGCTGACACGATTCCCCCGGTTCTGATTGGTTAACACTCATTCCCTTAGTTCTGATTGGCTGACACTGATTACCTCAGTTCTGATTGGTTAACACTGATTCCCTCAGTTCTGATTGGCTGACACTCATTCCCTTAGTTCTGATTGGCTGACACTGATTCCCTTAGTTCTGATTGGCTGACACTGATTCCCCCGGTTCTGATTGGCTGACACTGATTCCCTTAGTTCTGGTTGGCTGGCACTGATTCCCTCGGTTCTGATTGGCTGATACTGATTACCATAATTCTGATTGGTTGAAACTGATTCACTGAGTTATGAATAGCTGACACTGATTCCCCCGGTTCTGATTGGCTGACACTGATTCCCTCGGTTCTGATTGGCTGACACTGATTCCCTCAGTTCTGATTGGCTGACACTCATTACCTTAGTTCTGAATGGCTGACACTCATTCCCTCGGTTCTGATTGGCTGGCACTGATTCCCTCGGTTCCCGATTGGCTGGCACTGATTCCCTCAGTTCTGATTGGCTGACACTGATTCCCTTAGTTCTGATTGGCTGACACTGATTCCCTTAGTTCTGATTGGTTGAAACTGATTCACTGAGTTATGAATAGCTGACACTGATTACCCCGGTTCTGATTGGCTGACACTGATTCCCTCAGTTCTGATTGGCTGACACTGATTCCCTTAGTTCTGATTGGCTGACACTCATTCCCTCGGTTCTGATTGGCTGGCACTGATTCCCTCGGTTCCTGATTGGCTGGCACTGATTCCCTCAGTTCTGATTGGCTGACACTGATTCCCTTAGTTCTGATTGGCTGACACTGATTCCCTCAGTTCTGATTGGCTGACACTGATTCCCTTAGTTCTGATTGGCTGACACTGATTCCCTTAGTACTGATTGGCTGACACTCATTCCCTTAGTTCTGATTGGCTGACACTAATTCTCTCAGTTCTGATTGGCTGACACTGATTCCCTTAGTTCTGATTTGCTGACACTGATTCCCCGAGTTCTTATTTGCTGACACTGATTCCCTCGGTTCTGATTGGCTGACACTGATTCCCCCGGTTCTGATTGCTGACACTGATTCCCTTAGTTCTGATTGCTGACGCTGATTCCCTCGGTTCTGATTGCTGACACTGATTCCCTTAGTTCTGATTGGCTGACACTGATTCCCTTAGTTCTGATTGGCTGACACTGATTCCCCCGGTTCTGATAGGCTGACACTGATTCCCTAAGTTTTGATTGGCTGACACTCATTCCCCCGGTTCTGATAGGCTGACACTGATTCCTAAGTTCTGATTGGCTGACACTGATTCCCTTAGTTCTGATTTGCTGACACTGATTCCCTTAGTTCTGATTGGCTGACACTGATTCCCCCGGTTCTGATAGGCTGACACTGATTCCCTAAGTTCTGATTGGCTGACACTGATTCCCCCGGTTCTGATAGGCTGACACTGATTCCCTAAGTTCTGATTGGCTGACACTGATTCCCTTAGTTCTGATTGGCTGACACTGATTCCCTTAGTTCTGATTGGCTGACACTGATTCCCTTAGTTCTGATTGGCTGACACTGATTCCCCCGGTTCTGATAGGCTGACACTGATTTCCTAAGTTCTGATTGGCTGACACTGATTCCCTTAGTTCTGATTGGCTGACACTGATTCCCTAAGTTCTGATTGGCTGACACTGATTCCCTCAGTTCTGATTGGCTGACACTGATTCCCCGAGTTCTTATTGGCTGCATTAATACCTCTGTAATACAAACTACAAGTTTCGTGGTTCGTATTTTCATATCAAGATTCTACATTTCAAATGTGTATACTACTTAACTATAAACCTTTGATTATATATAATTTATCAAAAGGTATCAGTCTATCAGAATGCATATTTTGATTGAGAAAAAATTAGTTACATTGTACTTTCTATTCTCTGACAATTTGATAATCAAGAAAGGTAATCAAAATTTAATTTCCCGATTTTGATTCATAAAAAATTATCGAGGATACACTATATATGAACTGTCATGTGTAATAAAGTATTATTCCAATCAGTTTCTAATACTTTTATTCGTAGAACTTTGTGTCCACCTAGTGATTTCTGCTTGCTAAAGCATAATATTGAATAATTAATTAGTATTGTTGATCGTTTTCTTAGAATGAGAAAATGCATATCTATTATTTTTGCTAATGGTTTCGGCATGAATTTTTCGTCTAAAAACTTATCTACAAGCACTCTTTGTTTAGTACTTACGCTACTATCTATAAACCCGCTTTACATTCGATTTTCTTTTCAAACCGCTATACTATTGATCTTATATAGTTATCTAATGCGTCGCGCGAACCAATAAACTACTCATAGTAGTTAGAGCTATCAGTAGCAAATTGTAAATAAATTAGTGACGAAAAATTTATTAATTTTCACTCTAGAGATGTTCGTGTCTGATTTTTTGGGTGTATTTTTATTAATGATATTCAAATGATACTACTCGATCAAACTAGCGTTAGTAGTAAACTTTGTAAGAATTGGTTGATTTTGCGAAAAAAACACAGAAAAGAGTAAAAAATTCAACTTTTAACGAGCGTAAAAGTGCTGAGTTGGGAAGATAAAAAACAATCAAATCACGTGACCGCTCACCAACGGCAGTTCGTAGGTTCGATGGTGGACATTTTGCTGCTTCTGTTGTCTCTGCTGCTGCTGCTGCTGCTGCTGCTGGTTTGCCTGTCGGCGGTTTGTCGATGGCGGTGGCCTTCTAGACTCCGGCGCCTGCACCTCTTGCTGCTGCTGTTGCTGTTGCTTAGCAACCATCTTCGGTGCCGGCTTCTTCAGCTGTCCCGTTGCTCTCGAGCCCCATGGCGGTCGCTCAGCAACTGGCAAAGGTTTCTGCGATTTGCCTGGCTTTGCTTGCTGCCGCTGCCGCTGTTGCAGTCTCGGATCGTCACGTGACTCCGAAATGCGTCTGGTTCTTGAGACTGGCTGCGTTGCCTTCGCCTGTTGTTGTTGCTGCTGCTTGCGCTGAACTCGCTGATCTTCGCGAAGCTTTTCATCGCTCAGAACTCGGCGATGCTGCTTCTGCGGCGGCGGCGGTGGAGGCGATGCCGCTTGTCCGGGAGCTCCGTACAAATCTCCGTCATCGACGTCGTAATAGTCGTCGCCATTGCCGGACAGGCCGGGAATTTCGTCCGGGTCAACGATCACGTGACGATGCGAGGCGGCGGCTGCGGCGGCCGGTTGAAACTGGTGATGATGAAGCTGATGCTGGGGAGCTGGCGGCGGGCTTGGCGGAGGCTGAGGCTGAGCCTGAGCCTGGCTGCTGTTGGAGATGCCAGCATTGGCCAGAAGGCCCATCAGGTGAGGCGAATTACCGTAGGTTGCCAGCAGATTCTTCTTCAGATTGCTGGTGTCGTGACCGCCAGCTTCCAGTTTCTCAATCCTAGCGAGCGACTTCTGAATTCTGCGGGGGGTGGGCCGGGCGGGTTCCTTGGTGATTAGATAACAATGGATATAAGACTGCACTGAGACAATTCTGCACGCACTGATGCACACGCTCTCACTTTGATGTTTCCTCAGCTATGATCAGCGCTTGGGCCAGGTCGGTGGGCGATGCCTGCTGAGTCTTCGCAGCTGGAGCTGCGGCAGCTGCTGGCGCTGCCGTCTGGGTGGCGTAGGGAGGCTGCTGCACCTGGAGTGATCAGATGGATAAGAGGTAGAGCCGATGTGCGATCAGCCTTGAGGTTCCGGGTCGCTCGATTATGGGATTAATTTCTTAAACATTGGCAAAGCAAACAGGCAACTCTAAAAGTCTTTCTTCGCTATAGAAAGAAGAGAGCGGAAAGGAGAGAGCGAATCTTCACAATCCCACAATCTTCACAATCCCACAATCTTCACAATCCCACAATCTTCACAATCCCACAATCTTCACAATCCCACAATCTTCACAATCCCACAATCTTCACAATCCCACAATCTTCACAATCCCACAATCTTCACAATCCCACAATCTTCACAATCCCACAATCTTCACAATCCCACAATCTTCACAATCCCCAATCTTCACAATCCCCAATCTTCACAATCCCCAATCTTCACAATCCCCAATCTTCACAATCCCCAATCTTCACAATCCCCAATCTTCACAATCCCCAATCTTCACAATCCCCAATCTTCACAATCCCCAATCTTCACAATCCCACAATCTTCACAATCCCACAATCTTCACAATCCCACAATCTTCACAATCCCCAATCTTCACAATCCCCAATCTTCATAATCCCCAATCTTCACAATCCCCAATCTTCACACTCCCCAATTTTCACACTCCCCAATATTTTCACAAACTCCAATCTTCACACTCTCTAATCTTCACACTCCCAAATCTTCTCACTCCCCAATCTTCACAATCCCCAATATTTTTCACAAACTCTAATCATCACAATCCCCAATATTCACACTCCCAAATCTTCACAATCCCCAATATTTTCACA